>CM075234.1:3005000-3390000 GCA_037678475.1 x Bolboschoenoplectus mariqueter | reverse complement strand
GAGCGGCATGGGGCGCAAGGCTGAACGGCATGGGGTGCATGTGTGAACGTCATGGGGTTGGCGCCTGTGACCCTGAACATCATGCCTGAACGGCATGTCTTGCATGGCTGAACGTCATGTGGTGGACGCCTGTGAACCTGAACATCATGCCTGAACGGTATGGCATGGACGCCTGAACGGCATGGCGTGGACGCCTGAACGACATGTCCTGCAGGGCTGAATGTCATGTGGTGCATCCACGCCTGAACGGCATGCGGTGCTTGGCTGAACGTCATGGGGTGGACGCCTGTGACCCTGGACATCATGCCTGAACGGCATGGCATGGACGCTTGAGCGGCATGTGGTGCGAGGCTGAACGGCATGGGGTACATGTCTGAACGTCATGGGGTGGGCGCCTATGACCCTGAACATCATGCCTGAACGGCATGGCATGGACGCCTGAGCGGCATGGGGCGCATGGCTGAACGGCATGGCATCCCCGCCTGAACGGCATGTGGTGCATGGCTGAACGTCAGGGGGTGGGCGCCTGTGACCCTGAACATCATGCCTGAACGGCATGGCATGGACGCCTGAGCGGCATGGGGCGCATGGCTGAACGGCAAGGCATGGACGCCTGAGCGGCATGTGGGGCGAGGCTGAACGGCATGGGGTGCATGTCTGATTGTCATGGGGTGGGCGCCTGTGACCCTGAACATCATGCCTGAACGGCATGGCATGGACGCCTCAGCGGCATGGGGCGCATGGCTGAACGGCATGGCATGGACGCCTGAGCGGCATGGGGCGCATGGCTGAACGGCATGGCATGGACGCCTGAGCGGCATGGGGCGCATGGCTGAACGGCATGGCATCCCCGCCTGAACGGCATGTGGTGGATGGCTGAACGTCAGGGGGTGGGCGCCTGTGACCCTGAACATCATGCCTGAACGGCATGGCATGGACGCCTGAGCGGCATGGGGCGCATGGCTCAACGGCATGGCATGGACGCCTGAGCGGCATGGGGCGCATGGCTCAACGGCATGGCATCCACGCCTGAACGGCATGTGGTGCATGGCTAAACGTCATGGGGTGGACGCCTGTGACCCTGAACATCATGGCTGAACGGCATGGCATGGACGCCTGAGCGGCATGGGGTGCATGCCTGAACGGCATGGCATGGACGCCTGAACGGCATGGGGCGCATGGCTGAACGGCATGGCATCCCCGCCTGAACGGCATGTGGTGCATGGCTGAACGTCAGGGGGTGGGCGCCTGTGACCCTGAACATCATGCCTGAACGGCATGGCATGGACGCCTAAGCGGCATGGGGCGCATGGCTCAACGGCATGGCATGGACGCCTGAGCGGCATGGGGCGCATGGCTCAACGGCATGGCATCCACGCCTGAACGGCATGTGGTGCATGGCTAAACGTCATGGGGTGGACGCCTGTGACCCTGAACATCATGGCTGAACGGCATGGCATGGACGCCTGAGCGGCATGGGGTGCATGCCTGAACGGCATGGCATGGACGCCTGAACGGCATGGGGTGCATGGCTCAACGGCATGGCATCCACGCCGGAACGGCATGCGGTGCATGGCTGAACGTCATGGGGAGGACGCCTCTGACCCTGATCATTATGGCAGAACGGCATGGCATGGACGCCTGAGCGGCATGGGGTGCATGGCTGAACGTCATGCGGTGCATGGCTGAACGGCATGGGGTGCATGTCTGAACATCATGGGGTGGGCGCCTGTGACCCTGAACATCATGCCTGAACGGCATGGCATCCACGCCTGAACGGCATGTGGTGCATGTCTGAACGTCTTGGGGTGGGCGCCTGTGACCCTGAACATCATGCCTCAACGGCAGGGCAGGGACGCCGGAGCGGCATGGGGTGCATGGCTGAACGTCATGGGGTGGGCGCCTGTGACCCTGAACATCATGGCCGAACGGGATGGCATGGACGCCTGAGCGGCATGGGGCGCAAAGCTGAACGGCATGGGGTGCATGTCTGAACGTCATGGGGTTGGCGCCTGTGACCCTGAACATCATGCCTGAACGGCAGGGCAGGGACGCCTGAGCGGCATGGGGCGCAAGGCTGAACGGCATGGGGTGCATGTCTGAACGTCATGGGGTTGGCGCCTGTGACCCTGAACATCATGCCTGAACGGCATGGCATGGACGCCTGAACGGCATGTGGTGCATGGCTGAACGTCATGGGGTGGGCGCCTGTGACCCTGAACATCATGGCTGAACGGTATGGCATGGACGCCTGAGCGGCATGTGGTGCATGGCCGAACGGCAAGGGGTGGGCGTCTGAACGTCATGGGGTGGGCGCCTGTGACCCTGAACATCATGGCTGATCGGTATGGCATGGACGCCTGAACGGCATGTGGTGCGTGGCTGAACGTCATGGGGTGGGCGCCTGTGACCCTGAACATCATGGCTGAACGGTATGGCATGGACGCCTGAGCGGCATGTGGTGCATGGCTGAACGGCATGGGGTGCATGTCTGAACGTCATTGGGTGGGCGCCTGTGACGCTGAACATCATGCCTGAACGGCATGGCATGGACGCCTGAGCGGGATGTGGTGCATGGCTGAACGTCAGGGGGTGGGCGCCTGTGACCCTGAACATCATGCCTGAACGGCATGGCATGGACGCCGGAGCGGCATGGGGCGCATGGCTGAACGGCATGGCATGGACGCCTGAGCGGCATGGGGCTCATGGCTGAACGGCATGGCATGGACGCCTGAGCGGCATGGGGCGCATGGCTGAACGGCATGGCATGTTCTGCCCCCCTCGGGCGGGGGGTAATGGGTGGTGTGGGTATTAACAGCCACGAAAATAATGAAAAAATCAATATCCCCTATTAGGGGGGGGAGGTTTTTGAAAATTTGGGGCGTTGGCTGAGGCTGGTTTTGGGGCGTTGCTGCTGGGCGTGGTGGCCTGTGCTGCATGTGGGAGTGATATTTTGGCATGGGTTAAGGATGTTTGCCCCCCCCGGAACGGTATGGCACCCTCGCCCGAACGGTGTCCCAATATTTTTCTGCCCCCCTGGGGCCAGGGGGATTGGGTGGTGTTGGTATTAACGGCCCCGAAAAAAATGAAAAAATCAACATCCCCTATTAGGGGGGGGAAGGTTTTGGAAAATTGGGGGCTCTGGCTGAGGCGGGATGACGGGGGGAAAGCGGGGGGTGGTGGCCTCCGCTGCATGTGGGATTTGATGTTTTGCCCCCCCACGGACATCGTTGTGGGGGGCGCCCCTCCGTCGTATGGATGCCAACGAGTAATGTACGGCATGCTCAACGCATGACGGGGGCACGTCATTACGTTGTGGGGGGCGCCCCGCCGTCGTATGGATGCTAACAAGGAATGTGCGACTTGGTCAACGCGTGAGGGGCGCCCCACATTACGTTGTGGGGGGCGCCCGGCCGTCGTTTGGATGCTAAAGAGGAATGTGCGGCATGGTCAACGCGTGACGGGCGCCCCACATTACGTTGTGGGGGGCGCCCGGCCGTCGTATGGATGCTAACGAGGACTGTGCGGCATGTTGAACGTTTGGCGGGCTCCCCACATTACGTTGTGGGGGGGGCTTCCCGCCGTCGTATGGATGCTAACGAGGAATGAGCGGCATGGTGAACGTTTGGCGGGCGCCCCACATTATGTTGTGGGGGGCGCCCCTCCGAACAGTAAAATATCGACTCAAAAATATTCACGAACATTAAATAAACATATTTGGCACTTTATTTGTGCATTTCGATGATATTTGAAGCAGAAATGAAGCCAATTTAATTTAAAATGTGCTTAATAGTGCTCAAATCTGTTTTGAATGTATTTTAATGTAATTTAGGGTGAAATATAAGTCATAACTGTCAAATATCATCTCAAAAATACTCACGAACATTAAATCAACATATTTGGCACTTTATTTGTGCATTTCGATGATATTCGAAGCAGAAATGAGGCCAATTTGATATAAAATGTGCTTAAACGCGCTCAAATCTGTTTTGAAAGCATTTTAATGCAATTTGCGGTGAAATATAAGTCATAACTGTCAAATATCGACTCAAAAATATTCACGAACATTAAATAAACATATTTGGCACTTTATTTGTGCATTTCGATAATATTTGAAGCAGAAATGAGGCCAATTTAATTTAAAATGTGCTTAAAAGTGCACAAATCTGTTTTGAATGTATTTTAATGCAATTTGGGGTGAAATATAAGTCATAACTGTCAAATATCTTCTCAAAAATACACACGAACATTAAATCAACATATTTGGCACTTTATTTGTGCATTTCGATGATATTTGAAGAAGAAATGAGGCCAATTTGATATAAAATGTGCTTAAACGCGCTCAAATCTGTTTTGAAAGTATTTTAATGCAATTTGGGGTGAAATATAAGTCATAACTGTCAAATATCGACTCAAAAATATTCACGAACATTAAATAAACATATTTGGCACTTTATTTGTGCATTTCGATGATATTTGAAGCAGAAATGAGGCCAATTTAATTTAAAATGTGCTTAAAAGTGCTCAAATCTGTTATGAATGTATTTTAATGCAATTTGGGGTGAAATATAAGTCATAACTGTCAAATATCTTCTCAAAAATACTCACGAACATTAAATCAACATATTTGGCACTTTATTTGTGCATTTCGATGATATTTGAAGAAGAAATGAGGCCAATTTGATATAAGATGTGCTTAAACGCGCTCAAATCTGTTTTGAAAGCATTTTAATGCAATTTGGGGTGAAATATAAGTCATAACTGTCAAATATCGACTCAAAAATATTCACGAACATTAAATAAACATATTTGGTACTTTATTTGTGCATTTCGATAATATTTGAAGCAGAAATGAGGCCAATTTTATTTAAAATGTGCTTAAAAGTGCTCAAATCTGTTTTGAATGTATTTTAATGCAATTTGGGGTGAAATATAAGTCATAACTGTCAAATATCATCTCAAAAATAATCACGAACATTAAATCAACATATTTGGCACTTTATTTGTGCATTTCGATGATATTTGAAGAAGAAATGAGGCCAATTTGATATAAAATGTGCTTAAACGCGCTCAAATCTGTTTTGAAAGCATTTTAATGCAATTAGGGGTGAAATATAAGTCATAACTGTCAAATATCATCTCAAAAATACTCACGAACATTAAATCAACATATTTGGCACTTTATTTGTGCATTTCGATGATATTTGAAGAAGAAATGAGGCCAATTTGATATAAAATGTGCTTAAACGCGCTCAAATCTGTTTTGAATGCATTTTAATGCAATTTGCGGTGAAATATAAGTCATAACTGTCAAATATCGACTCAAAAATATTCACGAACATTAAATAAACATGTTTGGCACTTTATTTGTGCATTTCGACGATATTTGAAGCAGAAATGAGGCCAATTTAATTTAAAATGTGCTTAAAAGTGCTCAAATCTGTTTTGAATGTATTTTAATGCAATTTGGGGTGAAATATAAGTCATAACTGTCAAATATCTTCTCAAAAATACTCACGAACATTAAATCAACATATTTGGCACTTTATTTGTGCATTTCGATGATATTTGAAGCAGAAATGAGGCCAATTTGATATAAAATGTGCTTAAACGCGCTCAAATCTGTTTTGAAAGCATTTTAATGCAATTTGGGGTAAAATATAAGTCATAACAGTAAAATATCGACTCAAAAATATTCACGAACATTAAATAAACATATTTGGCACTTTATTTGTGCATTTCGATGATATTTGAAGCAGAAATGAGGCCAATTTAATTTAAAATGTGCTTAAAAGTGCTCAAGTCTGTTTTGAATGTATTATAATGCAATTTGGGGTGAAATATAAGTCATAACCGTCAAATATCGACTCAAAAATACTCACGAATATTAAATAAACATATTTGGCACTTTATTTGTGCATTTCGAATATATTTGATGCATAAATGAGGCCAATTTGATTGAAAATGTGCTTAAACGTACTCAAATATGTTTTGAAAGCATTTTAATGCAATTTGGGGTCAAATATAGGTCATAACTGTCAAATATCTTCTCAAAAATACTCACGAACATTAAATCAACATATTTGGAACTTTATTTGTGCATTTCGATGATATTTGAAGCAGAAATGAGGCCAATTTAATTTAAAATGTGCTTAAAAGTGCTCAAATCTGTTATGAATGTATTTTAATGCAATTTGGGGTGAAATATAAGTCATAACTGTCAAATATCTTCTCAAAAATACTCACGAACATT
The DNA here is from genome assembly GCA_037678475.1 of x Bolboschoenoplectus mariqueter. Lineage (NCBI taxonomy): Eukaryota > Viridiplantae > Streptophyta > Magnoliopsida > Poales > Cyperaceae > x Bolboschoenoplectus > x Bolboschoenoplectus mariqueter. The sequence goes on along the minus strand of CM075234.1, from coordinate 3,383,747 downwards.
AAATCAACATATTTGGAACTTTATTTGTGCATTTCGATGATATTTGAAGAAGAAATGAGGCCAATTTGATATAAAATGTGCTTAAACGCGCTCAAATCTGTTTTGAAAGTATTTTAATGCAATTTGGGGTGAAATATAAGTCATAACTGTCAAATATCGACTCAAAAATATTCACGAACATTAAATAAACAAATTTGGAACTTTATTTGTGCATTTCGATGATATTTGAATAAGAAATGAGGCCAATTTGATATAAAATGTGCTTAAACGCGCTCAAATCTGTTTTGAAAGCATTTTAATGCAATTTGGGGTGAAATATAAGTCATAACTGTCAAATATCGACTCAAAAATACTCACGAACATTAAATAAACATATTTGGCACTTTATTTGTGCATTTCGAATATATTTGAAGCAGAAATGAGGCCAATTTGATATAAAATGTGCTTAAACGCGCTCAAATCTGTTTTGAATGCATTTTAATGCAATTTGGGGTGAAATATAAGTCATAACTGTCAAATATCGACTCAAAAATATTCACGAACATTAAATAAACATATTTGGCACTTTATTTGTGCATTTCGATGATATTTGAAGCAGAAATGAGGCCAATTTGATATAAAATGTGCTTAAACGCGCTCAAATCTGTTTTGAAAGCATTTTAATGCAATTTGGGGTGAAATATAAGTCATAACTGTCAAATATCGACTCAAAAATATTCACGAACATTAAATAAACATATTTGGCACTTTATTTGTGCATTTCGATGATATTTGAAGTAGAAATGAGGCCAATTTGATATAAAATGTGCTTAAACGCGCTCAAATCTGTTTTGAAAGCATTTTAATGCAATTTGGGGTGAAATATAAGTCATAACTGTCAAATATCTTCTCAAAAATATTCACGAACATTAAATAAACATATTTGACACTTCATTTGTGCATTTCGATGATATTTGAAGCAGAAATGAGGCCAATTTAATTTAAAATGTGCTTAAAAGTGCTCAAATCTGTTTTGAATGTATTTTAATGCAATTTAGGGTGAAATATAAGTCATAACTGTCAAATATCTTCTCAAAAATACTCACGAACATTAAATCAACATATTTGGCACTTTATTTGTGCATTTCGATGATATTTGAAGCAGAAATGAGGCCAATTTGATATAAAATGTGCTTAAACGCGCTCAAATCTGTTTTGAAAGCATTTTAATGCAATTTGGGGTGAAATATAAGTCATAACTGTCAAATATCTTCTCAAAAATATTCACGAACATTAAATAAACATATTTGACACTTTATTTGTGCATTTCGATGATATTTGAAGCAGAAATGAGGCCAATTTGATATAAAATGTGCTTAAACGCGCTCAAATCTGTTTTGAAAGCATTTTAATGCAATTTGGGGTGAAATATAAGTCATAACAGTAAAATATCGACTCAAAAATACTCACGAACATTAAATAAACATATTTGGCACTTTATTTGTGCATTTCGAATATATTTGATGCATAAATGAGGCCAATTTGATTGAAAATGTGCTTAAACGTACTCAAATATGTTTTGAAAGCATTTTAATGCAATTTGGGGTGAAATATAAGTCATAACTGTCAAATATCTTCTCAAAAATACTCACGAACATTAAATAAACATATTTGGCACTTTATTTGTGCATTTCGATGATATTTGAAGCAGAAATGAGGCCAATTTAATTTAAAATGTGCTTAAAAGTGCTCAAATCTGTTTTGAATGTATTTTAATGCAATTTAGGGTGAAATATAAGTCATAACTGTCAAATATCTTCTCAAAAATACTCACGAACATTAAATCAACATATTTGGCACTTTATTTGTGCATTTCGATGATATTTGAAGAAGAAATGAGGCCAATTTGATATAAAATGTGCTTAAACGCGCTCAAATCTGTTTTGAAAGCATTTTAATGCAATTTGGGGTGAAATATAAGTCATAACTGTCAAATATCGACTCAAAAATATTCACGAACATTAAATAAACATGTTTGGCACTTTATTTGTGCATTTCGACGATATTTGAAGCAGAAATGAGGCCAATTTAATTTAAAATGTGCTTAAAAGTGCTCAAATCTGTTTTGAATGTATTTTAATGCAATTTGGGGTGAAATATAAGTCATAACTGTCAAATATCTTCTCAAAAATACTCACGAACATTAAATCAACATATTTGGCACTTTATTTGTGCATTTCGATGATATTTGAAGCAGAAATGAGGCCAATTTGATATAAAATGTGCTTAAACGCGCTCAAATCTGTTTTGAAAGCATTTTAATGCAATTTGGGGTAAAATATTAGTCATAACAGTAAAATATCGACTCAAAAATATTCACGAACATTAAATAAACATATTTGGCACTTTATTTGTGCATTTCGATGATATTTGAAGCAGAAATGAGGCCAATTTAATTTAAAATGTGCTTAAAAGTGCTCAAGTCTGTTTTGAATGTATTATAATGCAATTTGGGGTGAAATATAAGTCATAACCGTCAAATATCGACTCAAAAATACTCACGAATATTAAATAAACATATTTGGCACTTTATTTGTGCATTTCGAATATATTTGATGCATAAATGAGGCCAATTTGATTGAAAATGTGCTTAAACGTACTCAAATATGTTTTGAAAGCATTTTAATGCAATTTGGGGTCAAATATAGGTCATAACTGTCAAATATCTTCTCAAAAATACTCACGAACATTAAATCAACATATTTGGAACTTTATTTGTGCATTTCGATGATATTTGAAGCAGAAATGAGGCCAATTTAATTTAAAATGTGCTTAAAAGTGCTCAAATCTGTTATGAATGTATTTTAATGCAATTTGGGGTGAAATATAAGTCATAACTGTCAAATATCTTCTCAAAAATACTCACGAACATTAAATCAACATATTTGGAACTTTATTTGTGCATTTCGATGATATTTGAAGAAGAAATGAGGCCAATTTGATATAAAATGTGCTTAAACGCGCTCAAATCTGTTTTGAAAGTATTTTAATGCAATTTGGGGTGAAATATAAGTCATAACTGTCAAATATCGACTCAAAAATATTCACGAACATTAAATAAACATATTTGGAACTTTATTTGTGCATTTCGATGATATTTGAAGAAGAAATGAGGCCAATTTGATATAAAATGTGCTTAAACGCGCTCAAATCTGTTTTGAAAGCATTTTAATGCAATTTGGGGTGAAATATAAGTCATAACTGTCAAATATCGACTCAAAAATACTCACGAACATTAAATAAACATATTTGGCACTTTATTTGTGCATTTCGAATATATTTGAAGCAGAAATGAGGCCAATTTGATATAAAATGTGCTTAAACGCGCTCAAATCTGTTTTGAATGCATTTTAATGCAATTTGGGGTGAAATATAAGTCATAACTGTCAAATATCGACTCAAAAATATTCACGAACATTAAATAAACATATTTGGCACTTTATTTGTGCATTTCGATGATATTTGAAGCAGAAATGAGGCCAATTTGATATAAAATGTGCTTAAACGCGCTCAAATCTGTTTTGAAAGCATTTTAATGCAATTTGGGGTGAAATATAAGTCATAACTGTCAAATATCGACTCAAAAATATTCACGAACATTAAATAAACATATTTGGCACTTTATTTGTGCATTTCGATGATATTTGAAGTAGAAATGAGGCCAATTTGATATAAAATGTGCTTAAACGCGCTCAAATCTGTTTTGAAAGCATTTTAATGCAATTTGGGGTGAAATATAAGTCATAACTGTCAAATATCTTCTCAAAAATATTCACGAACATTAAATAAACATATTTGACACTTCATTTGTGCATTTCGATGATATTTGAAGCAGAAATGAGGCCAATTTAATTTAAAATGTGCTTAAAAGTGCTCAAATCTGTTTTGAATGTATTTTAATGCAATTTAGGGTGAAATATAAGTCATAACTGTCAAATATCTTCTCAAAAATACTCACGAACATTAAATCAACATATTTGGCACTTTATTTGTGCATTTCGATGATATTTGAAGCAGAAATGAGGCCAATTTGATATAAAATGTGCTTAAACGCGCTCAAATCTGTTTTGAAAGCATTTTAATGCAATTTGGGGTGAAATATAAGTCATAACTGTCAAATATCTTCTCAAAAATATTCACGAACATTAAATAAACATATTTGACACTTTATTTGTGCATTTCGATGATATTTGAAGCAGAAATGAGGCCAATTTGATATAAAATGTGCTTAAACGCGCTCAAATCTGTTTTGAAAGCATTTTAATGCAATTTGGGGTGAAATATAAGTCATAACAGTAAAATATCGACTCAAAAATACTCACGAACATTAAATAAACATATTTGGCACTTTATTTGTGCATTTCGAATATATTTGATGCATAAATGAGGCCAATTTGATTGAAAATGTGCTTAAACGTACTCAAATATGTTTTGAAAGCATTTTAATGCAATTTGGGGTGAAATATAAGTCATAACTGTCAAATATCTTCTCAAAAATACTCACGAACATTAAATAAACATATTTGGCACTTTATTTGTGCATTTCGATGATATTTGAAGCAGAAATGAGGCCAATTTAATTTAAAATGTGCTTAAAAGTGCTCAAATCTGTTTTGAATGTATTTTAATGCAATTTAGGGTGAAATATAAGTCATAACTGTCAAATATCTTCTCAAAAATACTCACGAACATTAAATCAACATATTTGGCACTTTATTTGTGCATTTCGATGATATTTGAAGAAGAAATGAGGCCAATTTGATATAAAATGTGCTTAAACGCGCTCAAATCTGTTTTGAAAGCATTTTAATGCAATTTGGGGTGAAATATAAGTCATAACTGTCAAATATCGACTCAAAAATATTCACGAACATTAAATAAACATATTTGGCACTTTATTTGTGCATTTCGAATATATTTGATGCATAAATGAGGCCAATTTGATTGAAAATGTGCTTAAACGTACTCAAATATGTTTTGAAAGCATTTTAATGCAATTTGGGGTGAAATATAAGTCATAACTGTCAAATATCTTCTCAAAAATACTCACGAACATTAAATAAACATATTTGGCACTTTATTTGTGCATTTCGATGATATTTGAAGCAGAAATGAGGCCAATTTAATTTAAAATGTGCTTAAAAGTGCTCAAATCTGTTTTGAATGTATTTTAATGCAATTTAGGGTGAAATATAAGTCATAACTGTCAAATATCTTCTCAAAAATACTCACGAACATTAAATCAACATATTTGGCACTTTATTTGTGCATTTCGATGATATTTGAAGAAGAAATGAGGCCAATTTGATATAAAATGTGCTTAAACGCGCTCAAATCTGTTTTGAAAGCATTTTAATGCAATTTGGGGTGAAATATAAGTCATAACTGTCAAATATCGACTCAAAAATATTCACGAACATTAAATAAACATATTTGGCACTTTATTTGTGCATTTCGATGATATTTGAAGCAGAAATGAGGCCAATTTGATATAAAATGTGCTTAAACGCGCTCAAATCTGTTTTGAAAGCATTTTAATGCAATTTGGGGTGAAATATAAGTCATAACTGTCAAATATCGACTCAAAAATATTCACGAACATTAAATAAACATATTTGGCACTTTATTTGTGCATTTCGATGATATTTGAAGCAGAAATGAGGCCAATTTGATATAAAATGTGCTTAAACGCGCTCAAATCTGTTTTGAAAGCATTTTAATGCAATTTGGGGTGAAATATAAGTCATAACTGTCAAATATCGACTCAAAAATACTCACGAACATTAAATAAACATATTTGGCACTTTATTTGTGCATTTCAAATATATTTGAAGCAGAAATGAGGCCAATTTGATATAAAATGTGCTTAAACGCGCTCAAATCTGTTTTGAATGCATTTTAATGCAATTTGGGGTGAAATATAAGTCATAACTGTCAAATATCGACTCAAAAATATTCACGAACATTAAATAAACATATTTGGCACTTTATTTGTGCATTTCGATGATATTTGAAGCAGAAATGAGGCCAATTTAATTTAAAATGTGCTTAAAAGTGCTCAAATCTGTTTTGAATGTATTTTAATGCAATTTAGGGTGAAATATAAGTCATAACTGTCAAATATCTTCTCAAAAATACTCACGAACATTAAATCAACATATTTGGCACTTTATTTGTGCATTTCGATGATATTTGAAGAAGAAATGAGGCCAATTTGATATAAAATGTGCTTAAACGCGCTCAAATCTGTTTTGAAAGCATTTTAATGCAATTTGGGGTGAAATATAAGTCATAACTGTCAAATATCGACTCAAAAATATTCACGAACATTAAATAAACATATTTGGCACTTTATTTGTGCATTTCGATGATATTTGAAGCAGAAATGAGGCCAATTTGATATAAAATGTGCTTAAACGCGCTCAAATCTGTTTTGAAAGCATTTTAATGCAATTTGGGGTGAAATATAAGTCATAACTGTCAAATATCGACTCAAAAATATTCACGAACATTAAATAAACATATTTGGCACTTTATTTGTGCATTTCGATGATATTTGAAGCAGAAATGAGGCCAATTTGATATAAAATGTGCTTAAACGCGCTCAAATCTGTTTTGAAAGCATTTTAATGCAATTTGGGGTGAAATATAAGTCATAACTGTCAAATATCTTCTCAAAAATATTCACGAACATTAAATAAACATATTTGACACTTTATTTGTGCATTTCGATGATATTTGAAGCAGAAATGAGGCCAATTTGATATAAAATGTGCTTAAACGCGCTCAAATCTGTTTTGAAAGCATTTTAATGCAATTTGGGGTGAAATATAAGTCATAACAGTAAAATATCGACTCAAAAATACTCACGAACATTAAATAAACATATTTGGCACTTTATTTGTGCATTTCGAATATATTTGATGCATAAATGAGGCCAATTTGATTGAAAATGTGCTTAAACGTACTCAAATATGTTTTGAAAGCATTTTAATGCAATTTGGGGTGAAATATAAGTCATAACTGTCAAATATCTTCTCAAAAATACTCACGAACATTAAATAAACATATTTGGCACTTTATTTGTGCATTTCGATGATATTTGAAGCAGAAATGAGGCCAATTTAATTTAAAATGTGCTTAAAAGTGCTCAAATCTGTTTTGAATGTATTTTAATGCAATTTAGGGTGAAATATAAGTCATAACTGTCAAATATCTTCTCAAAAATACTCACGAACATTAAATCAACATATTTGGCACTTTATTTGTGCATTTCGATGATATTTGAAGAAGAAATGAGGCCAATTTGATATAAAATGTGCTTAAACGCGCTCAAATCTGTTTTGAAAGCATTTTAATGCAATTTGGGGTGAAATATAAGTCATAACTGTCAAATATCGACTCAAAAATATTCACGAACATTAAATAAACATATTTGGCACTTTATTTGTGCATTTCGATGATATTTGAAGCAGAAATGAGGCCAATTTGATATAAAATGTGCTTAAACGCGCTCAAATCTGTTTTGAAAGCATTTTAATGCAATTTGGGGTGAAATATAAGTCATAACTGTTAAATATCGACTCAAAAATATTCACGAACATTAAATAAACATATTTGGCACTTTATTTGTGCATTTCGATGATATTTGAAGCAGAAATGAGGCCAATTTGATATAAAATGTGCTTAAACGCGCTCAAATCTGTTTTGAAAGCATTTTAATGCAATTTGGGGTGAAATATAAGTCATAACTGTCAAATATCTTCTCAAAAATATTCACGAACATTAAATAAACATATTTGACACTTTATTTGTGCATTTCGATGATATTTGAAGCAGAAATGAGGCCAATTTAATTTAAAATGTGCTTAAAAGTGCTCAAATCTGTTTTGAATGTATTTTAATGCAATTTAGGGTGAAATATAAGTCATAACTGTCAAATATCTTCTCAAAAATACTCACGAACATTAAATCAACATATTTGGCACTTTATTTGTGCATTTCGATGATATTTGAAGAAGAAATGAGGCCAATTTGATATAAAATGTGCTTACACGCGCTCAAATCTGTTTTGAAAGCATTTTAATGCAATTTGGGGTGAAATATAAGTCATAACTGTCAAATATCGACTCAAAAATATTCACGAACATTAAATAAACATATTTGGCACTTTATTTGTGCATTTCGATGATATTTGAAGCAGAAATGAGGCCAATTTGATATAAAATGTGCTTAAACGCGCTCAAATCTGTTTTGAAAGCATTTTAATGCAATTTGGGGTGAAATATAAGTCATAACTGTCAAATATCGACTCAAAAATACTCACGAACATTAAATAAACATATTTGGCACTTTATTTGTGCATTTCGAATATATTTGAAGCAGAAATGAGGCCAATTTGATATAAAATGTGCTTAAACGCGCTCAAATCTGTTTTGAATGCATTTTAATGCAATTTGGGGTGAAATATAAGTCATAACTGTCAAATATCGACTCAAAAATATTCACGAACATTAAATAAACATATTTGGCACTTTATTTGTGCATTTCGATGATATTTGAAGCAGAAATGAGGCCAATTTAATTTAAAATGTGCTTAAAAGTGCTCAAATCTGTTTTGAATGTATTTTAATGCAATTTAGGGTGAAATATAAGTCATAACTGTCAAATATCTTCTCAAAAATACTCACGAACATTAAATCAACATATTTGGCACTTTATTTGTGCATTTCGATGATATTTGAAGAAGAAATGAGGCCAATTTGATATAAAATGTGCTTAAACGCGCTCAAATCTGTTTTGAAAGCATTTTAATGCAATTTGGGGTGAAATATAAGTCATAACTGTCAAATATCGACTCAAAAATATTCACGAACATTAAATAAACATATTTGGCACTTTATTTGTGCATTTCGATGATATTTGAAGCAGAAATGAGGCCAATTTGATATAAAATGTGCTTAAACGCGCTCAAATCTGTTTTGAAAGCATTTTAATGCAATTTGGGGTGAAATATAAGTCATAACTGTCAAATATCGACTCAAAAATATTCACGAACATTAAATAAACATATTTGGCACTTTATTTGTGCATTTCGATGATATTTGAAGCAGAAATGAGGCCAATTTGATATAAAATGTGCTTAAACGCGCTCAAATCTGTTTTGAAAGCATTTTAATGCAATTTGGGGTGAAATATAAGTCATAACTGTCAAATATCTTCTCAAAAATATTCACGAACATTAAATAAACATATTTGACACTTTATTTGTGCATTTCGATGATATTTGAAGCAGAAATGAGGCCAATTTGATATAAAATTTGCTTAAACGCGCTCAAATCTGTTTTGAAAGCATTTTAATGCAATTTGGGGTGAAATATAAGTCATAACAGTAAAATATCGACTCAAAAATACTCACGAACAATAAATAAACATATTTGGCACTTTATTTGTGCATTTCGAATATATTTGATGCATAAATGAGGCCAATTTGATTGAAAATGTGCTTAAACGTACTCAAATATGTTTTGAAAGCATTTTAATGCAATTTGGGGTGAAATATAAGTCATAACTGTCAAATATCTTCTCAAAAATACTCACGAACATTAAATAAACATATTTGGCACTTTATTTGTGCATTTCGATGATATTTGAAGCAGAAATGAGGCCAATTTAATTTAAAATGTGCTTAAAAGTGCTCAAATCTGTTTTGAATGTATTTTAATGCAATTTAGGGTGAAATATAAGTCATAACTGTCAAATATCTTCTCAAAAATACTCACGAACATTAAATCAACATATTTGGCACTTTATTTGTGCATTTCGATGATATTTGAAGAAGAAATGAGGCCAATTTGATATAAAATGTGCTTAAACGCGCTCAAATCTGTTTTGAAAGCATTTTAATGCAATTTGGGGTGAAATATAAGTCATAACTGTCAAATATCGACTCAAAAATATTCACGAACATTAAATAAACATATTTGGCACTTTATTTGTGCATTTCGATGATATTTGAAGCAGAAATGAGGCCAATTTGATATAAAATGTGCTTAAACGCGCTCAAATCTGTTTTGAAAGCATTTTAATGCAATTTGGGGTGAAATATAAGTCATAACTGTTAAATATCGACTCAAAAATATTCACGAACATTAAATAAACATATTTGGCACTTTATTTGTGCATTTCGATGATATTTGAAGCAGAAATGAGGCCAATTTGATATAAAATGTGCTTAAACGCGCTCAAATCTGTTTTGAAAGCATTTTAATGCAATTTGGGGTGAAATATAAGTCATAACTGTCAAATATCTTCTCAAAAATATTCACGAACATTAAATAAACATATTTGACACTTTATTTGTGCATTTCGATGATATTTGAAGCAGAAATGAGGCCAATTTAATTTAAAATGTGCTTAAAAGTGCTCAAATCTGTTTTGAATGTATTTTAATGCAATTTAGGGTGAAATATAAGTCATAACTGTCAAATATCTTCTCAAAAATACTCACGAACATTAAATCAACATATTTGGCACTTTATTTGTGCATTTCGATGATATTTGAAGCAGAAATGAGGCCAATTTGATATAAAATGTGCTTAAACGCGCTCAAATCTGTTTTGAAAGCATTTTAATGCAATTTGGGGTGAAATATAAGTCATAACTGTCAAATATCTTCTCAAAAATATTCACGAACATTAAATAAACATATTTGACACTTTATTTGTGCATTTCGATGATATTTGAAGCAGAAATGAGGCCAATTTAATTTAAAATGTGCTTAAAAGTGCTCAAATCTGTTTTGAATGTATTTTAATGCAATTTAGGGTGAAATATAAGTCATAACTGTCAAATATCTTCTCAAAAATACTCACGAACATTAAATCAACATATTTGGCACTTTATTTGTGCATTTCGATGATATTTGAAGAAGAAATGAGGCCAATTTGATATAAAATGTGCTTACACGCGCTCAAATCTGTTTTGAAAGCATTTTAATGCAATTTGGGGTGAAATATAAGTCATAACTGTCAAATATCGACTCAAAAATATTCACGAACATTAAATAAACATATTTGGCACTTTATTTGTGCATTTCGATGATATTTGAAGCAGAAATGAGGCCAATTTGATATAAAATGTGCTTAAACGCGCTCAAATCTGTTTTGAAAGCATTTTAATGCAATTTGGGGTGAAATATAAGTCATAACTGTCAAATATCGACTCAAAAATACTCACGAACATTAAATAAACATATTTGGCACTTTATTTGTGCATTTCGAATATATTTGAAGCAGAAATGAGGCCAATTTGATATAAAATGTGCTTAAACGCGCTCAAATCTGTTTTGAAAGCATTTTAATGCAATTTGGGGTGAAATATAAGTCATAACTGTCAAATATCTTCTCAAAAATATTCACGAACATTAAATAAACATATTTGACACTTTATTTGTGCATTTCGATGATATTTGAAGCAGAAATGAGGCCAATTTAATTTAAAATGTGCTTAAAAGTGCTCAAATCTGTTTTGAATGTATTTTAATGCAATTTAGGGTGAAATATAAGTCATAACTGTCAAATATCTTCTCAAAAATACTCACGAACATTAAATCAACATATTTGGCACTTTATTTGTGCATTTCGATGATATTTGAAGAAGAAATGAGGCCAATTTGATATAAAATGTGCTTACACGCGCTCAAATCTGTTTTGAAAGCATTTTAATGCAATTTGGGGTGAAATATAAGTCATAACTGTCAAATATCGACTCAAAAATATTCACGAACATTAAATAAACATATTTGGCACTTTATTTGTGCATTTCGATGATATTTGAAGCAGAAATGAGGCCAATTTGATATAAAATGTGCTTAAACGCGCTCAAATCTGTTTTGAAAGCATTTTAATGCAATTTGGGGTGAAATATAAGTCATAACTGTCAAATATCGACTCAAAAATACTCACGAACATTAAATAAACATATTTGGCACTTTATTTGTGCATTTCGAATATATTTGAAGCAGAAATGAGGCCAATTTGATATAAAATGTGCTTAAACGCGCTCAAATCTGTTTTGAATGCATTTTAATGCAATTTGGGGTGAAATATAAGTCATAACTGTCAAATATCGACTCAAAAATACTCACGAACATTAAATAAACATATTTGGCACTTTATTTGTGCATTTCGAATATATTTGAAGCAGAAATGAGGCCAATTTGATATAAAATGTGCTTAAACGCGCTCAAATCTGTTTTGAAAGCATTTTAATGCAATTTGGGGTGAAATATAAGTCATAACTGTCAAATATCGACTCAAAAATATTCACGAACATTAAATAAACATATTTGGCACTTTATTTGTGCATTTCGATGATATTTGAAGCAGAAATGAGGCCAATTTGATATAAAATGTGCTTAAACGCGCTCAAATCTGTTTTGAAAGCATTTTAATGCAATTTGGGGTGAAATATAAGTCATAACTGTTAAATATCGACTCAAAAATATTCACGAACATTAAATAAACATATTTGGCACTTTATTTGTGCATTTCGATGATATTTGAAGCAGAAATGAGGCCAATTTGATATAAAATGTGCTTAAACGCGCTCAAATCTGTTTTGAAAGCATTTTAATGCAATTTGGGGTGAAATATAAGTCATAACTGTCAAATATCTTCTCAAAAATATTCACGAACATTAAATAAACATATTTGACACTTTATTTGTGCATTTCGATGATATTTGAAGCAGAAATGAGGCCAATTTAATTTAAAATGTGCTTAAAAGTGCTCAAATCTGTTTTGAATGTATTTTAATGCAATTTAGGGTGAAATATAAGTCATAACTGTCAAATATCTTCTCAAAAATACTCACGAACATTAAATCAACATATTTGGCACTTTATTTGTGCATTTCGATGATATTTGAAGCAGAAATGAGGCCAATTTGATATAAAATGTGCTTAAACGCGCTCAAATCTGTTTTGAAAGCATTTTAATGCAATTTGGGGTGAAATATAAGTCATAACTGTCAAATATCTTCTCAAAAATATTCACGAACATTAAATAAACATATTTGACACTTTATTTGTGCATTTCGATGATATTTGAAGCAGAAATGAGGCCAATTTAATTTAAAATGTGCTTAAAAGTGCTCAAATCTGTTTTGAATGTATTTTAATGCAATTTAGGGTGAAATATAAGTCATAACTGTCAAATATCTTCTCAAAAATACTCACGAACATTAAATCAACATATTTGGCACTTTATTTGTGCATTTCGATGATATTTGAAGCAGAAATGAGGCCAATTTGATATAAAATGTGCTTAAACGCGCTCAAATCTGTTTTGAAAGCATTTTAATGCAATTTGGGGTGAAATATAAGTCATAACTGTCAAATATCTTCTCAAAAATATTCACGAACATTAAATAAACATATTTGACACTTTATTTGTGCATTTCGATGATATTTGAAGCAGAAATGAGGCCAATTTGATATAAAATTTGCTTAAACGCGCTCAAATCTGTTTTGAAAGCATTTTAATGCAATTTGGGGTGAAATATAAGTCATAACAGTAAAATATCGACTCAAAAATACTCACGAACAATAAATAAACATATTTGGCACTTTATTTGTGCATTTCGAATATATTTGATGCATAAATGAGGCCAATTTGATTGAAAATGTGCTTAAACGTACTCAAATATGTTTTGAAAGCATTTTAATGCAATTTGGGGTGAAATATAAGTCATAACTGTCAAATATCTTCTCAAAAATACTCACGAACATTAAATAAACATATTTGGCACTTTATTTGTGCATTTCGATGATATTTGAAGCAGAAATGAGGCCAATTTAATTTAAAATGTGCTTAAAAGTGCTCAAATCTGTTTTGAATGTATTTTAATGCAATTTAGGGTGAAATATAAGTCATAACTGTCAAATATCTTCTCAAAAATACTCACGAACATTAAATCAACATATTTGGCACTTTATTTGTGCATTTCGATGATATTTGAAGAAGAAATGAGGCCAATTTGATATAAAATGTGCTTAAACGCGCTCAAATCTGTTTTGAAAGCATTTTAATGCAATTTGGGGTGAAATATAAGTCATAACTGTCAAATATCGACTCAAAAATATTCACGAACATTAAATAAACATATTTGGCACTTTATTTGTGCATTTCGATGATATTTGAAGCAGAAATGAGGCCAATTTGATATAAAATGTGCTTAAACGCGCTCAAATCTGTTTTGAAAGCATTTTAATGCAATTTGGGGTGAAATATAAGTCATAACTGTTAAATATCGACTCAAAAATATTCACGAACATTAAATAAACATATTTGGCACTTTATTTGTGCATTTCGATGATATTTGAAGCAGAAATGAGGCCAATTTGATATAAAATGTGCTTAAACGCGCTCAAATCTGTTTTGAAAGCATTTTAATGCAATTTGGGGTGAAATATAAGTCATAACTGTCAAATATCTTCTCAAAAATATTCACGAACATTAAATAAACATATTTGACACTTTATTTGTGCATTTCGATGATATTTGAAGCAGAAATGAGGCCAATTTAATTTAAAATGTGCTTAAAAGTGCTCAAATCTGTTTTGAATGTATTTTAATGCAATTTAGGGTGAAATATAAGTCATAACTGTCAAATATCTTCTCAAAAATACTCACGAACATTAAATCAACATATTTGGCACTTTATTTGTGCATTTCGATGATATTTGAAGCAGAAATGAGGCCAATTTGATATAAAATGTGCTTAAACGCGCTCAAATCTGTTTTGAAAGCATTTTAATGCAATTTGGGGTGAAATATAAGTCATAACTGTCAAATATCTTCTCAAAAATATTCACGAACATTAAATAAACATATTTGACACTTTATTTGTGCATTTCGATGATATTTGAAGCAGAAATGAGGCCAATTTAATTTAAAATGTGCTTAAAAGTGCTCAAATCTGTTTTGAATGTATTTTAATGCAATTTAGGGTGAAATATAAGTCATAACTGTCAAATATCTTCTCAAAAATACTCACGAACATTAAATCAACATATTTGGCACTTTATTTGTGCATTTCGATGATATTTGAAGAAGAAATGAGGCCAATTTGATATAAAATGTGCTTACACGCGCTCAAATCTGTTTTGAAAGCATTTTAATGCAATTTGGGGTGAAATATAAGTCATAACTGTCAAATATCGACTCAAAAATATTCACGAACATTAAATAAACATATTTGGCACTTTATTTGTGCATTTCGATGATATTTGAAGCAGAAATGAGGCCAATTTGATATAAAATGTGCTTAAACGCGCTCAAATCTGTTTTGAAAGCATTTTAATGCAATTTGGGGTGAAATATAAGTCATAACTGTCAAATATCGACTCAAAAATACTCACGAACATTAAATAAACATATTTGGCACTTTATTTGTGCATTTCGAATATATTTGAAGCAGAAATGAGGCCAATTTGATATAAAATGTGCTTAAACGCGCTCAAATCTGTTTTGAAAGCATTTTAATGCAATTTGGGGTGAAATATAAGTCATAACTGTCAAATATCTTCTCAAAAATATTCACGAACATTAAATAAACATATTTGACACTTTATTTGTGCATTTCGATGATATTTGAAGCAGAAATGAGGCCAATTTAATTTAAAATGTGCTTAAAAGTGCTCAAATCTGTTTTGAATGTATTTTAATGCAATTTAGGGTGAAATATAAGTCATAACTGTCAAATATCTTCTCAAAAATACTCACGAACATTAAATCAACATATTTGGCACTTTATTTGTGCATTTCGATGATATTTGAAGAAGAAATGAGGCCAATTTGATATAAAATGTGCTTACACGCGCTCAAATCTGTTTTGAAAGCATTTTAATGCAATTTGGGGTGAAATATAAGTCATAACTGTCAAATATCGACTCAAAAATATTCACGAACATTAAATAAACATATTTGGCACTTTATTTGTGCATTTCGATGATATTTGAAGCAGAAATGAGGCCAATTTGATATAAAATGTGCTTAAACGCGCTCAAATCTGTTTTGAAAGCATTTTAATGCAATTTGGGGTGAAATATAAGTCATAACTGTCAAATATCGACTCAAAAATACTCACGAACATTAAATAAACATATTTGGCACTTTATTTGTGCATTTCGAATATATTTGAAGCAGAAATGAGGCCAATTTGATATAAAATGTGCTTAAACGCGCTCAAATCTGTTTTGAATGCATTTTAATGCAATTTGGGGTGAAATATAAGTCATAACTGTCAAATATCGACTCAAAAATACTCACGAACATTAAATAAACATATTTGGCACTTTATTTGTGCATTTCGAATATATTTGAAGCAGAAATGAGGCCAATTTGATATAAAATGTGCTTAAACGCGCTCAAATCTGTTTTGAATGCATTTTAATGCAATTTGGGGTGAAATATAAGTCATAACTGTCAAATATCGACTCAAAAATATTCACGAACATTAAATAAACATATTTGGCACTTTATTTGTGCATTTCGATGATATTTGAAGCAGAAATGAGGCCAATTTAATTTAAAATGTGCTTAAAAGTGCTCAAATCTGTTTTGAATGTATTTTAATGCAATTTAGGGTGAAATATAAGTCATAACTGTCAAATATCTTCTCAAAAATACTCACGAACATTAAATCAACATATTTGGCACTTTATTTGTGCATTTCGATGATATTTGAAGAAGAAATGAGGCCAATTTGATATAAAATGTGCTTAAACGCGCTCAAATCTGTTTTGAAAGCATTTTAATGCAATTTGGGGTGAAATATAAGTCATAACTGTCAAATATCGACTCAAAAATATTCACGAACATTAAATAAACATATTTGGCACTTTATTTGTGCATTTCGATGATATTTGAAGCAGAAATGAGGCCAATTTGATATAAAATGTGCTTAAACGCGCTCAAATCTGTTTTGAAAGCATTTTAATGCAATTTGGGGTGAAATATAAGTCATAACTGTCAAATATCGACTCAAAAATATTCACGAACATTAAATAAACATATTTGGCACTTTATTTGTGCATTTCGATGATATTTGAAGCAGAAATGAGGCCAATTTGATATAAAATGTGCTTAAACGCGCTCAAATCTGTTTTGAAAGCATTTTAATGCAATTTGGGGTGAAATATAAGTCATAACTGTCAAATATCTTCTCAAAAATATTCACGAACATTAAATAAACATATTTGACACTTTATTTGTGCATTTCGATGATATTTGAAGCAGAAATGAGGCCAATTTGATATAAAATGTGCTTAAACGCGCTCAAATCTGTTTTGAAAGCATTTTAATGCAATTTGGGGTGAAATATAAGTCATAACAGTAAAATATCGACTCAAAAATACTCACGAACATTAAATAAACATATTTGGCACTTTATTTGTGCATTTCGAATATATTTGATGCATAAATGAGGCCAATTTGATTGAAAATGTGCTTAAACGTACTCAAATATGTTTTGAAAGCATTTTAAT
The DNA here is from genome assembly GCA_037678475.1 of x Bolboschoenoplectus mariqueter. NCBI lineage: Eukaryota > Viridiplantae > Streptophyta > Magnoliopsida > Poales > Cyperaceae > x Bolboschoenoplectus > x Bolboschoenoplectus mariqueter. Next base: position 3,366,157 of record CM075234.1, on the reverse strand, counting down.
GCAATTTGGGGTGAAATATAAGTCATAACTGTCAAATATCTTCTCAAAAATACTCACGAACATTAAATAAACATATTTGGCACTTTATTTGTGCATTTCGATGATATTTGAAGCAGAAATGAGGCCAATTTAATTTAAAATGTGCTTAAAAGTGCTCAAATCTGTTTTGAATGTATTTTAATGCAATTTAGGGTGAAATATAAGTCATAACTGTCAAATATCTTCTCAAAAATACTCACGAACATTAAATCAACATATTTGGCACTTTATTTGTGCATTTCGATGATATTTGAAGAAGAAATGAGGCCAATTTGATATAAAATGTGCTTAAACGCGCTCAAATCTGTTTTGAAAGCATTTTAATGCAATTTGGGGTGAAATATAAGTCATAACTGTCAAATATCGACTCAAAAATATTCACGAACATTAAATAAACATATTTGGCACTTTATTTGTGCATTTCGATGATATTTGAAGCAGAAATGAGGCCAATTTGATATAAAATGTGCTTAAACGCGCTCAAATCTGTTTTGAAAGCATTTTAATGCAATTTGGGGTGAAATATAAGTCATAACTGTTAAATATCGACTCAAAAATATTCACGAACATTAAATAAACATATTTGGCACTTTATTTGTGCATTTCGATGATATTTGAAGCAGAAATGAGGCCAATTTGATATAAAATGTGCTTAAACGCGCTCAAATCTGTTTTGAAAGCATTTTAATGCAATTTGGGGTGAAATATAAGTCATAACTGTCAAATATCTTCTCAAAAATATTCACGAACATTAAATAAACATATTTGACACTTTATTTGTGCATTTCGATGATATTTGAAGCAGAAATGAGGCCAATTTAATTTAAAATGTGCTTAAAAGTGCTCAAATCTGTTTTGAATGTATTTTAAATGCAATTTAGGGTGAAATATAAGTCATAACTGTCAAATATCTTCTCAAAAATACTCACGAACATTAAATCAACATATTTGGCACTTTATTTGTGCATTTCGATGATATTTGAAGAAGAAATGAGGCCAATTTGATATAAAATGTGCTTACACGCGCTCAAATCTGTTTTGAAAGCATTTTAATGCAATTTGGGGTGAAATATAAGTCATAACTGTCAAATATCGACTCAAAAATATTCACGAACATTAAATAAACATATTTGGCACTTTATTTGTGCATTTCGATGATATTTGAAGCAGAAATGAGGCCAATTTGATATAAAATGTGCTTAAACGCGCTCAAATCTGTTTTGAAAGCATTTTAATGCAATTTGGGGTGAAATATAAGTCATAACTGTCAAATATCGACTCAAAAATACTCACGAACATTAAATAAACATATTTGGCACTTTATTTGTGCATTTCGAATATATTTGAAGCAGAAATGAGGCCAATTTGATATAAAATGTGCTTAAACGCGCTCAAATCTGTTTTGAATGCATTTTAATGCAATTTGGGTGAAATATAAGTCATAACTGTCAAATATCGACTCAAAAATATTCACGAACATTAAATAAACATATTTGGCACTTTATTTGTGCATTTCGATGATATTTGAAGCAGAAATGAGGCCAATTTGATATAAAATGTGCTTAAACGCGCTCAAATCTGTTTTGAAAGCATTTTTAATGCAATTTGGGGTGAAATATAAGTCATAACTGTCAAATATCGACTCAAAAATACTCACGAACATTAAATAAACATATTTGGCACTTTATTTGTGCATTTCGAATATATTTGAAGCAGAAATGAGGCCAATTTGATATAAAATGTGCTTAAACGCGCTCAAATCTGTTTTGAATGCATTTTAATGCAATTTGGGGTGAAATATAAGTCATAACTGTCAAATATCGACTCAAAAATATTCACGAACATTAAATAAACATATTTGGCACTTTATTTGTGCATTTCGATGATATTTGAAGCAGAAATGAGGCCAATTTAATTAAAATGTGCTTAAAAGTGCTCAAATCTGTTTTGAATGTATTTTAATGCAATTTAGGGTGAAATATAAGTCATAACTGTCAAATATCTTCTCAAAAATACTCACGAACATTAAATCAACATATTTGGCACTTTATTTGTGCATTTCGATGATATTTGAAGAAGAAATGAGGCCAATTTGATATAAAATGTGCTTAAACGCGCTCAAATCTGTTTTGAAAGCATTTTAATGCAATTTGGGTGAAATATAAGTCATAACTGTCAAATATCGACTCAAAAAATATTCACGAACATTAAATAAACATATTTGGCACTTTATTTGTGCATTTCGATGATATTTGAAGCAGAAATGAGGCCAATTTGATATAAAATGTGCTTAAACGCGCTCAAATCTGTTTTGAAAGCATTTTAATGCAATTTGGGGTGAAATATAAGTCATAACTGTCAAATATCGACTCAAAAATATTCACGAACATTAAATAAACATATTTGGCACTTTATTTGTGCATTTCGATGATATTTGAAGCAGAAATGAGGCCAATTTGATATAAAATGTGCTTAAACGCGCTCAAATCTGTTTTGAAAGCATTTTAATGCAATTTGGGGTGAAATATAAGTCATAACTGTCAAATATCTTCTCAAAAATATTCACGAACATTAAATAAACATATTTGACACTTTATTTGTGCATTTCGATGATATTTGAAGCAGAAATGAGGCCAATTTGATATAAAATGTGCTTAAACGCGCTCAAATCTGTTTTGAAAGCATTTTAATGCAATTTGGGGTGAAATATAAGTCATAACAGTAAAATATCGACTCAAAAATACTCACGAACATTAAATAAACATATTTGGCACTTTATTTGTGCATTTCGAATATATTTGATGCATAAATGAGGCCAATTTGATTGAAAATGTGCTTAAACGTACTCAAATATGTTTTGAAAGCATTTTAATGCAATTTGGGGTGAAATATAAGTCATAACTGTCAAATATCTTCTCAAAAATACTCACGAACATTAAATAAACATATTTGGCACTTTATTTGTGCATTTCGATGATATTTGAAGCAGAAATGAGGCCAATTTAATTTAAAATGTGCTTAAAAGTGCTCAAATCTGTTTTGAATGTATTTTAATGCAATTTAGGGTGAAATATAAGTCATAACTGTCAAATATCTTCTCAAAAATACTCACGAACATTAAATCAACATATTTGGCACTTTATTTGTGCATTTCGATGATATTTGAAGAAGAAATGAGGCCAATTTGATATAAAATGTGCTTAAACGCGCTCAAATCTGTTTTGAAAGCATTTTAATGCAATTTGGGGTGAAATATAAGTCATAACTGTCAAATATCGACTCAAAAATATTCACGAACATTAAATAAACATATTTGGCACTTTATTTGTGCATTTCGATGATATTTGAAGCAGAAATGAGGCCAATTTGATATAAAATGTGCTTAAACGCGCTCAAATCTGTTTTGAAAGCATTTTAATGCAATTTGGGGTGAAATATAAGTCATAACTGTTAAATATCGACTCAAAAATATTCACGAACATTAAATAAACATATTTGGCACTTTATTTGTGCATTTCGATGATATTTGAAGCAGAAATGAGGCCAATTTGATATAAAATGTGCTTAAAACGCGCTCAAATCTGTTTTGAAAGCATTTTAATGCAATTTGGGGTGAAATATAAGTCATAACTGTCAAATATCTTCTCAAAAATATTCACGAACATTAAATAAACATATTTGACACTTTATTTGTGCATTTCGATGATATTTAAGCAGAAATGAGGCCAATTTAATTTAAAATGTGCTTAAAAGTGCTCAAATCTGTTTTGAATGTATTTTAATGCAATTTAGGGTGAAATATAAGTCATAACTGTCAAATATCTTCTCAAAAATACTCACGAACATTAAATCAACATATTTGGCACTTTATTTGTGCATTTCGATGATATTTGAAGAAGAAATGAGGCCAATTTGATATAAAATGTGCTTACACGCGCTCAAATCTGTTTTGAAAGCATTTTAATGCAATTTGGGGTGAAATATAAGTCATAACTGTCAAATATCGACTCAAAAATATTCACGAACATTAAATAAACATATTTGGCACTTTATTTGTGCATTTCGATGATATTTGAAGCAGAAATGAGGCCAATTTGATATAAAATGTGCTTAAACGCGCTCAAATCTGTTTTGAAAGCATTTTAATGCAATTTGGGGTGAAATATAAGTCATAACTGTCAAATATCGACTCAAAAATACTCACGAACATTAAATAAACATATTTGGCACTTTATTTGTGCATTTCGAATATATTTGAAGCAGAAATGAGGCCAATTTGATATAAAATGTGCTTAAACGCGCTCAAATCTGTTTTGAATGCATTTTAATGCAATTTGGGGTGAAATATAAGTCATAACTGTCAAATATCGACTCAAAAATATTCACGAACATTAAATAAACATATTTGGCACTTTATTTGTGCATTTCGATGATATTTGAAGCAGAAATGAGGCCAATTTAATTTAAAATGTGCTTAAAAGTGCTCAAATCTGTTTTGAATGTATTTTAATGCAATTTAGGGTGAAATATAAGTCATAACTGTCAAATATCTTCTCAAAAATACTCACGAACATTAAATCAACATATTTGGCACTTTATTTGTGCATTTCGATGATATTTGAAGAAGAAATGAGGCCAATTTGATATAAAATGTGCTTAAACGCGCTCAAATCTGTTTTGAAAGCATTTTAATGCAATTTGGGGTGAAATATAAGTCATAACTGTCAAATATCGACTCAAAAATATTCACGAACATTAAATAAACATATTTGGCACTTTATTTGTGCATTTCGATGATATTTGAAGCAGAAATGAGGCCAATTTGATATAAAATGTGCTTAAACGCGCTCAAATCTGTTTTGAAAGCATTTTAATGCAATTTGGGGTGAAATATAAGTCATAACTGTCAAATATCGACTCAAAAATATTCACGAACATTAAATAAACATATTTGGCACTTTATTTGTGCATTTCGATGATATTTGAAGCAGAAATGAGGCCAATTTGATATAAAATGTGCTTAAACGCGCTCAAATCTGTTTTGAAAGCATTTTAATGCAATTTGGGGTGAAATATAAGTCATAACTGTCAAATATCTTCTCAAAAATATTCACGAACATTAAATAAACATATTTGACACTTTATTTGTGCATTTCGATGATATTTGAAGCAGAAATGAGGCCAATTTGATATAAAATGTGCTTAAACGCGCTCAAATCTGTTTTGAAAGCATTTTAATGCAATTTGGGGTGAAATATAAGTCATAACAGTAAAATATCGACTCAAAAATACTCACGAACATTAAATAAACATATTTGGCACTTTATTTGTGCATTTCGAATATATTTGATGCATAAATGAGGCCAATTTGATTGAAAATGTGCTTAAACGTACTCAAATATGTTTTGAAAGCATTTTAATGCAATTTGGGGTGAAATATAAGTCATAACTGTCAAATATCTTCTCAAAAATACTCACGAACATTAAATAAACATATTTGGCACTTTATTTGTGCATTTCGATGATATTTGAAGCAGAAATGAGGCCAATTTAATTTAAAATGTGCTTAAAAGTGCTCAAATCTGTTTTGAATGTATTTTAATGCAATTTAGGGTGAAATATAAGTCATAACTGTCAAATATCTTCTCAAAAATACTCACGAACATTAAATCAACATATTTGGCACTTTATTTGTGCATTTCGATGATATTTGAAGAAGAAATGAGGCCAATTTGATATAAAATGTGCTTAAACGCGCTCAAATCTGTTTTGAAAGCATTTTAATGCAATTTGGGGTGAAATATAAGTCATAACTGTCAAATATCGACTCAAAAATATTCACGAACATTAAATAAACATATTTGGCACTTTATTTGTGCATTTCGATGATATTTGAAGCAGAAATGAGGCCAATTTGATATAAAATGTGCTTAAACGCGCTCAAATCTGTTTTGAAAGCATTTTAATGCAATTTGGGGTGAAATATAAGTCATAACTGTTAAATATCGACTCAAAAATATTCACGAACATTAAATAAACATATTTGGCACTTTATTTGTGCATTTCGATGATATTTGAAGCAGAAATGAGGCCAATTTGATATAAAATGTGCTTAAACGCGCTCAAATCTGTTTTGAAAGCATTTTAATGCAATTTGGGGTGAAATATAAGTCATAACTGTCAAATATCTTCTCAAAAATATACACGAACATTAAATAAACATATTTGACACTTTATTTGTGCATTTCGATGATATTTGAAGCAGAAATGAGGCCAATTTAATTTAAAATGTGCTTAAAAGTGCTCAAATCTGTTTTGAATGTATTTTAATGCAATTTAGGGTGAAATATAAGTCATAACTGTCAAATATCTTCTCAAAAATACTCACGAACATTAAATCAACATATTTGGCACTTTATTTGTGCATTTCGATGATATTTGAAGCAGAAATGAGGCCAATTTGATATAAAATGTGCTTAAACGCGCTCAAATCTGTTTTGAAAGCATTTTAATGCAATTTGGGGTGAAATATAAGTCATAACTGTCAAATATCTTCTCAAAAATATTCACGAACATTAAATAAACATATTTGACACTTTATTTGTGCATTTCGATGATATTTGAAGCAGAAATGAGGCCAATTTAATTTAAAATGTGCTTAAAAGTGCTCAAATCTGTTTTGAATGTATTTTAATGCAATTTAGGGTGAAATATAAGTCATAACTGTCAAATATCTTCTCAAAAATACTCACGAACATTAAATCAACATATTTGGCACTTTATTTGTGCATTTCGATGATATTTGAAGAAGAAATGAGGCCAATTTGATATAAAATGTGCTTACACGCGCTCAAATCTGTTTTGAAAGCATTTTAATGCAATTTGGGGTGAAATATAAGTCATAACTGTCAAATATCGACTCAAAAATATTCACGAACATTAAATAAACATATTTGGCACTTTATTTGTGCATTTCGATGATATTTGAAGCAGAAATGAGGCCAATTTGATATAAAATGTGCTTAAACGCGCTCAAATCTGTTTTGAAAGCATTTTAATGCAATTTGGGGTGAAATATAAGTCATAACTGTCAAATATCGACTCAAAAATATTCACGAACATTAAATAAACATATTTGGCACTTTATTTGTGCATTTCGATGATATTTGAAGCAGAAATGAGGCCAATTTGATATAAAATGTGCTTAAACGCGCTCAAATCTGTTTTGAAAGCATTTTAATGCAATTTGGGGTGAAATATAAGTCATAACTGTCAAATATCGACTCAAAAATATTCACGAACATTAAATAAACATATTTGGCACTTTATTTGTGCATTTCGATGATATTTGAAGCAGAAATGAGGCCAATTTGATATAAAATGTGCTTAAACGCGCTCAAATCTGTTTTGAAAGCATTTTAATGCAATTTGGGGTGAAATATAAGTCATAACTGTCAAATATCTTCTCAAAAATATTCACGAACATTAAATAAACATATTTGACACTTTATTTGTGCATTTCGATGATATTTGAAGCAGAAATGAGGCCAATTTGATATAAAATGTGCTTAAACGCGCTCAAATCTGTTTTGAAAGCATTTTAATGCAATTTGGGGTGAAATATAAGTCATAACAGTAAAATATCGACTCAAAAATACTCACGAACATTAAATAAACATATTTGGCACTTTATTTGTGCATTTCGAATATATTTGATGCATAAATGAGGCCAATTTGATTGAAAATGTGCTTAAACGTACTCAAATATGTTTTGAAAGCATTTTAATGCAATTTGGGGTGAAATATAAGTCATAACTGTCAAATATCTTCTCAAAAATACTCACGAACATTAAATAAACATATTTGGCACTTTATTTGTGCATTTCGATGATATTTGAAGCAGAAATGAGGCCAATTTAATTTAAAATGTGCTTAAAAGTGCTCAAATCTGTTTTGAATGTATTTTAATGCAATTTAGGGTGAAATATAAGTCATAACTGTCAAATATCTTCTCAAAAATACTCACGAACATTAAATCAACATATTTGGCACTTTATTTGTGCATTTCGATGATATTTGAAGAAGAAATGAGGCCAATTTGATATAAAATGTGCTTAAACGCGCTCAAATCTGTTTTGAAAGCATTTTAATGCAATTTGGGGTGAAATATAAGTCATAACTGTCAAATATCGACTCAAAAATATTCACGAACATTAAATAAACATATTTGGCACTTTATTTGTGCATTTCGATGATATTTGAAGCAGAAATGAGGCCAATTTGATATAAAATGTGCTTAAACGCGCTCAAATCTGTTTTGAAAGCATTTTAATGCAATTTGGGGTGAAATATAAGTCATAACTGTTAAATATCGACTCAAAAATATTCACGAACATTAAATAAACATATTTGGCACTTTATTTGTGCATTTCGATGATATTTGAAGCAGAAATGAGGCCAATTTGATATAAAATGTGCTTAAACGCGCTCAAATCTGTTTTGAAAGCATTTTAATGCAATTTGGGGTGAAATATAAGTCATAACTGTCAAATATCTTCTCAAAAATATACACGAACATTAAATAAACATATTTGACACTTTATTTGTGCATTTCGATGATATTTGAAGCAGAAATGAGGCCAATTTAATTTAAAATGTGCTTAAAAGTGCTCAAATCTGTTTTGAATGTATTTTAATGCAATTTAGGGTGAAATATAAGTCATAACTGTCAAATATCTTCTCAAAAATACTCACGAACATTAAATCAACATATTTGGCACTTTATTTGTGCATTTCGATGATATTTGAAGCAGAAATGAGGCCAATTTGATATAAAATGTGCTTAAACGCGCTCAAATCTGTTTTGAAAGCATTTTAATGCAATTTGGGGTGAAATATAAGTCATAACTGTCAAATATCTTCTCAAAAATATTCACGAACATTAAATAAACATATTTGACACTTTATTTGTGCATTTCGATGATATTTGAAGCAGAAATGAGGCCAATTTAATTTAAAATGTGCTTAAAAGTGCTCAAATCTGTTTTGAATGTATTTTAATGCAATTTAGGGTGAAATATAAGTCATAACTGTCAAATATCTTCTCAAAAATACTCACGAACATTAAATCAACATATTTGGCACTTTATTTGTGCATTTCGATGATATTTGAAGAAGAAATGAGGCCAATTTGATATAAAATGTGCTTACACGCGCTCAAATCTGTTTTGAAAGCATTTTAATGCAATTTGGGGTGAAATATAAGTCATAACTGTCAAATATCGACTCAAAAATATTCACGAACATTAAATAAACATATTTGGCACTTTATTTGTGCATTTCGATGATATTTGAAGCAGAAATGAGGCCAATTTGATATAAAATGTGCTTAAACGCGCTCAAATCTGTTTTGAAAGCATTTTAATGCAATTTGGGGTGAAATATAAGTCATAACTGTCAAATATCGACTCAAAAATACTCACGAACATTAAATAAACATATTTGGCACTTTATTTGTGCATTTCGAATATATTTGAAGCAGAAATGAGGCCAATTTGATATAAAATGTGCTTAAACGCGCTCAAATCTGTTTTGAAAGCATTTTAATGCAATTTGGGGTGAAATATAAGTCATAACTGTCAAATATCTTCTCAAAAATATTCACGAACATTAAATAAACATATTTGACACTTTATTTGTGCATTTCGATGATATTTGAAGCAGAAATGAGGCCAATTTAATTTAAAATGTGCTTAAAAGTGCTCAAATCTGTTTTGAATGTATTTTAATGCAATTTAGGGTGAAATATAAGTCATAACTGTCAAATATCTTCTCAAAAATACTCACGAACATTAAATCAACATATTTGGCACTTTATTTGTGCATTTCGATGATATTTGAAGAAGAAATGAGGCCAATTTGATATAAAATGTGCTTACACGCGCTCAAATCTGTTTTGAAAGCATTTTAATGCAATTTGGGGTGAAATATAAGTCATAACTGTCAAATATCGACTCAAAAATATTCACGAACATTAAATAAACATATTTGGCACTTTATTTGTGCATTTCGATGATATTTGAAGCAGAAATGAGGCCAATTTGATATAAAATGTGCTTAAACGCGCTCAAATCTGTTTTGAAAGCATTTTAATGCAATTTGGGGTGAAATATAAGTCATAACTGTCAAATATCGACTCAAAAATACTCACGAACATTAAATAAACATATTTGGCACTTTATTTGTGCATTTCGAATATATTTGAAGCAGAAATGAGGCCAATTTGATATAAAATGTGCTTAAACGCGCTCAAATCTGTTTTGAATGCATTTTAATGCAATTTGGGGTGAAATATAAGTCATAACTGTCAAATATCGACTCAAAAATATTCACGAACATTAAATAAACATATTTGGCACTTTATTTGTGCATTTCGATGATATTTGAAGCAGAAATGAGGCCAATTTAATTTAAAATGTGCTTAAAAGTGCTCAAATCTGTTTTGAATGTATTTTAATGCAATTTAGGGTGAAATATAAGTCATAACTGTCAAATATCTTCTCAAAAATACTCACGAACATTAAATCAACATATTTGGCACTTTATTTGTGCATTTCGATGATATTTGAAGAAGAAATGAGGCCAATTTGATATAAAATGTGCTTAAACGCGCTCAAATCTGTTTTGAAAGCATTTTAATGCAATTTGGGGTGAAATATAAGTCATAACTGTCAAATATCGACTCAAAAATATTCACGAACATTAAATAAACATATTTGGCACTTTATTTGTGCATTTCGATGATATTTGAAGCAGAAATGAGGCCAATTTGATATAAAATGTGCTTAAACGCGCTCAAATCTGTTTTGAAAGCATTTTAATGCAATTTGGGGTGAAATATAAGTCATAACTGTCAAATATCGACTCAAAAATATTCACGAACATTAAATAAACATATTTGGCACTTTATTTGTGCATTTCGATGATATTTGAAGCAGAAATGAGGCCAATTTGATATAAAATGTGCTTAAACGCGCTCAAATCTGTTTTGAAAGCATTTTAATGCAATTTGGGGTGAAATATAAGTCATAACTGTCAAATATCTTCTCAAAAATATTCACGAACATTAAATAAACATATTTGACACTTTATTTGTGCATTTCGATGATATTTGAAGCAGAAATGAGGCCAATTTGATATAAAATGTGCTTAAACGCGCTCAAATCTGTTTTGAAAGCATTTTAATGCAATTTGGGGTGAAATATAAGTCATAACAGTAAAATATCGACTCAAAAATACTCACGAACATTAAATAAACATATTTGGCACTTTATTTGTGCATTTCGAATATATTTGATGCATAAATGAGGCCAATTTGATTGAAAATGTGCTTAAACGTACTCAAATATGTTTTGAAAGCATTTTAATGCAATTTGGGGTGAAATATAAGTCATAACTGTCAAATATCTTCTCAAAAATACTCACGAACATTAAATAAACATATTTGGCACTTTATTTGTGCATTTCGATGATATTTGAAGCAGAAATGAGGCCAATTTAATTTAAAATGTGCTTAAAAGTGCTCAAATCTGTTTTGAATGTATTTTAATGCAATTTAGGGTGAAATATAAGTCATAACTGTCAAATATCTTCTCAAAAATACTCACGAACATTAAATCAACATATTTGGCACTTTATTTGTGCATTTCGATGATATTTGAAGAAGAAATGAGGCCAATTTGATATAAAATGTGCTTAAACGCGCTCAAATCTGTTTTGAAAGCATTTTAATGCAATTTGGGGTGAAATATAAGTCATAACTGTCAAATATCGACTCAAAAATATTCACGAACATTAAATAAACATATTTGGCACTTTATTTGTGCATTTCGATGATATTTGAAGCAGAAATGAGGCCAATTTGATATAAAATGTGCTTAAACGCGCTCAAATCTGTTTTGAAAGCATTTTAATGCAATTTGGGGTGAAATATAAGTCATAACTGTCAAATATCGACTCAAAAATATTCACGAACATTAAATAAACATATTTGGCACTTTATTTGTGCATTTCGATGATATTTGAAGCAGAAATGAGGCCAATTTGATATAAAATGTGCTTAAACGCGCTCAAATCTGTTTTGAAAGCATTTTAATGCAATTTGGGGTGAAATATAAGTCATAACTGTCAAATATCTTCTCAAAAATATTCACGAACATTAAATAAACATATTTGACACTTTATTTGTGCATTTCGATGATATTTGAAGCAGAAATGAGGCCAATTTGATATAAAATGTGCTTAAACGCGCTCAAATCTGTTTTGAAAGCATTTTAATGCAATTTGGGGTGAAATATAAGTCATAACAGTAAAATATCGACTCAAAAATACTCACGAACATTAAATAAACATATTTGGCACTTTATTTGTGCATTTCGAATATATTTGATGCATAAATGAGGCCAATTTGATTGAAAATGTGCTTAAACGTACTCAAATATGTTTTGAAAGCATTTTAATGCAATTTGGGGTGAAATATAAGTCATAACTGTCAAATATCTTCTCAAAAATACTCACGAACATTAAATAAACATATTTGGCACTTTATTTGTGCATTTCGATGATATTTGAAGCAGAAATGAGGCCAATTTAATTTAAAATGTGCTTAAAAGTGCTCAAATCTGTTTTGAATGTATTTTAATGCAATTTAGGGTGAAATATAAGTCATAACTGTCAAATATCTTCTCAAAAATACTCACGAACATTAAATCAACATATTTGGCACTTTATTTGTGCATTTCGATGATATTTGAAGAAGAAATGAGGCCAATTTGATATAAAATGTGCTTAAACGCGCTCAAATCTGTTTTGAAAGCATTTTAATGCAATTTGGGGTGAAATATAAGTCATAACTGTCAAATATCGACTCAAAAATATTCACGAACATTAAATAAACATATTTGGCACTTTATTTGTGCATTTCGATGATATTTGAAGCAGAAATGAGGCCAATTTGATATAAAATGTGCTTAAACGCGCTCAAATCTGTTTTGAAAGCATTTTAATGCAATTTGGGGTGAAATATAAGTCATAACTGTTAAATATCGACTCAAAAATATTCACGAACATTAAATAAACATATTTGGCACTTTATTTGTGCATTTCGATGATATTTGAAGCAGAAATGAGGCCAATTTGATATAAAATGTGCTTAAACGCGCTCAAATCTGTTTTGAAAGCATTTTAATGCAATTTGGGGTGAAATATAAGTCATAACTGTCAAATATCTTCTCAAAAATATTCACGAACATTAAATAAACATATTTGACACTTTATTTGTGCATTTCGATGATATTTGAAGCAGAAATAAGGCCAATTTAATTTAAAATGTGCTTAAAAGTGCTCAAATCTGTTTTGAATGTATTTTAATGCAATTTAGGGTGAAATATAAGTCATAACTGTCAAATATCTTCTCAAAAATACTCACGAACATTAAATCAACATATTTGGCACTTTATTTGTGCATTTCGATGATATTTGAAGCAGAAATGAGGCCAATTTGATATAAAATGTGCTTAAACGCGCTCAAATCTGTTTTGAAAGCATTTTAATGCAATTTGGGGTGAAATATAAGTCATAACTGTCAAATATCTTCTCAAAAATATTCACGAACATTAAATAAACATATTTGACACTTTATTTGTGCATTTCGATGATATTTGAAGCAGAAATGAGGCCAATTTAATTTAAAATGTGCTTAAAAGTGCTCAAATCTGTTTTGAATGTATTTTAATGCAATTTAGGGTGAAATATAAGTCATAACTGTCAAATATCTTCTCAAAAATACTCACGAACATTAAATCAACATATTTGGCACTTTATTTGTGCATTTCGATGATATTTGAAGAAGAAATGAGGCCAATTTGATATAAAATGTGCTTACACGCGCTCAAATCTGTTTTGAAAGCATTTTAATGCAATTTGGGGTGAAATATAAGTCATAACTGTCAAATATCGACTCAAAAATATTCACGAACATTAAATAAACATATTTGGCACTTTATTTGTGCATTTCGATGATATTTGAAGCAGAAATGAGGCCAATTTGATATAAAATGTGCTTAAACGCGCTCAAATCTGTTTTGAAAGCATTTTAATGCAATTTGGGGTGAAATATAAGTCATAACTGTCAAATATCGACTCAAAAATACTCACGAACATTAAATAAACATATTTGGCACTTTATTTGTGCATTTCGAATATATTTGAAGCAGAAATGAGGCCAATTTGATATAAAATGTGCTTAAACGCGCTCAAATCTGTTTTGAATGCATTTTAATGCAATTTGGGGTGAAATATAAGTCATAACTGTCAAATATCGACTCAAAAATATTCACGAACATTAAATAAACATATTTGGCACTTTATTTGTGCATTTCGATGATATTTGAAGCAGAAATGAGGCCAATTTAATTTAAAATGTGCTTAAAAGTGCTCAAATCTGTTTTGAATGTATTTTAATGCAATTTAGGGTGAAATATAAGTCATAACTGTCAAATATCTTCTCAAAAATACTCACGAACATTAAATCAACATATTTGGCACTTTATTTGTGCATTTCGATGATATTTGAAGAAGAAATGAGGCCAATTTGATATAAAATGTGCTTAAACGCGCTCAAATCTGTTTTGAAAGCATTTTAATGCAATTTGGGGTGAAATATAAGTCATAACTGTCAAATATCGACTCAAAAATATTCACGAACATTAAATAAACATATTTGGCACTTTATTTGTGCATTTCGATGATATTTGAAGCAGAAATGAGGCCAATTTGATATAAAATGTGCTTAAACGCGCTCAAATCTGTTTTGAAATTATTTTAATGCAATTTGGCGTGAAATATAAGTCATAACTGTCAAATATCGACTCAAAAATATTCACGAACATTAAATAAACATATTTGGCACTTTATTTGTGCATTTCGATGATATTTGAAGCAGAAATGAGGCCAATTTGATATAAAATGTGCTTAAACGCGCTCAAATCTGTTTTGAAAGCATTTTAATGCAATTTGGGGTGAAATATAAGTCATAACTGTCAAATATCTTCTCAAAAATATTCACGAACATTAAATAAACATATTTGACACTTTATTTGTGCATTTCGATGATATTTGAAGCAGAAATGAGGCCAATTTGATATAAAATGTGCTTAAACGCGCTCAAATCTGTTTTGAAAGCATTTTAATGCAATTTGGGGTGAAATATAAGTCATAACAGTAAAATATCGACTCAAAAATACTCACGAACATTAAATAAACATATTTGGCACTTTATTTGTGCATTTCGAATATATTTGATGCATAAATGAGGCCAATTTGATTGAAAATGTGCTTAAACGTACTCAAATATGTTTTGAAAGCATTTTAATGCAATTTGGGGTGAAATATAAGTCATAACTGTCAAATATCTTCTCAAAAATACTCACGAACATTAAATAAACATATTTGGCACTTTATTTGTGCATTTCGATGATATTTGAAGCAGAAATGAGGCCAATTTAATTTAAAATGTGCTTAAAAGTGCTCAAATCTGTTTTGAATGTATTTTAATGCAATTTAGGGTGAAATATAAGTCATAACTGTCAAATATCTTCTCAAAAATACTCACGAACATTAAATCAACATATTTGGCACTTTATTTGTGCATTTCGATGATATTTGAAGAAGAAATGAGGCCAATTTGATATAAAATGTGCTTAAACGCGCTCAAATCTGTTTTGAAAGCATTTTAATGCAATTTGGGGTGAAATATAAGTCATAACTGTCAAATATCGACTCAAAAATATTCACGAACATTAAATAAACATATTTGGCACTTTATTTGTGCATTTCGATGATATTTGAAGCAGAAATGAGGCCAATTTGATATAAAATGTGCTTAAACGCGCTCAAATCTGTTTTGAAAGCATTTTAATGCAATTTGGGGTGAAATATAAGTCATAACTGTCAAATATCGACTCAAAAATATTCACGAACATTAAATAAACATATTTGGCACTTTATTTGTGCATTTCGATGATATTTGAAGCAGAAATGAGGCCAATTTGATATAAAATGTGCTTAAACGCGCTCAAATCTGTTTTGAAAGCATTTTAATGCAATTTGGGGTGAAATATAAGTCATAACTGTCAAATATCTTCTCAAAAATATTCACGAACATTAAATAAACATATTTGACACTTTATTTGTGCATTTCGATGATATTTGAAGCAGAAATGAGGCCAATTTGATATAAAATGTGCTTAAACGCGCTCAAATCTGTTTTGAAAGCATTTTAATGCAATTTGGGGTGAAATATAAGTCATAACAGTAAAATATCTTCTCAAAAATACTCACGAACATTAAATAAACATATTTGGCACTTTATTTGTGCATTTCGATGATATTTGAAGAAGAAATGAGGCCAATTTGATATAAAATGTGCTTACACGCGCTCAAATCTGTTTTGAAAGCATTTTAATGCAATTTGGGGTGAAATATAAGTCATAACTGTCAAATATCGACTCAAAAATATTCACGAACATTAAATAAACATATTTGGCACTTTATTTGTGCATTTCGATGATATTTGAAGCAGAAATGAGGCCAATTTGATATAAAATGTGCTTAAACGCGCTCAAATCTGTTTTGAAAGCATTTTAATGCAATTTGGGGTGAAATATAATTCATAACTGTCAAATATCGACTCAAAAATACTCACGAACATTAAATAAACATATTTGGCACTTTATTTGTGCATTTCGAATATATTTGAAGCAGAAATGAGGCCAATTTGATATAAAATGTGCTTAAACGCGCTCAAATCTGTTTTGAATGCATTTTAATGCAATTTGGGGTGAAATATAAGTCATAACTGTCAAATATCGACTCAAAAATATTCACGAACATTAAATAAACATATTTGGCACTTTATTTGTGCATTTCGATGATATTTGAAGCAGAAATGAGGCCAATTTAATTTAAAATGTGCTTAAAAGTGCTCAAATCTGTTTTGAATGTATTTTAATGCAATTTAGGGTGAAATATAAGTCATAACTGTCAAATATCTTCTCAAAAATACTCACGAACATTAAATCAACATATTTGGCACTTTATTTGTGCATTTCGATGATATTTGAAGAAGAAATGAGGCCAATTTGATATAAAATGTGCTTAAACGCGCTCAAATCTGTTTTGAAAGTATTTTAATGCAATTTGGGGTGAAATATAAGTCATAACTGTCAAATATCGACTCAAAAATATTCACGAACATTAAATAAACATATTTGGCACTTTATTTGTGCATTTCGATGATATTTGAAGCAGAAATGAGGCCAATTTGATATAAAATGTGCTTAAACGCGCTCAAATCTGTTTTGAAAGCATTTTAATGCAATTTGGGGTGAAATATAAGTCATAACTGTCAAATATCTTCTCAAAAATATTCACGAACATTAAATAAACATATTTGACACTTTATTTGTGCATTTCGATGATATTTGAAGCAGAAATGAGGCCAATTTGATATAAAATGTGCTTAAACGCGCTCAAATCTGTTTTGAAAGCATTTTAATGCAATTTGGGGTGAAATATAAGTCATAACAGTAAAATATCGACTCAAAAATACTCACGAACATTAAATAAACATATTTGGCACTTTATTTGTGCATTTCGAATATATTTGATGCATAAATGAGTCCAATTTGATTGAAAATGTGCTTAAACGTACTCAAATATGTTTTGAAAGCATTTTAATGCAATTTGGGGTGAAATATAAGTCATAACTGTCAAATATCTTCTCAAAAATACTCACGAACATTAAATAAACATATTTGGCACTTTATTTGTGCATTTCGATGATATTTGAAGCAGAAATGAGGCCAATTTAATTTAAAATGTGCTTAAAAGTGCTCAAATCTGTTTTGAATGTATTTTAATGCAATTTAGGGTGAAATATAAGTCATAACTGTCAAATATCTTCTCAAAAATACTCACGAACATTAAATCAACATATTTGGCACTTTATTTGTGCATTTCGATGATATTTGAAGAAGAAATGAGGCCAATTTGATATAAAATGTGCTTAAACGCGCTCAAATCTGTTTTGAAAGCATTTTAATGCAATTTGGGGTGAAATATAAGTCATAACTGTCAAATATCGACTCAAAAATATTCACGAACATTAAATAAACATATTTGGCACTTTATTTGTGCATTTCGATGATATTTGAAGCAGAAATGAGGCCAATTTGATATAAAATGTGCTTAAACGCGCTCAAATCTGTTTTGAAAGCATTTTAATGCAATTTGGGGTGAAATATAAGTCATAACTGTCAAATATCTTCTCAAAAATATTCACGAACATTAAATAAACATATTTGACACTTTATTTGTGCATTTCGATGATATTTGAAGCAGAAATGAGGCCAATTTGATATAAAATGTGCTTAAACGCGCTCAAATCTGTTTTGAAAGCATTTTAATGCAATTTGGGGTGAAATATAAGTCATAACAGTAAAATATCGACTCAAAAATACTCACGAACATTAAATAAACATATTTGGCACTTTATTTGTGCATTTCGAATATATTTGATGCATAAATGTGGCCAATTTGATTGAAAATGTGCTTAAACGTACTCAAATATGTTTTGAAAGCATTTTAATGCAATTTGGGGTGAAATATAAGTCATAACTGTCAAATATCTTCTCAAAAATACTCACGAACATTAAATAAACATATTTGGCACTTTATTTGTGCATTTCGATGATATTTGAAGCAGAAATGAGGCCAATTTAATTTAAAATGTGCTTAAAAGTGCTCAAATCTGTTTTGAATGTATTTTAATGCAATTTAGGGTGAAATATAAGTCATAACTGTCAAATATCTTCTCAAAAATACTCACGAACATTAAATCAACATATTTGGCACTTTATTTGTGCATTTCGATGATATTTGAAGAAGAAATGAGGCCAATTTGATATAAAATGTGCTTAAACGCGCTCAAATCTGTTTTGAAAGCATTTTAATGCAATTTGGGGTGAAATATAAGTCATAACTGTCAAATATCGACTCAAAAATATTCACGAACATTAAATAAACATATTTGGCACTTTATTTGTGCATTTCGATGATATTTGAAGCAGAAATGAGGCCAATTTGATATAAAATGTGCTTAAACGCGCTCAAATCTGTTTTGAAAGCATTTTAATGCAATTTGGGGTGAAATATAAGTCATAACTGTTAAATATCGACTCAAAAATATTCACGAACATTAAATAAACATATTTGGCACTTTATTTGTGCATTTCGATGATATTTGAAGCAGAAATGAGGCCAATTTGATATAAAATGTGCTTAAACGCGCTCAAATCTGTTTTGAAAGCATTTTAATGCAATTTGGGGTGAAATATAAGTCATAACTGTCAAATATCTTCTCAAAAATATTCACGAACATTAAATAAACATATTTGACACTTTATTTGTGCATTTCGATGATATTTGAAGCAGAAATGAGGCCAATTTGATATAAAATGTGCTTAAACGCGCTCAAATCTGTTTTGAAAGCATTTTAATGCAATTTGGGGTGAAATATAAGTCATAACAGTAAAATATCGACTCAAAAATACTCACGAACATTAAATAAACATATTTGGCACTTTATTTGTGCATTTCGAATATATTTGATGCATAAATGAGGCCAATTTGATTGAAAATGTGCTTAAACGTACTCAAATATGTTTTGAAAGCATTTTAATGCAATTTGGGGTGAAATATAAGTCATAACTGTCAAATATCTTCTCAAAAATACTCACGAACATTAAATAAACATATTTGGCACTTTATTTGTGCATTTCGATGATATTTGAAGCAGAAATGAGGCCAATTTAATTTAAAATGTGCTTAAAAGTGCTCAAATCTGTTTTGAATGTATTTTAATGCAATTTAGGGTGAAATATAAGTCATAACTGTCAAATATCTTCTCAAAAATACTCACGAACATTAAATCAACATATTTGGCACTTTATTTGTGCATTTCGATGATATTTGAAGAAGAAATGAGGCCAATTTGATATAAAATGTGCTTAAACGCGCTCAAATCTGTTTTGAAAGCATTTTAATGCAATTTGGGGTGAAATATAAGTCATAACTGTCAAATATCGACTCAAAAATATTCACGAACATTAAATAAACATATTTGGCACTTTATTTGTGCATTTCGATGATATTTGAAGCAGAAATGAGGCCAATTTGATATAAAATGTGCTTAAACGCGCTCAAATCTGTTTTGAAAGCATTTTAATGCAATTTGGGGTGAAATATAAGTCATAACTGTTAAATATCGACTCAAAAATATTCACGAACATTAAATAAACATATTTGGCACTTTATTTGTGCATTTCGATGATATTTGAAGCAGAAATGAGGCCAATTTGATATAAAATGTGCTTAAACGCGCTCAAATCTGTTTTGAAAGCATTTTAATGCAATTTGGGGTGAAATATAAGTCATAACTGTCAAATATCTTCTCAAAAATATTCACGAACATTAAATAAACATATTTGACACTTTATTTGTGCATTTCGATGATATTTGAAGCAGAAATGAGGCCAATTTAATTTAAAATGTGCTTAAAAGTGCTCAAATCTGTTTTGAATGTATTTTAATGCAATTTAGGGTGAAATATAAGTCATAACTGTCAAATATCTTCTCAAAAATACTCACGAACATTAAATCAACATATTTGGCACTTTATTTGTGCATTTCGATGATATTTGAAGAAGAAATGAGGCCAATTTGATATAAAATGTGCTTACACGCGCTCAAATCTGTTTTGAAAGCATTTTAATGCAATTTGGGGTGAAATATAAGTCATAACTGTCAAATATCGACTCAAAAATATTCACGAACATTAAATAAACATATTTGGCACTTTATTTGTGCATTTCGATGATATTTGAAGCAGAAATGAGGCCAATTTGATATAAAATGTGCTTAAACGCGCTCAAATCTGTTTTGAAAGCATTTTAATGCAATTTGGGGTGAAATATAAGTCATAACTGTCAAATATCGACTCAAAAATACTCACGAACATTAAATAAACATATTTGGCACTTTATTTGTGCATTTCGAATATATTTGAAGCAGAAATGAGGCCAA
Organism: x Bolboschoenoplectus mariqueter; assembly: GCA_037678475.1. Lineage (NCBI taxonomy): Eukaryota > Viridiplantae > Streptophyta > Magnoliopsida > Poales > Cyperaceae > x Bolboschoenoplectus > x Bolboschoenoplectus mariqueter. The sequence goes on along the minus strand of CM075234.1, from coordinate 3,344,917 downwards.
TTTGATATAAAATGTGCTTAAACGCGCTCAAATCTGTTTTGAATGCATTTTAATGCAATTTGGGGTGAAATATAAGTCATAACTGTCAAATATCGACTCAAAAATATTCACGAACATTAAATAAACATATTTGGCACTTTATTTGTGCATTTCGATGATATTTGAAGCAGAAATGAGGCCAATTTAATTTAAAATGTGCTTAAAAGTGCTCAAATCTGTTTTGAATGTATTTTAATGCAATTTAGGGTGAAATATAAGTCATAACTGTCAAATATCTTCTCAAAAATACTCACGAACATTAAATCAACATATTTGGCACTTTATTTGTGCATTTCGATGATATTTGAAGAAGAAATGAGGCCAATTTGATATAAAATGTGCTTAAACGCGCTCAAATCTGTTTTGAAAGTATTTTAATGCAATTTGGGGTGAAATATAAGTCATAACTGTCAAATATCGACTCAAAAATATTCACGAACATTAAATAAACATATTTGGCACTTTATTTGTGCATTTCGAATATATTTGAAGCAGAAATGAGGCCAATTTAATTTAAAATGTGCTTAAAAGTGCTCAAATCTGTTATGAATGTATTTTAATGCAATTTATTTATGCATTTCGAATATATTTGAAGTATAAATGAGGCCAATTTGATTTAAAATGTGCTTAAACGCGCTCAAATCTGTTCTGAAAGCATTTTAATGCAATTTGGGGAGAAATATAAGTCATAACTGTCAAATATCGTCTAAAAAATACTCACGAACATTAAATAAACATATTTGGCACTTTATTTCTTCTTTTCGAATATATTTGGTGCAGAAACGAGGCCAATTTGATTTAAAATGTGCTTAAACGCGCTCAAATCTGTTTTGAAAACATTTTAATGCAATTTGGGGTCAAATATAAGTAATAAGAGTGAAATATCGTATCAAAAATACTCACGAACATTAAATAAACATATTTGACACTTTATTTATGCATTTCGATGAAATTTGACGCAGGAATGAGGCCAATTTGATTTAAAATGTGCTTAAACGCGCTCAAATCTGTTTTGAATGCATTTTAATGCAATTTGGGGTGAAATATAAGTCATAACTGTCAATTATCGTCTCAAAAATACTCACGAACATTAAATAAACATATTTGACACTTTATTTGTGCATTTCGAATATATTTGAAGCATAAATGAGGCCAATTTGATTTAAAATGTGCTTAAACGCGCTCAAATCTGTTTTCAAAACATTTTAATACAATTTGGGGTGAAATATAGGTCATCACAGTGAAATATCGTATCAAAAATACTCACGAACATTAAATAAACATATTTGGCATTTTATTTGTGCATTTCGATGATATTTGAAGCAGAAATGAGGCCAATTTGATTTAAAATGTGCTTAAACGCGCTCAAATCTGTTCTGAAAGCATTTTAATGCAATTTGGGGAGAAATATAAGTCATAACTGTAAAATATAGTCTCAAAAATACTCACGAACATTAAATAAACATACTTGGCACTTTATTTGTGTATTTCGATGATATTTGAACAAGAAATGAAGCCTATTTGATTTAAAATGTGCTTAAACGCGCTCAAATCTATTTTGAAAGCATTTTAATGCAATTTGGGGTGAAATATAAGTCATAACTGTCAATTATCGTCTAAAAAATACTCACGAACATTAAATAAACATATTTGGCACTTTATTTCTTCTTTTCGAATATATTTGGTGCAGAAACGAGGCCAATTTGATTTAAAATGTGCTTAAACGCGCTCAAATCTGTCTTGAAAGCATTTTATTGCAATTTCGGGTGAAATATAAGTCATAACAGTGAAATATCATATCCAAAATACTCACAAACATTAAATAAACATATTTGTGTTTGCTGTTTAAAAGTTGCCAGAAAAATACACAAATTAAATTGCATGAAATTAATGATATAATTTCATGTGATTTTTATACCAAAGATTTGAAATTATGAAATTATGTTCAATTTCATAAAATTATTTCTTGAAATTAAAAAAAAAAACAATTTCATGAAGTAGCTGTTTGCTGTCAAAAAAATAAATAAATAAATAAATAATACCAAAAATACACACAAGTTAAAATACATGAAATTAACCAATATGATTTCATGTGATTTAATGCCGAAATTTAAAATTACGAAATTATGCCCAATTTCGTAATTCACCACATACGAAATTTATTTCTTGGAATTAAGAAACAATTCCATGAAATAATCATGCCAAATATTAAATCATGAAATTATGTTCAATTTCATGATTTATCACCTATGAAATTTATCTCTTAAAATTAAGAAATAATTTCATAAAATAATTATTATGTGAGATTAATGCCTAATCTCATATGATACACAATGATGAAATGAAATTAATGCCTAATTTCATTCCAAAAATACCAAAAACATTCTTAAAAATCATAGAAAGGCATCCTATGATTTTACAATAATTTTCATGATTTTATTATAAACAATTTCATGAAAAATAATTTAGAAATGAGAAAAGACAAATAAAATAGCAGTTGGAGACAATTTTGTGTGCAACTTGGGGGACAGAACACACTTGGGTGCAAATTGGAGCCCTCATGCAAAAAACAGAGGAGAAGATGCTCTCCAACAGCAAAAAAAAAAATGAAAGAAAGCAAGGTACTCTAGGTGTATGTGCTCCCTACTTATTTCTACTTGATGGGTACATTGGTTCATATACACCGGGTCCATGTGACACTTGGAAATGGGTTGTGTCTCATTTAATATGACATATGGGACCCCTACATTCTTTCTCACTTACATTTGGGCCCCATCCGAAAATTAAAACAGAAAAAAAAGAGAAACAGAGGAGGGTCTGCCGCTGGACCCCACATGGCAGACCCTTCTTCTTCATTTCTTCTTTTCTGCACAGTGGAGTTCGGCCAGGGGCTGGCCAGCAGCGGGGCAGCGACTCCGGGCGTCTCGCGGCGATTCCTCTTAGCCCCGGGTAGAGCTCGGCGAGGAGAGTTTGGGGAAGCCGTCAATTTCAAAAATAGATGAATGAACGGGGAGAAATCGGGTACGAAAGTTATCTCGGTGAAGAGGCCAAATGAGCAAATTGGCGACCAATAGCTCAAATTGAATGGTCTTAGAGCATCTCAAGGGTGTCACGATGATGTTCAAAGTGTATATTTGAGGTTTGGAACGCTCGATTAATGGGACCACCGATTCACATTCGGGTGTAAACCGAAAAAATTTTAAATTGGCAAAATTAAGATGTGAGAGTTTGGAAAATGCATAAAACATGTAAATACAACATGTTTGAGACCAGTTGACATGATAAACAAGTGTTAGAGAGGCTTCAATTTAATTGGAACACGTTAAGCCTCAAACCGCCACCGGGAGACACCAAACCGTGCCTTGGATGCTCATTTCCGAGAGCCAGCGCACCAATACACGTGTTGGGCTATGATAGGTGAAGCATCTCTGCGAAAGAAACAGAAGGAATCTTCCAGAAATGAGCTGTTACACCTCTTGAGCCCGGTTGGCTCAATTTCGGCCATACGATTAATTCAACGCTCTAGATCAAATTAGAGCTTCCCTGGAGTGTTGCCCTAGCTCTTGGGTTATAAATAGACCCCCAGAGAAGAGAAATCAGGGGCCAATACCCCCCCATAAGCTCAAGCTTGGCCAAAGCCTTGCCAAAACCGAAATCAAGCCTTAAACCCTCTTCTCTCCAAATAAAGCTCTGTTAGAATAGTTGTTGTAATTGATTGAGACACAAAGGGGCCAAGCCTTGAGCTTGGCTTGGTCTCAATTGAGCTCTAGGGGCTAGTCTCACCTTGATGGGTGAGATAGTCAAGCTTTCGGGTTGGAGATGGTGCACATGTGCCTCTTCCCTTACCGAGCTCAATTGGTGACCAAGCATGAGTCTCAGGTGCTTATTTATGCGTATTTTCTATGAAATTTGATAAACACACGATAACCAATCGGCACATGTTGATTTGGTTCAATAGGGATGGGCACATGTTCATACCCTCTTCTCAAACCCTGTGCACATGCGCAGTGGTTATATAAAGGCTCAAAACAGCTTAATATAAGCCGTTATGCCGCCAAATTTCATAGAAAATAAAACCCCCCATGTTTATGTGATGTTATATGTTGATATGTTATATTAAATGCAATATTATATGAAGTTTTGATCAAATCTGGTTTTTTTATCTCTCCTTGATCTTTTATTTTGCATTTTAAATATGTTTGGATGCTCAAAATCATATTTGAGTAAAAGAAAAGCAATAAATATGCATGCTGATCTGATTCCAGCAAAGGGGCATTTCTGTCCAGTTGAGAGATCAGTCCATATCTCTCAATCTGGTTGTCCATTTTTCATAAAATTTCACAGACCTGTAGAGTAGGTTTATATTAACTTACATTTCGAATTTTATAATTTTTGGAATTTTCTGTGAATTGTTATGATTTTTCAAATCTCATCAGTCCAAAAAATCTCAAAAGTCAACTGATGGTCAAACACCAAACTCAACATCAAAAAAAAAAAACTGATTTAAATAAAAAAAATATAGCCTGATAAAGGGTGATTGTTTATTTGATTTGGATATTTTTTTTAGTTGATTAGGATGTGTGAATTGCTTGAAAAAAAATAAAAAAAAAAAGAAAAAAACAGAAAACAGAGCTGGCACAGATCTGGCATGTGCCTTATCTGGCCAGTTCAAAGATCAGCTAATATATCTTGATTTACTCACCCATTTGATCTGAAATTTTGCAAGAATATAGAGTATGTTTTCATAGACATGTTCCCAAAATTTCATATTTTTTTGAATTTGCTGTGATTTTATATAAATTTTTAAAGTTGGGTCTGTCAAAAGGAAAAAACTGGGTTGGTTCTGTTTTTTCCTTTTCTGTTTTTTTTCCTTTCTGATTTTTTTCGTTTTTTTCTCCAGAAATAAAAAATGGTGAAATTGACCACTCAAATATACTGGAACATGGTTAAATATGTTTTTTAGAAGAATCAATTGAAGAGAAAAACAATGATAGATGCATGAATTTCCAATCGGTACCAAATCCGTTTGAGCCTATTCGGTACCGGTCGATGAAACTCACATATTCAGAGATTTAAATTAAAATTAAATTTCACAACTTGTTTGTCATGTTTTAACAACGCTACAGCTCGAAGGAATTGAACCAATTTGACAAAACGAGCTCAAAATCGACAAAAAACCGATTCCCCACGAGTTTCCAGCCCTAGCCGAACTGGTGGTGCTATTTCCGGCGATCGCCGGAGCTAGTGGCCCCGAGACCAGGACAGTAGTGTTCTCCTCCCCGAGATGACTCTGGCGGTTCCCCCCGATCGACGATCCGACGCCGGCAGAGCTCCGATCAAGCAAGAGTACGAATATTGATGCATATGAAAGTGTGGATATTGATGAAATTTGAACTCAAGCATATGGGAGGGAAATCACACGGATCTTGATGCCATCCGACAGCCCAGAAAAGTTCAAAGTTTGGATCTTGATGATCTAGCTTTAAATCAAAGGCTCACATTAATCTGTTTCAAAAAACAGACTTCAAATATTAAATAAAAATAATTCCTTAAGACCAAAAATTATGAAAAATGCATAAAAAATCATGGTTTCATTTGAAGATATTTTTGAAACAATAAAAAGTCAATTTTGATTTTATTTTTATTTCATGAAAAATTCGAAACATATAATAAACATATCATCTTGTACAAATATTTTCTTATATTTTGATAAAACAAATCAAAATATTCAAGATACTCAAATTATTTATATTTTGATAAAACAAATCAAAATATTCAAAATACCCAAGTTATTTATATTTTGATAAAACAAATCAAAATATTCAAGATGCTCAAATTATTTATATTTTGATAAAACAAATCAAAATATTCAAAATACCCAAATTATTTATATTTTGATAAAACAAATCAAAATATTCAAGATACTCAAATTATTTATATTTTGATAAAACAAATCAAAATATTCAAAATACCCAAATTATTTATATTTTGATAAAACAAATCAAAATATTCAAGATACTCAAATTATGTTATATTTTGATAAAACAAATCAAAATATCCAAAATACCCAAATTATTTATATTTTGATAAAACAAATCAAAATATTCAAGATACTCAAATTATTTATATTTTGATAAAACAAATCAAAATATTCAAGATACTCAAATTATGTTATATTTTGATAAAACAAATCAAAATATTCAACATACCCAAATTATTTATATTTTGATAAAACAAATCAAAATATTAAAGATAATCAAATTATTTACATTTTGATAAAACAAATCAAAATATGCAAGATACTCAAATTATGTTATATTTTGATAAAACAGATCAAAATATCCAAAATACCCAAATTATTTATATTTTGATAAAACAAATCAAAATATTCAAAATACCCAAATTATTTATATTTTGATAAAACAAATCAAAATATTCAAGATATCCAATTTATATTATATTCAAAATGATTAAATCATGTTGTATTTTGATAAAACAAATCAAAATATTCAAAATGATCAAATCATGTTGTATTTTGATAAAACAAATCAAAATATTCAAAATAACCAAATTATCTTATATTTTGATAGAACAAATCAAAATATTCAAGATACCCAAATTATGTTATATTTTGATAAAACAAATCAAAATATTCAAAATGATCAAATTATGTTATATTTTGATAAAACAAATCAAAATATTCAAAATGATCAAATTATGTTATATTTTGATAAAACAAATCAAAATATTCAAAATAATCAAATTATGCTATATTTTGATAAAACAAGTCAAAATATTAAAAATCACCAATTTATGTTGTATTTTGATAAAACAAATCAAAATATTCAAAATAAACAAATTATGTTCTATTTTGATAAAACAAATCAAAATATTCAAGATACCCAAATTATGTTATATTTTGATAAAACAAATCAAAATATTCAAGATACCCAAATTATGTTATATTTTGATAAAACAAATCAAAATATTCAAAATCACCCAAGGATGTTATATTTTGATAAAACAAATTAAGATATTCAAAATGACCCAACTATGTTATATTTTGATAAAACAAATCAAGATATTCAAAATGACCAAATTATGTTATATTTTGATAAAACAAATCAAGATATTCAAAATGACCAAATTATGTTATGTTTTGATAAAACAAATCAAAATATTCAAAATAATCAAATTATGTTATGTTTTGATAAAACAAATCAAAATATTCAAAATGATCAAATTATGTCATATTTTGATAAAAACAAATCAAAATATTCAAAATGATCAAATTATATTATATTTTGACAAAACAAATCGAAATATTCAAAATAATCAAATTATGTCATATTTTGATAAAACAAATCAAAATATTCAAAAATGATTGAATCATGTTTTAAAACAAATCAAAAATATTCAAAATAATCAAATTATATTATGTCTTGATAAAACAAGACAAAATATTCAAAATAACCAAACTTTGTCATATTTTGATAAAACAAATTGAAATATTTAAAATATGCAAATATGTCCAAATCTTTGACCAAACATGTCAAATATGCAAATCAACCCAAACATTTGATCAAATATGTCAAAAATATAAATATGTCCAAATATTTGACCAAACATGTCAAATATGCAAATGTACCCAAATCCTTGACCAAATATGCCAAATATGCAAATATGCCCAAACTCTTGACAAAATATGTCAAAAACGCAAATATGTCCAAATCTCTGGCCAAATATGCCAAATATACAGATAAGTCCAAAGCTTGGTAAAACATACCAACATATCAAATCAATCAAATCATGTTTCGAGAACGTTAAACTGGCAGTGCGCTTCAGGTTTAATGTATCTCATTTTGGAAATCGATAAAGAATTATACGTTCCCGATTCTCCAATTTTCCCAGGTTTCGAATTGGCATAGCGCTTCAAATTCGGGATTTGGAAGGTCAATAGACTGTTTAGGACGATACGCCCTTGTCTTTGACATGAGCCTCTATAGAGATTAAACATCTCTGGTTCCTTGAGTGTCGAGTTGGCAGTGCGCTTCATATTCGAACTCCGTGAGATCAATAGGATTATACATCCTTGATCTCTGATTTATGAGAAATTATACGTTTCTCTGACTTTAGATCATACTTCTTTAGTCTTATTATCCAAAGTTATATCTCTTGGTTATTTCAAGCAGGTATTCTAATGAGTTGGAAGGAAGAAATAAAGCCATAAATCTGATCCATATATTTTAATTAGTTTAGCCCATTAATCAGAGGTTCCCGAGGCGAGAGCCGGGGTAATTAACGGCGGGGGCTTGCGCCCGTCGGAAAATAAAAGTTCCCACAATCACCTAAATAATAAGTCCTTCAGCGCACAAACACGCGCAGGGATGTACCTGCACCTTCTTCCCCCGTGAGCGAGGACGCCGATGCCTCGCGCGTGGGCCGCGAAAAAGGGCCGCACAGTAGCCATGTCAAATATTAAATCATGAAATTATGTCTAATCTCATGATTTATTAAATCCCAAAATTATTTCTTGAAATTAAAAAAAAAAATAATTTCATGAAATAATCATACCAAACCCCCTTCAAAAAATATATACACATGTGTGCAAAAAAAATCTATGCACAAAACCCTAATTATATGAAATCAAGAAACAATTTCATATAATTAAATATGCCAAATCCAAAAATCATGAATTTCATTCATGAAGAATGCCCCAAATATTATCCCTTGGAATTAAAAAAAAATGATTCTTTGGAATAATCATGCCAAAATATTAATTGTATAAGATTAATATGCCTAATCATATACAATTAATGATTTAAGTGAAATTAATGCCTAATTTCACACCCAAAAATACCAAAAATATTACCTAAAATAACAGAATCATGGAATATATTTTCTGTGATTTTTCAGTAATTTTTCATGGATTTTTGCATGAAAAATAAAATAAAATGGAAAAAGAAATAAAGAAAATACCAAAATCAGAACTGGAGATAGTTCTGGGTGCAATTTGGGGGAAACACAACACTCTGGGTACAAGTTGGGGGTCTCAAACAATTAAGCAAACCTCTGGACCCACCTGTCATACACACAAGGTATCTGTTGGGGTTTGAATGAGCACAGCCCACGTGAACCAACTCACTGACCTTGTGCTTTGGCTCACGTGAACCGCGACCATGAACTCACCCTCAGTTTTTCGCTGAGGGATGAGTCTCATTAAATCTGACAAGCGGACCCCACTCCCTTTGTTTCGCTGCCAATGGGCCCCAGCGCCCAGGCGACGCTTCAGCCAGCGAAAGAAAAGAAGGAAAAGAGAGATGAGCGCGGTGCAAGCGCTCTCTCCCTCTGACAGGTTTGAAATCAAAGCACGGCTCACGTGCACCCAACCCAAGCGAGAGAAACCTTTTGAATTTCTCTCTCTCTCCCTCCTTTCTTCCTCCTCGAGCTCCAGAGCTCAATGGAGCTTCGAAAATGGAGTTTGGGTGTATGGTTCGAGTTGGCTTAAACCATTCTAGGGACTTAATCTACACCCTAAGGGGAGTTCAATGCCACAAACAGCATTGAAAATAGTAAAGTAAACAGGGAGAAAATCGAAGGAGAAAGTACCTCGACCTTGAAGGTGACAGGGCAATTGGGAGCTCGGGAGGCCAAGCCAACACCTGGAGAAGCTTCAAGATGCTTCCACGACGCTGCCTGAAGTGTCAATTTGGAGTGAAAAGCACTCAATTGACAGGTGCACCACTTGGCACTCAAGTCTGATCTGGGGGTGGTCAATTGGCACAACTCAGCACTCAAGCAGCCAAATTGACACGTTGGGCACACTCAGTGGCACTTTGGTGACATGTCAAGCGCCAGCAAGGCCAAGGAATATTCGGGATATGCTCACACCCGAAAGGCATGACACACTGACCCAAGGAAGAAGACAAAGCCAACGGCTCCTTCTCTCTCCCCAGGCCTGTGTCAGGGACACATGTAGGCACCTCAATGGAGAGCTCTGAGCGCCAGTTAGCTGGAGGAATCTTCCAAGGACAAGCCTCAGGCCAGCACAGGCCTGGCTGGCTCAATCCTGGCCACTTGATCAAACCAAGGGCTGAGATGATGCCAGCTCAGCCCTGAGGCTTAAACCATGCCCTCTGGGCTATAAATAGACCCCCAGTGAAGAAGAAAAAAAGGGGAGAGAGCAACATAGCCAAAACTCTGCCAAAATCTCAACTCCACCAATTTCCACAAAAAAGAAAGCCAGCTGAGAAGAAACCAAGTCTTGAATAGCTAGGTAAGGGACATAGGAGTCAAGCCTTGAGCTTGGCTCAGTCCCAATTGAGCTCAAGGAGCCAGTCTCACCTTGCTGGGTGAGATGGCTAGCCCCATGGCTGGGGAGGTGCACATGTGCCTCCCTCCTTCCAGAGCTCAATTGGTGGCTGAGCTTGAGTCTCAGGAGCTCACATGGTGAGTTCACCATGGAATTTGACAGTATACTTCAACCAATTGGCACATGCCAATCTGGTTTCATGGGGATGGGCACATGTTCATCCCCTTTCTCTCTCAAGCCCTGTGCACATGTGCAGTGGCTGTGTAAAGCTCAATAATGGCTTTATACAAGCTGTTATGCTGTCAAAATTCCATGGAAAAACAAAATTCCATGTTTTATATGTGTATTGTATTTCAATTTGTTATAATATATGATATTTTGGTGCAAATTGGTTTTGTTTCCCTCTTTAGTTCCTTCTGTCATATCCTCTGATGTGCTTGATAGCTCAAAATCATAATTGAGCAATGGAAAAGCAATAAACATCAATACTGGTTTAAGTCCAGTGAATTCCAGTTTCTGGCCAGTTGAGAGATCAATCCATATCTCTCAACCTGGTTGTTAATTTCTTATGAAATTTCACAGTCATGTAGATTAGGTTTATATCAACTTACCATATAAATTTTATAATTTTTGGAATTTTCTGTGAATTGCTATGAATTTTACAATCTCATCTGTCAAAAACTCCAAAAAAGTCAACTTTGGGTCAAACTGAGAAGTTCATTCTTCTTTTGATTCAAAAATCCAAAATTTCTTGATTAATTCACCTTTATGACACCTCATGTGATGTTTTAAAGGATTTAGAATAATTAAACCAGGCTTTAATCCATAGGTTAAGCCAAATTTGATTTTTAATAAATCTGAAAGGGCATTTCTGTCCAGTCTGGTAAAAATGCAAAAAAACATGCTTTCTGATTATTCAATTAGCTCGAAATTTCATAGGCATATAAAATAAGTCTTAATGCATTCATTCACCAAACTTTACCATTTTTGGCATTTTCTGTGATTTTCTATGAATTTCTGAAATTGGATCTGTAAAAAATCAGAATTGAGTTAATTCTGGAATAAATACCAGAAAAAGAAAAAATGAAATTAACTTACATACAAATGAAATCCACATGTAAATCTAGTATAAAACCTTTCTAAAACATGCAATTGACTCAAATAAATATACTTAAACATGCAATTTGAGAAGAATGTGATGAAATCAAAGGAAAACCAAATTGGAAATAAAACCAGAAATGACCCAATGTGCATAAAAGACAATGCACATCTAAATTGATGAAATTGATCATCCAAACATGTTCAAATATGCTAAACGACACTGTTTGGAGGGTTAATTGGAAGAAAATTGCAAGGAAAAGCCATGAAATACCATTTGGTACCAATGTCCCGAAACCAGTTTGGTACCAAATGGCCAAAGCTGCAAAATTGATGGATTAAACTCAAATTAAATCTTAAAAACTTGTTAAACATGCTCTGGCGATGCTATATGACAAAGAATTCGAGTTAATTTGTCAAAAATCAGCTCAAATTCCTCAAAATTTCATCTCAGCCAACTTCTCAACCGAAACCAAATGGTTACCCCCATCTCCGGCGATCCAGGCCGCCGCCGCCGCCGAGACCACCACCGATGGACTCCCCACGCTCCGGCGATGCCAGCCATGCCTCCTGATCGGAGATCCGACGCCGGCAGGGCCTTGATCAATGTCGGGGAGGATGAGCACGAATATTGATGCATCTCAAAGTGCGAATCTTGATGAAATTCAAACAACCCAGAGAAGGCTTGATGCGCGCCAGAGATCCAATGGCCCAGTTTAAAAGATGCTTTAAAAACTGAACTTAAGTTCAGATCTTGATGCATGGGCCCGAATCTGACGGCCCATATTAATCTGTTTTGAAAATAAACTTTAAACACCAAATAAAAATGATTTCTCAAGCCCAAAAATTATGAAAAATATATCAAAAATCATGATTTCATTTATGAATATTTTTAAGACTATAAAATGTCAATTTTGATTTTATTTTCCTTTTTTTTTATTATTATTATAAATAAAAGAAAATTCAAAATATATGATATATGTATAAAATAAATTCAAAATACCAAATAGGATATTTAAAAATAAGTGAAAATTATGATAAAACAAATCAACAATTTTCAAAATAATCAAATTATGTATATTTTGATAAAGCAAATCAAAATATTCAAGGATAATTAAAATATGTCATAAACAAATCAAAAATATTTTTAATAATCAAATCATGTTATATTTTGATAAAACAAATCAAAAATATTCAAAATAATCAAATTATGATAAAACAAATCAAAATATTCAAAAATAATTAAATTATGTCATGTTTTGATAAAACAAATCAAAACATTAGAAATAATCAAATTATATTATTTTGATAAAACAAATCAAAATATTCAAAAATGATTAAATATGTTGAACTTTAATAAAGCAAATCAAAATATTCAAGGATAATTAAAAATATGTCATAAACAAATCAAAAATATTTTTAATAATCAAATCATGTTATATTTTGATAAAACAAATCAAAAATATTTTTAATAATCAAATCATGTTATATTTTGATAAAACAAATCAAAAATATTCAAAATAATCAAATTATGATAAAACAAATCAAAATATTCAAAAATAATTAAATTATGTCATGATAAAACAAATCAAAACATTAGAAATAATCAAATTATATTATTTTGATAAAACAAATCAAAATATTCAAAAAATGATTAAATATGTTAAACTTTAATAAAGCAAATCAAAATATTCAAAATAATCAAATTATGATAAAACAAATCAAAATATTCAAAAATGATTAAATATGTTAAACTTTGATGAAACAAATCAAAACATTAAAAATAATCAAATTATGTCATGTTTTGATAAAACAAATCAAAATATTCAAAAATGATTAAAATATGTCACATGTTGATGAAACAAATCAAAATTTGCAAAATAATCAAATTATGATAAAACAAATCAAATTATTCAAAAATGATTGAATCATGTTATAAAATAAATCAAAATATTCAAAATAATCAGATTATATTATGTCTTGATAAAACAAGACAAAATATTCAAAATAACCAAATTTTGTCATATTTTAATAAAATAAATTGAAATATTTAAAATATGTCAATATGCCCAAATCTTTGACTAAATATATCAAATATGCAAATAAATCCAAATATACCCAAATATTTGACCAAACATGTCAAATATGCAAATATACCCAAATATTTAACTAAATATGTCAAAAATACAATTATGTTCAAATATTTGACCAAACATGTCAAATATGCAAATATACCCAAATAGTTGACCAAATATGTCAAAAATACAAATATGTCCCAATATTTGACCAAACATGTCAAATATGCAAATATACCCAAATATTTAACTAAATATGTCAAAAATACATATATGCCCAAGTATTTGACCAAACATGTCAAATATGCAAATATGCCCAAACTTCTGACCAAACATGTCAAATATGCAAATATGCCCAAACTTCTGACCAAACATGTCAAATATGCAAATATGCCCAAACTCTTGACCAAATATGTCAAATATGCAAATATGTCTAAATCTTTGACCAAATATGCCAAATATGCAAATATGTACAAACTCTTGACAAAAATATGTCAAACATGCAAATAAGTCCAAATCTTTGGCCAAACATGCCAAATATGCAGATAAGTTCAAAACTTGGTAAAAACATACCAACATACCAAATCATATCAAATCATGTTTCGAGAACATTAAATTGGCAGTGCGCTTCAGGTTTAATGTACCTCATTTGGAAATCGATAAAGAATTATATGTTCCCAATCCTCCAATTTTCCCAGGTTTCGAATTGGCATAGCGCTTCAGATTCGGGATTTGGAAGGTCAATAGACTGCTTAGGATTATACGTCCTTGTCTTTGACATGAACCTTCTTAGAGATCAAACATCTCTGGTTCTTTGAGTATCGAGTTGGCAGTGCGCTTCACATTCGAACTCCGTGAGATCAATAGGATTATACATCCTCGATCTCTGATTTATGAGAAATTATACGTTTCTCTGACTTTAGATCATACGTCTTTAGTCTTATTATCCAAAGTTATACCTTTGGGTTATTTCAAGTATGCATTATAATAAATTGGAAGGAAGAAATAAAGCCACAAATCTGATCCATATATTTTGATTAGTTTAGCCCATTAATCAGAGGTTCCCGAGGCGAGAGCCGGGGTAATTAACGGCGGGGGCTTGCGCCCGTCGGAAAATAAAAGTTCCCACAATCACCTAAATAATAAGTCCTTGAGCGCACAAACACGCGCAGGGATGTACCTGCACCTTCTTCCCCCGTGAGCGAGGACGCCGATGCCTCGCGCGTGGGCCGCGAAAAAGGGCCGCACAGGTTCTGGCACGCCCGGTGGGACGAAACTTTCTCCTCTCATCTCTTGGGCTAAAATAATTAAATATATGGATCAAATAAAAAAATATATATATTAAATTTTGCATGAAATATGGCTAATTGATTTGTGGAGTTTATGTTTTTCAGGAAATGATGTCGGGAGCGAATTCACCGTTTGTGATCGCCGTTCCCGTCTCTCTCAACGAGGCAGGCCACATGGTGTTCTCATTCGGGGACTTTCCCCAAATGATCGTTCTTCCCCCTACTCCACCATCACCGACACCAACAATGGTTGAAGAGGAAGATGAAGAGGTCTCCTTCATAATTACTCAGAAGGGGATCGATAACAAAATCTTGGCGCTTCCTCCCAAACCTCAGCGCCCCAGGAGACACCGATCAATAAAGAAAGTCTCCTCGACCCTTCCAACACCGGTGGCCCCAAAGGTCACCAAGAAACGGGCTCTCCAAGCCTACCAGGATGAATTGGTGGCTGAGCCAAATCTTCCCATCTCCAACCCCTTCACATCCCTAAGGATTGTGAAAAGGAACTCTCCAACCGCTCGTATCCGAAGCGTTTGGGAGGTTCCACAACCAAAACCTCGCCAAAACCAAAACTTCTCGACCGACTCGGGAAGACCCTCAGGCCTCAAACAGGCCAACCTAGGCAAGTCTCTATACGAGACTCACCGAGTTATTAAGGCGCGTAAACAACAGCGCCGAAGCAAACCCCAAACTTCTGCCTCTCAGGTTCAAGGGAGACGGGTCCATTTCCCCCGGGAATCGGGGAACCGCCCATATGAATGGGCACCGGGGACCAAACAAACATGGATCCCAAAATCTCGTCTGACCCAAACAAGCCAGACACCATCCACCTATATACAGGTGGCTAAGCCCAAAACACGGGCTACGGTCAAAACCACCGCTCTCTCGAAAAATATCGAGAGTAAAAATGTGTTTAATAGGCTGGGATCAAAGATAAAACCCCAAGCCTCGAGCACAACTGTGTTTGACAGGCTAGGGCCAAAACTAAACCCTAAGCCATTAAAGTCAAGCAAAGGGTTGGTTATTACTGTCCCTGACCAGGCCCGAAAGAAAAGGCGGGTCTCTCGTCCAGCAACCTATGCTGATGACGAAGAAGAACACTTCACAGTCTATACTGTGGGGGCGTATGATGAAAGCTCCTCTGATGAGCAAGAAGAACGTCATGCCACGTATATGGCTGATGATGAAGAAGTGGGCCCATCCAATGACCCACCACCTGGTCGAGATATCGAGAATGCTCATGCGGCCAGGACCAGGGCCAGGACCAAAAGAGGGCAAAAAGGGGGCCCTCCAACTGACGACGAATCAGCCCACAATGAGGCAGAAATGGAAGACACTGGTGGCTCCGCGAATGACTTCGTCGCCCAACTAAAACGACAACTATCTATACGAGAACGAGAAATGGAGGAGTATAGACAGAGAAATGAGCTAGAAATGGGAGAGCTCAGAAGGCAGAATCAAGAGGCCTTAAGTCTGATCAAATCCTTAAGCGACTTCCTGACCAAGAAGGGGATCACAAATGAGAGGGTGGAAGATGAAGGACCCTCCAAACATACGGGACCTCAACCATCGCAACATCCAAACTTCAGAGACCCCGACGGTCACAAAGAAGACCTCCCATGTGGAGGAGAGAGCTCTCGAGTCCATGTTGCTCGAGGCTCCAACACTCGTACATATACTAACGAGAATCAAGGATTGACTAAAAAGGAGATCCAAGAGATAATTAGTCAACAACTTCAAATAGCGGGCGCAGGATTTACCGTCTCACCCTTGAAACGAACGGGGAGGCCGTATCCAGCCGATTACGACGCTATACCTTACCCAAAGGGGTATATAGTCCCGAAGTTTAAATCCTTCTCGGGAGAAGGTGTAAAAGACACAAACCCAGATCAACACTTGGCCCATTTCATGGCCTCGTGTGGGAACACAGGGAGCAATGACGCCTTGTTGCTGCGTCAATTCCCGCAAAGTCTGACGGGTCCCGCTTTCGAATGGTACTACTCATTAGAAAATGAGAGTATCAAAACGTGGGATGACATGACTGATGCCTTCAGGGCAAAGTTCGCGGTCATGACTGACAAAATCAGCATTGCAGACTTGGCCAATACTAGGCCCCAGAAGAATGAGAAAGTTCTGGAATACATTAGTCGCTGGCGAAACCTCAGCATCAGGTGTGATCGCCCGATAACCCAAAAGGAGGCGGTCGAACTAATACTCAGGAACGTCGACAACTGGATGACACCATTCTTGGGGATAGCCAAAATTACGACATATCAGGATTTGATAAATTGTGTGTCCAGGCTCGAAAATGCACCTCCAAATTCATGGCCCAACTACTCGGGTCAGAGATTCCAAAGAGGAGGGAAGGCCGAGGCCAAGGTAGCCAGTACAAGCAAATCCAGCGGCAAAAATACGGCCGCTAATGTCAACACTGTGAACAATGGTGGCTCGTCAAATAAAAATGACGGCGGCAGCAATGCAAAACCCGTATATGGAAGCGGGCAGCCTCTTAAAAGTCTGGAGGAATTAAAAGGCAAGCCTTATTCATTTAAAAGAGATAAAGTTGCAAGACTTTTTAAAGATGCCTTGAAGGATGGGCTCCAATTACCTAAATGTAAACGGCCCGCCGACATGGAGAAATCCAGTGACCCGAACTACTGTCCATATCACAGAGTGCTTGGGCACCCCATAGAAGATTGTTGGGTGTTCAAGGACTGGATAGAAAGGAGGTACAAGAATGGTGAGATAACTTTGGCCGATAGTATCCTCCAAACACCAGCCCCGCATGAGCAGGTGAATGCGGTCTCTCATATAGAGATCAATATTGAGGATTCTTTGGCAGAACCTTGGAGTATCCATCTGTCCCGTAAAGCAAAGAAGCTTCTCAAATCCATCCGGAAAGAACCAGGTATTTTGTGGAAGAATGATGTAACTCCCATTATCCCTGAACCACCAAGAAAATCGGTGGCTTTCTACAAGAAGGCGAACAAAAATGGCAGCCGCAAGCGGGACAAGAAGCCAGTAAAACCAAAGGAGTATCCGGAAAAGTCAGAACTCCAAAAGTACATTGATGCGCTCGAAGAATATGAACAAGGTCAACCGATACCGGCCATGCTTCGAGACTTCATTCCTAAACGAATCCTCAACAAATTGCTGGGTATAGTTGATGAAGACGAAACCACGGATGAAGGAGATGAGTTCTGGGATGAAGAATGCTGTGTCATCACCCACGTAGAAACTCATTAAGTGAGCGAATCGGAAGACTCCGATACTCTTCCCCGTCGGGAGGAGCTTTACCTCAATGAGCTTCTCGGGCAAGTCCATCATTTCATGGAAGGTCGCGAAAAGACAACCAGCATAGACTCAAAGTCGACAATTCGGAAATTCAAACCCGAAGGCATAAAAGGGCTAGTGGAAGACATGCCCTGTCGAATGAGAAAAGAATGCGAGAAGGGACCTGAAATGAATGGGTTCCTTAGAGTTGGATTTACCCGAGACGAGGGAAACTCATCTTCGGGGCGCCCGAAAGAGGACATGGTGATCATAGTTTCTCATGGGCATCAATCCAGAAATGAGGCGTTTCGGCCAGGTCAAGCCCGAAGGAAACCTCCCAATGTCTTTTTAGTAAACATAGAAGACAAAGAAATGTTGGAAAGCATAGCATGGCAAGATTGCGGCCACGAAGAAAGGCTGACGATTGAAACCGCAAGTGAAGAAAGGGGTGGCGAATCCCAGGCCATTTCTACTCAAGCCAGGAATTTCTCCATTGCAAACCCAAGGAGAGGGTCAACGAATCCTGAGTCAAGGAAAGAGGGTAGGCCCGTCGACGGCCGAAAACGCTCTTTTAAAATAGAGAATGAAGAGGAAGGGCAATCAAATCCTCACAAATACACCCGTTCCGCGCCTAACAAAAAAGAATGGTGCCATGCAATTCACCATAATAGCGATTCTGAAGAAGACGCACACTTTCCCGGGAGTCTATTCTATCCCGAAGAAGGTAATGAGGCCACTACCTCTGAAAAGGAAAAGACAGAATGTCAGGTCGTTCTGCGTTCGGGCACCTACATCCCTGAACGTCAACCTCCAAAGGAGTCTGACCGAAATATCGCGAAGACCAAAAGTACAAGCAAAGAACCAGAAAATGGCCTACCCACCCGTGAAAAGTCAAAACTCACGGTAGGAGATTACAATGTGCTGGCGCATCTCCGTAAGATCCCAGCCTTGCTTAGTGTCTTTGATGCATTGATGATGTCAAAGGATATGCGCGATATATTAATATACGCGCTCCAAAATCCTGAGCAATTTCAGGCCTACTTTGCTGAAAAGCAATCACATGAGACGGCATACGTCAATAGCCGTTCAACGGGTATCCACTTCACTGATGAAGACCTGTTGACTGGCACCGCCGATCACAACCGGCCGTTGTATGTAACTGGCGACTGTGAGGGGCAAAGATTGAATCGCATTTTGGTCGATTCGGGGTCATCGATAAACATTATGCCCTTGAGGATCCTGAAAACCCTAATGCTGGATACCAAACCATTGTCAAATGAGAAAGTGACCATTCATGGGTTCAATCAACATTCACAGAAAGCCATGGGTGCGGTGACCCTAACACTCCAATTCGGGGGCCTGATAACCTCGACCAAATTTTATGTCATTGACGCTGATACGTCATACAAGGCCTTACTTGGTCGCCCTTGGCTGCATGAAAACCGGGTGGTGCCATCAACTCTTCACCAATGCATGAAATACATGAAAGACGGAAGGCAAAAAAGGATAAATGGGGACATCAAGCCGTTCGGGGTCCATGAAATTGGCCTTAGCGACGCCCGTTATTTCTTAACGCAGGAGGAGAAGGATCGGCATAAAGCGCTGATGGAGTCTCTAAGCTCCGTCTTACGAGGAAATGGCTTGGAAATGCAAACAAGCCAAGCCAAACCCACGCCCGATCTGGTGTCATCTCATGATAAAAAGGCACCAACTTTGAGCAATAAACCCATTTACGGGTTATCCTCTGATGAAGAGGAAGACAAGGAGGAACGAGTGTATGGTGTCACTCCCTTATTTGGCGCATCTTCTGATGAAGAAGATGAGAAGATCTCAACACGCCGGGTTATCCCGTTATACGGGGCCTCAACAGATGATGAGTCAGAAGAGGAAGCTCCTATAGATGGAGAGGCGTATGAATCGGAAAGTGGATCAGAAGAAGAAATTCTATTTCACGTTAAGCCGACATACAACTTCGAAACTGACGAGAGCCATGAATCGTCTTTAAGGGTTGAAAAGGTACCCGAAAGACATTACAAGGACCTTTCTCCCAAAGAAGTGAACCAAATCCAGAAATTGCGGACGTTTGTCGTTCCTTCTAAGGTCGAACGCTTGTCAGGGAAGACGGTCACTCATAGACCAATCAGATTCTACAAAATCGATGCAATCAATCCTGGTGATAATGCCCTGATCCACGAGTGGAGTGGCTTATTGTCAGAAGACTCCGACGACGGGGAAGTCAATATCGAGGCGTCCCGGTATTTCGGGAAAAATCAGGGTCAACTGATGGAAAAAGCCCGGTGTCCTCAAACCATATCGAAATCCAAAATGTATTATTTTGAGAAATTATGGAATGGCTCAACTAATACGGTCAGGGGCCTCGATGACAAGATCAAATACACTCGTGGTTTGGGATACGACTCTGAGTCAGAAGAAGACGGGGATCCCGACGAACGGTGTCGAAGTTTCTTCAAGAACCGAAGAGTTACCTGTCATATGGTATCTGAGGAGCCGGAAGAAGAAGACTTCATCCTGGTGGCTAAAAATGCACCAAAAGAGTTGGAGGACGGCGCGCGAAACACCATTGACGAGTTGGTGGAAGTTAACCTCGGGACAGATGAAGACCCCAGGCCAACCTTCATAAGCGCATCCCTTCCTCAAGAGAAACGGGAACCCCTGAGGGCCTTGCTCCAAGAATATGTTGATTGTTTCGCATGGAGCTATGAAGAAATGCCAGGACTGGATCCCAAAGTTGCAGTCCACAAACTCAAAATTGACCCAAGTATAAAGCCGGTCAAGCAGGCACCACGACGAATGAGAATAGAACTCGAGGAAAAGGTTGTGGTCGAAACCAAGAAGCTTATCGATGCAGGCTTCGTACGGGAAGAAGAAACTCCCGATTGGGTGGCTAGCATTGTCCCCGTGAAGAAGAAAAACGGGCAAATACGCATATGTGTCGACTTCCGGGACCTGAATAAAGCTTGTCCCAAAGATGACTTTCCTTTACCCGTGACTGAAATCATCATCGACCATACCTCGTCCTATGAAGTATTCTCCTTTATGGATGGATATGCGGGGTATAACCAAATCAAAATGGACGAAGAAGACCAGAAGCACACGGCCTTCCGCACTCCGATGGGTATTTATTGTTACAAGGTTATGCCTTTTGGCCTCAAAAATGCCGGGGCTACATACCAGCGAGCCATGACGAAAATATTTGATGATCTAATTCATAAGATTGTCGAATGCTACGTGGACGATTTGGTCGTAAAGGCGACGTCCTATGACGAGCATCTCAGAAACCTCAAAGTCGTGTTCGACCGCCTGAGGCAACACGCGTTGAAGTTAAACCCGTTAAAGTGCGCCTTTATGGTCTCGTCGGGGAAATTTCTTGGGTTTGTCATTCGACACCGAGGGATCGAGATAGACCCGAGTAAAATCAAGGCAATACAAGAATTGCCGCCACCTAGGGACCTTAAAGAGCTTCGCTCGCTTCAAGGCCGCTTGGCATACATCAGGCGATTTATAGCCAATCTATCGGGTAGGATACAACCTTTCACCCGATTGACCAAGAAGGATGTCCCGTTTAAATGGGACGAAGCCTGTCAACAAGCCCTGAACGACATCAAGGGCTATCTCCTCAAACCGCCAGTACTAGCCGCTCCAATACCAGGAAAAGAGCTAATATTGTACACAACGGCCTTGGATGGATCTCTCGGGGCCTTATTAGCGCAAGAAAATGAACAAGGGAAAGAAAACGCCCTCTATTATTTGAGCCGCATGCTGGTAGGGGCGGAATACGCCTATACACCGATTGAAAAGCATTGCCTGGCATTGGTGTTCGCTGTGAAGAAGTTGCGACACTACATGATAGCCCACAAGGTCATCCTCATCTCAAAGATTGACCCCTTAAAATATCTCATGACGAGACCCATGCTTACAGGCAGGTTGGCAAGATGGGCCATAATCCTGACCGAGTTTGATATAACTTTCGCGCCACAAAAGGCCATAAAGGGGCAAGCGATGGCTGATTTCCTAGCGGCCCATCCAATACCCGACGACTCTCCTTTGGCATGCGAATTTCCAGATGAAGAAGTCTTTCATATCAAAGATGAAACCCCAAGTTGGGAAATGTACTTTGATGGGGCATCATCAATACGGCCCACCGCGGGCCCAAACATCCCGTAAATACGGGCCGAGATAGGCTTAGTCTTCGTGACACCAGAAGGAGGAATCATGCGTCATGCCTTGGCATTGACCGAGCCTTGTACAAATAATGAGGCTGAATATGAAGCGCTCATAGCCGGGTTAGAGCTTGCGCTGAATATGGGGATTAGAAAACTCCATGTGTTTGGTGACTCCCAATTGATAATAAATCAAATCACCGGAGCATACAAGGTACTAAAACCGGAGTTGATAAAGTATCACGCTAGGGTTTTGGAATTAATAGATGAAATTCCCGGAATCCTATTCAAGAAAATCTCGAGAGCCACAAACGGCAAAGCTGATGCGCTCGCTCGGGTGGCTAAAGAATTAGGCGAGCCTAGCGACGAAAATGTGCAAATTGTTGTCAAAAATCGACGACCCCTGTCCTCATGCTTCACGGGGACCAAAGATAAAATCCAGGTGGCTATGGCCGAAGAAATGGAAAGTGACCTGGAAGATGTCATGGTGACTCAGCCGAATGACGATTGGCGCCAACCTTTCGTTGAATACTTCAAATACGGGGTTCTCCCGAATGAGAAATCAGCGCGAGAGCAACTCAAGAAGAGAGCGCTTCGCTACGCCTACGTTAATGACACCTTATACAGGCGATCATACGACCAAATGTGGCTTCGCTGTGTGTCAAACTCAGAAGTCCACCAAATCATGAAGGAAGTTCATTCGGGTTTATGCGGAGCACATCAGCCGGGACCCAAAATGCGACTTAAGATAAAGCGCATGGGCTATTATTGGCCCACCATGGCACGCGATTGTATCGAGCATGCCAAGAAGTGTCACATGTGCCAAATACATGGCACGTTCATACATCAACACCCAAACCCGTTACACCCGACTGTGTCATCTTGGCCGTTTGATGCATGGGGTACTGATGTAGTCGGGCCCATTGACCCGCCTTCCTCCAAGGGTCATAAGTTTATCTTGGCTGCGACCGATTACTTCACCAAGTGGGCCGAGGCAGTCCCGCTTAGGGAAGTGAAGGCAATCGATGTCGTGAATTTCTTCAAAAACCATATCTTATACCGATTTGGGACCCCGAGGAGAATCATTTCTGATAACGGGGCCGCGTTCAAAAGTGCTAAAGTATACGCACTTGCGGAAAAGTTCAAGATTGATTGGAAATATTCTTCCATATACAATCCCAGAGCAAATGGTTTAGCAGAGGCCTTCAATAAGACCTTGATAAAAATCATGAAAAGGACGTTGAAAGGAAATCAGCGCGACTGGCATGAAAGGCTACAAGAAGCGCTTTGGGCATATCGAACCACATGTCGAACCCCCACTCAAGCGACACCATATTCCCTGGTGTTTGGTGTCGAAGCTGTCCTGCCGCTTGAGGTGGAACTCCCGTCCTTAAGGGTGGCGCTCCAGAACGAAATGTCGTTAGATGAGCAGAAGCGCCTCAGGCTCGACGAACTCGACGCTATGGATGAAAGGCGAATCATAGCCCAACAAAACTTGGAAATATACCAAGCGAAGATGGCACGGGCCTACGACAAAATGGCCCTCTCAAGAACTTTTCGTCAAGGGGAATTAGTACTCGTTCTCCGAAGGCCCATAATTGGCCGGCATGTCGGCCCAAAGTTTTCACCTAATTGGGAAGGCCCATATGTGGTTGAGAAGGTGTTTGACGGAGGGGCATACCAACTCATAGATCATAAAGGCGAAAGACCATTACCTCCTATAAACGGGCGGTATCTTAAGAAATACCATGCATAATACACCAAGAAGAAAGGTGGCTAAACCCATACACCAAGAAGAAAGGTAGCTAAACCCATACACCAAGAAGAAAGGTGGCCAAACTCAAACACCAAGAAGAAAGGTGGCTAAACTCATACGCCCAAAAGAAAGGTGGCTTAAAGTCCCGGGGTAAAAGGTACTTATCCATGTCCCGCCGGGTGCAAATCGGCCTTGTCGCCTTGAGCCGTTAATCAAGGGGCGTGGATGGTGTCCACTGAAGAAATACCACAAACAAAGTTGTCCCATCGGGCATAAATCGGCCTTGTCGCCTTGAGCCGTTAATCAAGGGACGTGGATGGTGTCCACTGAAGAAATACCATAAACCAAAATGTCCCCTCCGGGCATAAATCGGCCTTGTCGCCTTGAGCCGTTAATCAAGGAACACATGTGGTGGCTAATACAAAAGCTACCAAAACCTCTGACAGGCCAAAAAGAAAGGTTTTGTCCACATCGCCGGATGAAGTCGGCGCCCGAACTTTGGAGCCACTAAAGCGGGGAAATGGTTTTGGTATTTGTGCCTCCAATACAATTACCACTGTGTTTGTCCATTTGATACAGAATAAATATGAAAATGGGCAGCGTTATGATTTGTCGCTTTAAACAAATCATTGCTGAATAAAACATTGCCTTATTAATTAATAGTAAGACAGAGTATTGAAGGCATAAATAAAAAGCCCTATAATGAATGAAACCTTCTTATCCTTATGATAAGCTTGGATAATTTATCAGGGCGAAATCCCCCTCCAAATACATAAATAAGTATGCGTGGAGAATGAGTGAAATGTGAGGATTCCACACTTAATAATGAGTGGAGAGAATAGAAAGGATCCACATTAAAAAATGGTTTTGCCAATTTGTACCGTAAACAATTGACACTGGTATGTTCATCTGACCAGTCATAAAGAGATGAACAGGCTTTTTATCTTGTGCCTAACAAAATAACAAAATACCAAAATACCGATAATAATATAAATCTTCCCAAAATATATACTCAATCCATACATCATACAAAATACGATAACAAACCTAAGCTCCTCAAAATAAATAACTAAAACCATGTCCAAAACAAACAAAATGCCAAAAATACAAACAAATCCCACCCTAAAGGCTAGGATAGCGACTACGCAGCTGGGCCAAGAACCCGTCGATCCGGGTAAACAAAGAACAGGCGGCGGTAAAGTGACGCTCCTCGTCAGCCACTAGGTCGTCTACGCTAGCTCGGGCGGCCTCATAATCATATGAGTAGTCACGAAGAGTAGAGAAGGCGGTGTCTACCAAACCCTCCATGCCCTTGATCTCACTCTTGAGTGACTGGGTCTGATCAGCTAGGTGGCTAGAAGCCCTGTAATCAGCCCCAGAAGCTAGCATACCTGCACTGAAAGCCAGGTGACATGTAAGCTGATCCTGGAGACCCCTGAGGCGGTGACGAAGTGAGAATAACTCCGACTCGACACGAGACACCGATGTCGCGAGAGTCGAGAGAGTCTTTCGTCTCTCCCCGAAAGCCCAGGCCAAACGCTCGCGGGTTATACAAGACAAATGCTCTTGACAGGGGACGATCAAGTCGTCAATCACCCCCTGGAAATCAGGAGAGTTCCCGGAAACAGGGACCAAATCCAAAACACGAAGGTCCAATGAACGGTGGGCTCGAGTAGAGTTGCTAAGGGAACATAGCTTCTCCAACAGATGCCGCATCTCCGATACAGAAGGACCTACAAACCAAACCAATGTCATCACATGCAATATAAACATGAGATCCAAAGTGAGGGGATATAAGAGCACGTACCATCGGGAGAAATGTCACCCGAGAGTCTCTCCTCCTCAGGGTCCGCCTCGAAGCCTTCTTCGGGAACGACGTTGAATCCTGCATCGAGCTCAACCTCTGGCTCTGCCTCAATCTCTTCGTCAGGCTCCTCTTCAATATTGTCGTCGTATCTGACATCAGACCTATCGCCGAACTCTGTGCCGGTCGCCTCGGCAATGACAAAATCTTCAGGGTCTGAATTAAAAACAAGAATAAGATCCCCGAAGGGAGAAATGAAGAGAGTAAGGTATTGTGAGATGGTGAAATGACAATGGAATTATACCTGAGTCACTAATCATGATAGGCTCCTGAAGGACAGCCAAATCTTCCGCTTCCCTTAACGGAGAAACTCTCGCAGGTGAAGCAAATTCTCCGCCGAGAGCTGGTGCTAATGGACTCTCAGCGTCCCCTTTTGTTTCAAAGAAGAGTGAAATAAGCAAGGGAAATTATGTGAAGGATATTTAGTAGAATATTCTGAAAGGAAAAAATCATACCTACGACCGCCTCGTCCCCCAAGACGGTGGGTGAGTTTTCCTGGGCCTCCGTTGTAGAAAGGTCAGCGCTCTCAAAGCCTGGAAACAAATCAAGGAGAATATAAGGGAAGAATGATCATTTCCCTAAATGTAAAGGACCTTACAAATATAAGTACCTGGCAAACCCGCTCGAAAAATGAAGAGCTCCTCCAAGACGGAGTCAGGTGCCTCTCTGTCGGTCGACCCTCCTGCAATTTCTCCGACATCAGTATATCATAAAGAAGTCACATAAGAAACTTCAAGGATACAAATACAGTAAACAAAAGAGGCCATAAATAATATCACCTGTCTGAGAAGCGATAGGAGAATCTAATGGCACCTTGCTGTCGAAGCCCTGAAAATCAAGTAAGGCGCGAGAAGAGGAAGAGGAAGGAGATCTCCGCCGCTTCTTTTCATTTTTCTTTTTGTCCGGCAGTGGACAAGTCACACGTGCCATATCGGCAGGGAGTATCGCCTGATATGCAGAGATAGTGTGAGTATACCACCTATGATACATGGCGGTAAAAATCACCTCCGAGCGTGAAGCCCGAGGCATGGTAAACTGGGAACCCGTACCCACACGAAGTATGGAAGACCAACATCTACTCAAACCCTCCAGGTCTGCAGAAAGCGACTCGGGACGGGAAAGCAACTCGGGAATGCCCTGGTCATATCCAAACTGATGGGCACAACGGTGAGGAGAGTATGGCTCCAAGATAATATGCTCACCGATGCGTAGAGGTAAAAAGCCACACCGAATGCTAATGAGGTGCTCAGTGGCTGCCGAATCCTCTAAAATCCCCTGAACCAACCTAGACCGTGGAATGTCCACAACAAGTCTATCTGAACCTCTGGGCATCCTACGCGAAAAAGCGCGTACCTCAGATCTCTGGAGTGCCCCTCGCGAACGGAAGAAACGATAGCGAGCATCTTTGGGAGAAAGGGATGATGCCGAAGCACAAGCTATGTCGGACAAATAGGGTAGTATAACCCGTATCTCCTGAGAAAGGACAGGGGTATAAAGACCCATCCAGTGTGCATGAAGCCAACCACTGATGAAATGAAAGGGAATGACCTCCCCACTGAAAGAAGGATCGCGAGAGGAAACTAACCCGCGAAGAGATCGATAAATGTTGGCCAACGCCGGGATAGCCAGGGAAACCCTATGTCCCCGAGCCAAGATGTTAGCCACAACAAATGAAGAAGGCCTAATCCTACCAACTGGAGAACTGGGCAAGACGAAATAGCACAGCCACCATGATAGAAAGGTAGTCAATAATGTTTCCTCGTCCACAATCCTGGTAGTAATGGACCCCAAGCCTGGTTTGGACCCCCTATGCACGATACCAGTCGATAATCCTACTCCCAAAGGATCGCAAGGATCGGCAAAAGAGGTACGAGGATGTGTCGGGGCATCGGCAAAGTAAGAAACCCACTGGCCCAAGGATACACCCTCTCGGTCCCCTAAAATCTCATGATAAATCTTATATACCTGACGAAGAGACGTCGGGTACATCGGAGTCCCGTCTGGCCTCAGGCTGAGGAGATCCACTCCACTGAGGCAATGCTCATCATACGGAAGGCCATAGATCGGCAACCCTGATAACTGGGAGAGGTCCCATAGGCTCAAAGTCATCTCACGATCCTCCGTGAATAAGGTGTTCGTGACATAGCTCCAACGCTCAGCAAATGCCCGGAACAAGGATATGTCCTGGGCATATCCAAAAAGCGAGAGGTACACCGCCTCATAAATCCCCGCTTGCTTGAGCATGCTTTCCTCTGTAAGCAAGGTGAATTGAACCCACTCTACTTGTCGGGGGCGCCTTTCCAAAACCCCGCGGAGCACGCGCTTGTCGTCCCAAGGACACGCCCGATATGATGTCATCTCTGTGCCCAGAAGGTGCAAAGGAGGCGGGCTGGTCGTCCCGACACTTGGGCTCAACACCCTCACTGTACATGGAATATACTCCCTCATGACAAGGTTGTTCCCCATCATGTTGTATGTGCCAGTGTGATCAGGGCCTTGGGGTGTCCAATCTGCTGGGTCTTTCATGAGAGATGGAAAATGACCCGGCGAATATAAAGGCATAGGACCCTGAAAGGAAGCCATAATATCCTGCGAAAAACACAAAATAAAAGATGATGAGCCTATGAAATAATATGAATCTTTGCAAAAGGAAAAGAGAAAAATCCGGCAGCATCTCCCCTGTACCGGGGGCAATCCTGATTTTTCAAGGGAGCAACGAGGCATGTGCCCAGTGCTTTAATAAGAGAAAGGACATGTGCCCAATCTCATTTTTTTCAAAAAGCAAAATAACCAGCCAATAAAACGAGAGACAGGGAGGCACATGTGCACCAATCCCTAACTTGAAGAACAGGGACACACCCTTGTTTCCTCAAGGCTCTTAAAAAAGAAAGGAAAAACATTGGCACCAGAACAGGCCTCTCGGCCAGCAAAGCCTCATGACCAGTTCTGGTGGGTGGCTCTTTGTTTGCTGTTTAAAAGTTGCCAGAAAAATACACAAATTAAATTGCATGAAATTAATGATATAATTTCATGTGATTTTTATACCAAAGATTTGAAATTATGAAATTATGTTCAATTTCATAAAATTATTTCTTGAAATTAAAAAAAAAAAAAACAATTTCATGAAGTAGCCATGTCAAATATTAAATCATGAAATTATGTCCAATCTCATGATTTATTAAATCCCAAAATTATTTCTTGAAATTAAAAAAAAAATAATTTCATGAAATAATCATACCAAACCCCCTTCAAAAAATATATACACATGTGTGCAAAAAAAATCTATGCACAAAACCCTAATTATATGAAATCAAGAAACAATTTCATATAATTAAATATGCCAAATCCAAAAATCATGAATTTCATTCATGAAGAATGCCCCAAATATTATCCCTTGGAATTAAAAAAAATGATTCTTTGGAATAATCATGCCAAAATATTAATTGTATAAGATTAATATGCCTAATCATATACAATTAATGATTTAAGTGAAATTAATGCCTAATTTCACACCCAAAAATACCAAAAATATTACCTAAAATAACAGAATCATGGAATATATTTTCTGTGATTTTTCAGTAATTTTTCATGGATTTTTGCATGAAAAATAAAATAAAATGGAAAAAGAAATAAAGAAAATACCAAAATCAGAACTGGAGATAGTTCTGGGTGCAATTTGGGGGAAACACAACACTCTGGGTACAAGTTGGGGGTCTCAAACAATTAAGCAAACCTCTGGACCCACCTGTCATACACACAAGGTATCTGTTGGGGTTTGAATGAGCACAGCCCACGTGAACCAACTCACTGACCTTGTGCTTTGGCTCACGTGAACCGCGACCATGAACTCACCCTCAGTTTTTCGCTGAGGGATGAGTCTCATTAAATCTGACAAGCGGACCCCACTCCCTTTGTTTCGCTGCCAATGGGCCCCAGCGCCCAGGCGACGCTTCAGCCAGCGAAAGAAAAGAAGGAAAAGAGAGATGAGCGCGGTGCAAGCGCTCTCTCCCTCTGACAGGTTTGAAATCAAAGCACGGCTCACGTGCACCCAACCCAAGCGAGAGAAACCTTTTGAATTTCTCTCTCTCTCCCTCCTTTCTTCCTCCTCGAGCTCCAGAGCTCAATGGAGCTTCGAAAATGGAGTTTGGGTGTATGGTTCGAGTTGGCTTAAACCATTCTAGGGACTTAATCTACACCCTAAGGGGAGTTCAATGCCACAAACAGCATTGAAAATAGTAAAGTAAACAGGGAGAAAATCGAAGGAGAAAGTACCTCGACCTTGAAGGTGACAGGGCAATTGGGAGCTCGGGAGGCCAAGCCAACACCTGGAGAAGCTTCAAGATGCTTCCACGACGCTGCCTGAAGTGTCAATTTGGAGTGAAAAGCACTCAATTGACAGGTGCACCACTTGGCACTCAAGTCTGATCTGGGGGTGGTCAATTGGCACAACTCAGCACTCAAGCAGCCAAATTGACACGTTGGGCACACTCAGTGGCACTTTGGTGACATGTCAAGCGCCAGCAAGGCCAAGGAATATTCGGGATATGCTCACACCCGAAAGGCATGACACACTGACCCAAGGAAGAAGACAAAGCCAACGGCTCCTTCTCTCTCCCCAGGCCTGTGTCAGGGACACGTGTAGGCACCTCAATGGAGAGCTCTGAGCGCCAGTTAGCTGGAGGAATCTTCCAAGGACAAGCCTCAGGCCAGCACAGGCCTGGCTGGCTCAATCCTGGCCACTTGATCAAACCAAGGGCTGAGATGATGCCAGCTCAGCCCTGAGGCTTAAACCATGCCCTCTGGGCTATAAATAGACCCCCAGTGAAGAAGAAAAAAAGGGGAGAGAGCAACATAGCCAAAACTCTGCCAAAATCTCAACTCCACCAATTTCCACAAAAAAGAAAGCCAGCTGAGAAGAAACCAAGTCTTGAATAGCTAGGTAAGGGACATAGGAGTCAAGCCTTGAGCTTGGCTCAGTCCCAATTGAGCTCAAGGAGCCAGTCTCACCTTGCTGGGTGAGATGGCTAGCCCCATGGCTGGGGAGGTGCACATGTGCCTCCCTCCTTCCAGAGCTCAATTGGTGGCTGAGCTTGAGTCTCAGGAGCTCACATGGTGAGTTCACCATGGAATTTGACAGTATACTTCAACCAATTGGCACATGCCAATCTGGTTTCATGGGGATGGGCACATGTTCATCCCCTTTCTCTCTCAAGCCCTGTGCACATGTGCAGTGGCTGTGTAAAGCTCAATAATGGCTTTATACAAGCTGTTATGCTGTCAAAATTCCATGGAAAAACAAAATTCCATGTTTTATATGTGTATTGTATTTCAATTTGTTATAATATATGATATTTTGGTGCAAATTGGTTTTGTTTCCCTCTTTAGTTCCTTCTGTCATATCCTCTGATGTGCTTGATAGCTCAAAATCATAATTGAGCAATGGAAAAGCAATAAACATCAATACTGGTTTAAGTCCAGTGAATTCCAGTTTCTGGCCAGCTGAGAGATCAATCCATATCTCTCAGCCTGGTTGTTAATTTCTTATGAAATTTCACAGTCATGTAGATTAGGTTTATATCAACTTACCATATAAATTTTATAATTTTTGGAATTTTCTGTGAATTGCTATGAATTTTACAATCTCATCTGTCAAAAACTCCAAAAAAGTCAACTTTGGGTCAAACTGAGAAGTTCATTCTTCTTTTGATTCAAAAATCCAAAATTTCTTGATTAATTCACCTTTATGACACCTCATGTGATGTTTTAAAGGATTTAGAATAATTAAACCAGGCTTTAATCCATAGGTTAAGCCAAATTTGATTTTTAATAAATCTGAAAGGGCATTTCTGTCCAGTCTGGTAAAAATGCAAAAAAACATGCTTTCTGATTATTCAATTAGCTCGAAATTTCATAGGCATATAAAATAAGTCTTAATGCATTCATTCACCAAACTTTACCATTTTTGGCATTTTCTGTGATTTTCTATGAATTTCTGAAATTGGATCTGTAAAAAATCAGAATTGAGTTAATTCTGGAATAAATACCAGAAAAAGAAAAAATGAAATTAACTTACATACAAATGAAATCCACATGTAAATCTAGTATAAAACCTTTCTAAAACATGCAATTGACTCAAATAAATATACTTAAACATGCAATTTGAGAAGAATGTGATGAAATCAAAGGAAAACCAAATTGGAAATAAAACCAGAAATGACCCAATGTGCATAAAAGACAATGCACATCTAAATTGATGAAATTGATCATCCAAACATGTTCAAATATGCTAAACGACACTGTTTGGAGGATTAATTGGAAGAAAATTGCAAGGAAAAGCCATGAAATACCATTTGGTACCAATGTCCCGAAACCAGTTTGGTACCAAATGGCCAAAGCTGCAAAATTGATGGATTAAACTCAAATTAAATCTTAAAAACTTGTTAAACATGCTCTGGCGATGCTATATGACAAAGAATTCGAGTTAATTTGTCAAAAATCAGCTCAAATTCCTCAAAATTTCATCTCAGCCAACTTCTCAACCGAAACCAAATGGTTACCCCCATCTCCGGCGATCCAGGCCGCCGCCGCCGCCGAGACCACCACCGATGGACTCCCCACGCTCCGGCGATGCCAGCCATGCCTCCTGATCGGAGATCCGACGCCGGCAGGGCCTTGATCAGTGTCGGGGAGGATGAGCACGAATATTGATGCATCTCAAAGTGCGAATCTTGATGAAATTCAAACAACCCAGAGAAGGCTTGATGCGCGCCAGAGATCCAACGGCCCAGTTTAAAAGATGCTTTAAAAACTGAACTTAAGTTCAGATCTTGATGCATGGGCCCGAATCTGACGGCCCATATTAATCTGTTTTGAAAATAAACTTTAAACACCAAATAAAAATGATTTCTCAAGCCCAAAAATTATGAAAAATATATCAAAAATCATGATTTCATTTATGAATATTTTTAAGACTATAAAATGTCAATTTTGATTTTATTTTCCTTTTTTTTATTATTATTATAAATAAAAGAAAATTCAAAATATATGATATATGTATAAAATAAATTCAAAATACCAAATAGGATATTTAAAAATAAGTGAAAATTATGATAAAACAAATCAACAATTTTCAAAATAATCAAATTATGTATATTTTGATAAAGCAAATCAAAATATTCAAGGATAATTAAAATATGTCATAAACAAATCAAAAATATTTTTAATAATCAAATCATGTTATATTTTGATAAAACAAATCAAAAATATTCAAAATAATCAAATTATGATAAAACAAATCAAAATATTCAAAAATAATTAAATTATGTCATGTTTTGATAAAACAAATCAAAACATTAGAAATAATCAAATTATATTATTTTGATAAAACAAATCAAAATATTCAAAAATGATTAAATATGTTGAACTTTAATAAAGCAAATCAAAATATTCAAGGATAATTAAAATATGTCATAAACAAATCAAAAATATTTTTAATAATCAAATCATGTTATATTTTGATAAAACAAATCAAAAATATTCAAAATAATCAAATTATGATAAAACAAATCAAAATATTCAAAAATAATTAAATTATGTCATGTTTTGATAAAACAAATCAAAACATTAGAAATAATCAAATTATATTATTTTGATAAAACAAATCAAAATATTCAAAAATGATTAAATATGTTGAACTTTAATAAAGCAAATCAAAATATTCAAGGATAATTAAAAATATGTCATAAACAAATCAAAAATATTTTTAATAATCAAATCATGTAATATTTTGATAAAACAAATCAAAATTATTTTTAATAATCAAATCATGTTATATTTTGATAAAACAAATCAAAAATATTCAAAATAATCAAATTATGATAAAACAAATCAAAATATTCAAAAATAATTAAATTATGTCATGATAAAACAAATCAAAACATTAGAAATAATCAAATTATATTATTTTGATAAAACAAATCAAAATATTCAAAAAATGATTAAATATGTTAAACTTTAATAAAGCAAATCAAAATATTCAAAATAATCAAATTATGATAAAACAAATCAAAATATTCAAAAATGATTAAATATGTTAAACTTTGATGAAACAAATCAAAACATTAAAAATAATCAAATTATGTCATGTTTTGATAAAACAAATCAAAATATTCAAAAATGATTAAAATATGTCACATGTTGATGAAACAAATCAAAATTTGCAAAATAATCAAATTATGATAAAACAAATCAAATTATTCAAAAATGATTGAATCATGTTATAAAATAAATCAAAATATTCAAAATAATCAGATTATATTATGTCTTGATAAAACAAGACAAAATATTCAAAATAACCAAATTTTGTCATATTTTAATAAAATAAATTGAAATATTTAAAATATGTCAATATGCCCAAATCTTTGACTAAATATATCAAATATGCAAATAAATCCAAATATACCCAAATATTTGACCAAACATGTCAAATATGCAAATATACCCAAATATTTAACTAAATATGTCAAAAATACAATTATGTTCAAATATTTGACCAAACATGTCAAATATGCAAATATACCCAAATAGTTGACCAAATATGTCAAAAATACAAATATGTCCCAATATTTGACCAAACATGTCAAATATGCAAATATACCCAAATATTTAACTAAATATGTCAAAAATACATATATGCCCAAGTATTTGACCAAACATGTCAAATATGCAAATATGCCCAAACTTCTGACCAAACATGTCAAATATGCAAATATGCCCAAACTTCTGACCAAACATGTCAAATATGCAAATATGCCCAAACTCTTGACCAAATATGTCAAATATGCAAATATGTCTAAATCTTTGACCAAATATGCCAAATATGCAAATATGTACAAACTCTTGACAAAAATATGTCAAACATGCAAATAAGTCCAAATCTTTGGCCAAACATGCCAAATATGCAGATAAGTTCAAAACTTGGTAAAAACATACCAACATACCAAATCATATCAAATCATGTTTCGAGAACATTAAATTGGCAGTGCGCTTCAGGTTTAATGTACCTCATTTGGAAATCGATAAAGAATTATATGTTCCCAATCCTCCAATTTTCCCAGGTTTCGAATTGGCATAGCGCTTCAGATTCGGGATTTGGAAGGTCAATAGACTGCTTAGGATTATACGTCCTTGTCTTTGACATGAACCTTCTTAGAGATCAAACATCTCTGGTTCTTTGAGTATCGAGTTGGCAGTGCGCTTCACATTCGAACTCCGTGAGATCAATAGGATTATACATCCTCGATCTCTGATTTATGAGAAATTATACGTTTCTCTGACTTTAGATCATACGTCTTTAGTCTTATTATCCAAAGTTATACCTTTGGGTTATTTCAAGTATGCATTATAATAAATTGGAAGGAAGAAATAAAGCCACAAATCTGATCCATATATTTTGATTAGTTTAGCCCATTAATCAGAGGTTCCCGAGGCGAGAGCCGGGGTAATTAACGGCGGGGGCTTGCGCCCGTCGGAAAATAAAAGTTCCCACAATCACCTAAATAATAAGTCCTTGAGCGCACAAACACGCGCAGGGATGTACCTGCACCTTCTTCCCCCGTGAGCGAGGACGCCGATGCCTCGCGCGTGGGCCGCGAAAAAGGGCCGCACAATTTGACAGCTTATTTATGCATTTCGATGATATTTGAAGCAGAAATGAGGCCAATTTGATTGAAAATGTGCTTAAACGTGCTCAAATCTGTTTTGAAAGCATTTTAATGCAATTTGGGGTGAAATATAAGTCATAACTGTCAAATATCGACTCAAAAATACTCACGAACATTAAATTAACATATTTGGCACTTTATTTGTGCATTTCGAAGATATTTGATGCAGAAATGAGGCCAATTTGATTTAAAATGTGCTTAAACGTGCTCAAATCTGTTT
Source organism: x Bolboschoenoplectus mariqueter (assembly GCA_037678475.1). Lineage (NCBI taxonomy): Eukaryota > Viridiplantae > Streptophyta > Magnoliopsida > Poales > Cyperaceae > x Bolboschoenoplectus > x Bolboschoenoplectus mariqueter. The sequence continues at coordinate 3,309,088 of CM075234.1, read as the reverse complement.
TGAAAGCATTTTAATGCAATTTGGGGTGAAATATAAGTGATAACTGTCAAATATCGACTCAAAAATACTCAAGAACATTAAATAAACATATTTGGCTCTTTATTTGTGCATTTTGAATATATTTGATGCAGAAATGAGGCCAATTTGATTTAAAATGTGCTTAAACGTGCTCAAATCTGTTTGGAAAGCATTTTAATGCAATTTGGGGTGAAATATAAGTCATAACTGTCAAATATCGACTCAAAAATACTCACGAACATTAAATAAACATATTTGACAGCTTATTTATGCATTTCGATGATATTTGAAGCAGAAATGAGGCCAATTTGATTTAAAATGTGCTTAAACGTGCTCAAATCTGTTTTGAAAGCATTTTAATGCAATTTGGGGTGAAATATAAGTCATAACTGTCAAATATCGACTCAAAAATACTCACGAACATTAAATTAAGATATTTGGCACTTTATTTGTGCATTTTGAAGATATTTGATGCAGAAATGAGGCCAATTTGATTTAAAATGTGCTTAAACGTGCTCAAATCTGTTTTGAAAGCATTTTAATGCAATTTGGGGTGAAATATAAGTCATAACTGTCAAATATCGACTCAAAAATACTCACGAACATTAAATTAAGATATTTGGCACTTTATTTGTGCATTTCGAAGATATTTGATGCAGAAATGAGGCCAAATTGATTTAAAATGTGCTTAAACGTGCTCAAATCTGTTTTGAAAGCATTTTAATGCAATTTGGGGCGAAATATAAGTCATAACTGTCAAATATCGACTCAAAAATACTCACGAACATTAAATTAACATATTTGACACTTTATTTGTGCATTTCGATGATATTTGAAGCCGAAATGAGGCCAATTTGATTTAAAATGTGCTTAAACGTGCCCAAATCTGTTTTGAAAGCCTTTTAATGCAATTTGGGGCGAAATATAAGTCATAACTGTTAAATATCATCTCAAAAATTCTCACGAACTTTAAATAAACATATTTGGCACTTTATTTGTGCGTTTCGAATATATTTGATGCAAAAATGAGGCCAAATTGATTTAAAATGTGGTTAAACGTGCTCAAATCTGTTTTGAAAGCACTTTAATGCTATTTGGGGTGAAATATAAGTCATAACGGTCAAATATCTACTCAAAAATACTCACGAACATTAAATAAACATATTTGGCACTTTATTTGTGCATTTCGAATATATTTGATGCAAAAATGAGGCCAATTTGATTTAAAATGTGCTTAAACGTGCTCAAATCTGTTTGGAAAGCATTTTAATGCAATTTGGGGTGAAATATAAGTCATAACTGTCAAATATCAAATCTCAAAAATACTCACGAACATTAAATAAACATATTTGACAGCTTATTTGTGCATTTCGATGATATTTGAAGCAGAAATGAGGCCAATTTGATTTAAAATGTGCTTAAACGTGCTCAAATCTGTTTTGAAAGCTTTTTAATGCAATTTGGGGTGAAATATAAGTCATAACTGTCACATATCATCTCAAAAATACTCACGAACATTAAATAAACATATTTGGCACTTTATTTGTGCATTTCGAATATATTTGAAGCAGAAATGAGGCCAATTTGATTTAAAATGTGCTTAAACGTGCTCAAATCTGTTTCGAAAGCATTTGAATGCAATTTGGGGTGAAATATAAGTGATAACTGTCAAATATCGACTCAAAAATACTCAAGAACATTAAATAAACATATTTGGCTCTTTATTTGTGCATTTTGAATATATTTGATGCAGAAATGAGGCCAATTTGATTTAAAATGTGCTTAAACGTGCTCAAATCTGTTTGGAAAGCATTTTAATGCAATTTGGGGTGAAATATAAGTCATAACTGTCAAATATCGACTCAAAAATACTCACGAACATTAAATAAACATATTTGACAGCTTATTTATGCATTTCGATGATATTTGAAGCAGAAATGAGGCCAATTTGATTTAAAATGTGCTTAAACGTGCTCAAATCTGTTTTGAAAGCATTTTAATGCAATTTGGGGTGAAATATAAGTCATAACTGTCAAATATCGACTCAAAAATACTCACGAACATTAAATTAACATATTTGGCACTTTATTTTTGCATTTCGAAGATATTTGATGCAGAAATGAGGCCAATTTGATTTAAAATGTGCTTAAACGTGCTCAAATCTGTTTTGAAAGCATTTTAATGCAATTTGGGGTGAAATATAAGTCATAACTGTCAAATATCGACTCAAAAATACTCACGAACATTAAATTAAGATATTTGGCACTTTATTTGTGCATTTCGAAGATATTTGATGCAGAAATGAGGCCAATTTGATTTAAAATGTGCTTAAACGTGCTCAAATCTGTTTTGAAAGCATTTTAATGCAATTTGGGGTGAAATATAAGTCATAACTGTCAAATATCGACTCAAAAATACTCACGAACATTAAATTAAGATATTTGGCACTTTATTTGTGCATTTCGAAGATATTTGATGCAGAAATGAGGCCAAATTGATTTAAAATGTGCTTAAACGTGCTCAAATCTGTTTTGAAAGCATTTTAATGCAATTTGGGGTGAAATATAAGTCATAACTGTCAAATATCGACTCAAAAATACTCACGAACATTAAATTAACATATTTGGCACTTTATTTGTGCATTTCGATGATATTTGAAGCCGAAATGAGGCCAATTTGATTTAAAATGTGCTTAAACGTGCTCAAATCTGTTTTGAAAGCCTTTTAATGCAATTTGGGGCGAAATATAAGTCATAACTGTTTAATATCGTCTCAAAAATACTCACGAACTTTAAATAAACATATTTGGCACTTTATTTGTGCGTTTCGAATATATTTGATGCAAAAATGAGGCCAAATTGATTTAAAATGTGGTTAAACGTGCTCAAATCTGTTTTGAAAGCATTTTAATGCTATTTGGGGTGAAATATAAGTCATAACGGTCAAATATCTACTCAAAAATACTCACGAACATTAAATAAACATATTTGGCACTTTATTTGTGCATTTCGAATATATTTGATGCAAAAATGAGGCCAATTTGATTTAAAATGTGCTTAAACGTGCTCAAATCTGTTTGGAAAGCATTTTAATGCAATTTGGGGTGAAATATAAGTCATAACTGTCAAATATCGACTCAAAAATACTCACGAACATTAAATAAACATATTTGACAGTTTATTTGTGCATTTCGATGATATTTGAAGCAGAAATGAGGCCATTTTGATTTAAAATGTGCTTAAACGTGCTCAAATCTGTTTTGAAAGCATTTTAATACAATTTGGGGTGAAATATAAGTCATAACTGTCAAATATCGACTCAAAAATACTCACGAACATTAAATTAACATATTTGGCACTTTATTTGTGCATTTCGAAGATATTTGATGCAGAAATGAGGCTCTTAAAAAAAAAAGAAGAAAGAAGAAAGGAAAACATTGGCACCAGAACAGGCCTCTCGGCCAGCAAAGCCTCATGACCAGTTCTGGTGGGTGGCTCTTTGTTTGCTGTTTAAAAGTTGCCAGAAAAAAAAAGTACACAAATTGAATTGCATGAAATTGATGATATAGTTCCATGTGATTTTTATACAAAAAATTTTGAAGTTATGAAATTATGTCCAATTTCATAATTTACTATATGTGAAAATTATTTCTTGAAATTAAAGAAACAATTTCATGAAATAGCCATGTCAAATATTAAATCATGAAATTATGTTCAATCTCATGATTTATTAAATCCCAAAATTATTTCTTGAAATTAAAAAATAATTTCATGAAATAATCATACCAAACCTCCTTCAAAAAAAATATATACACATGTGTGCAAAAAAGATCTATGCACAAAACCCTAATTATATGAAATTAAGAAACAATTTCATATAATTAAACATGCCAAATCCAAAAATCATGAATTTCATTCATGAAAAAATGCCCCAAATATTATCCCTTGGAATTAAAAATGATTCTTTGGGATAATCATGCCAAAATATTAATTGTATAAGATTAATATGCCTAATCATATACAATTAATGATTTAAGTGAAATTAATGCCTAATTTCACACCCAAAAATACCAAAAATATTACCCAAAATAACAGAATCATGGAATATATTTTCTGTGATTTTTCAGTAATTTTTCATGGATTTTTGCATGAAGAATAAAATAAAATGGAAAAAAGAATAAAGAAAATACCAAAAATCAGAACTGGAGATAGTTCTGGGTGCAATTTGGGGGATGTGCAACACTCTGGGTGCAATCTGGGGAGCTCAAACACGACTTCTGCCCTTGGGACCCGCCTGTCATACACACAAAGTGTTAAAGGCGCTTTGCGTGGACCCAGTACACATGCACCATACCACTGACAATACGTTTTGGTGCACAAGGACCAAGCCCACAGCCCAACCCTCAGTTTTTCGCTGGGGCTGTGTCTCATTAAACCTGACGACTGGGCCCCTCTCCTTCAGTCTCACTGCCAAGGGGGCCCAGCGCCCAGAGTTATTTTGGCCAGCGAAAAGAAAAGAAGGGAAAGAAAGGTGAGCGCGGTGCAAGCGCTCCCTCCCTCTGACAAGCCCGAAACCAAAGCACGGTTCACGTGCACCCAACCCAAGCGAGAGAAACCTTTTGAATTTCTCTCTCTCTCCCTCCTTTCTTCCTCCTCGAGCTCCAGAGCTCAGTGGAGCTTCGAAAATGGAGTCTAGGTGTACAACGCGAGTTGGCTTAAACCATTTTAGGGACTTAATCTACACCTTAAGGGGAATTCAATGCCACAAACAGCATTGAAAATAGTAAAGTAAACAAGGAGAAAATCGAAGGAGAAAGTACCTCGACCTTGAAGATGACAGGGCAATTGGGAGCTCGAGAGGCCAAGCCAACACCTGGGGGAGCTCCGAGATGCTTCCACGACGCTGCCTGAAGTGTCAATTTGGAGTGAAAAGCACTCAATTGACAGGTGCACCACTTGGCACTCAAGTCTGATCTGGGGGTGGTCAATTGGCACAACTCAGCACTCAAGCAGCCAAATTGACACGTTGGGCACACTCAGTGACACCTTGGTGACATGTCAAGCGCCAGCAAGGCCAAGGAATATTCGGGATATGCTCACACCCGAAAGGCATGACACACTGACCCAAGGAAGAAGACAAAGCCAACGGCTCCTTCTCTCTCCCCAGGCCTGTGTCAGGGACACGTGTAGGCACCTCAATGGAGAGCTCTGAGCGCCAGTTAGCTGGAGGAATCTTCCAAGGACAAGCCTCAGGCCAGCACAGGCCTGGCTGGCTCAATCCTGGCCATTTGATCAAACCAAGGGCTGGGATGATGCCAGCTCAGCCCTGAGGCTTAAACCATGCCCTCTGGGCTATAAATAGACCCCCAGTGAAGAAGAAGAAAGGGGAGAGAGCAACATAGCTGAAACTCTGCCAAAATCAAAACTCAACCCAATTTCCACAAAAAGAAAGCTTAGCTGAGAAGAAATCAAGTCTTGAACAGCTAGGTAAGAGATAGAGGAGCCAAGCCTTGAGCTTGGCTCAGTCCCAATTGAGCCCAAGGAGCCAGTCTCACCTTGCTGGGTGAGATGGCTAGCCTCTGGCTGGGGAGGTGCACATGTGCCTCCCTCCTTCCAGAGCTCAATTGGTGGCTGAGCTTGAGTCTCAGGAGCTCACATGGTGAGTTCACCATGGAATTTGACAGTATACTTCAACCAATTGGCACATGCCAATCTGGTTTCATGGGGATGGGCACATGTTCATCCCCTTTCTCTCTCAAGCCCTGTGCACATGTGCAGTGGCCATGTAAAGCTCACCAATGGCTTTATACAAGCTGTTATGCTGTCAAAATTCCATGGAGAAACAAAATTCCATGTTTTCTATGTGTATTGTATTTCAATATGTTATAATACATGATGTTTTGGTGCAAATTAGCTCTTGTTTCTTCCTTTAGTTTCTTCTTTCATGTTTTTATGATGTGCTTGATGGCTCAGAACCACAATTGAGCAATGAAAAGCAATAAGCATCAGTGTTGGCTTGAGTCCAGTGCACCCCAGTTTCTGTCCAGCTGAGAGATCAATCCATATCTCTCAGTCTGGTTGTTAATTTTTCATGAAATCTCACAGTCATGTAGAGTAGGTTTATACTAACTTACAACCTAAATTTTATAATTTTTGGAATTTTCTGTGAATTGTTATGAATTTTACAATCTCATCTGTCAAAAACTCCAAAAAAGTCAACTTTGGGTCAAACTGAGAAGTTCATTCTCCTTTGATTCCAAAAACCCAAATTTTCTTAATAAATTCACCCTTATAACACTTCAGGTGATGTTTTAAAGGGTTTAGAATAATTAAACCAGGCTTTAACACATAGGTTAAGCCAAATTTGATTTTTAACAGATCTGAAAGGGCATTTCTGTCCAGTCTGGTAAATATTCAAAAAACATGCTTTATGTTTGCTCAATTGGCTTGAAATTTCACAGACATATAGAATAAGTCTTAATGCATTCACTCACCAAATTTTACCATTTTTGGCATTTTCTGTGATTTTCTATGAATTTCTAAAGTTGGATCTGTAAAAATCAGAATTGAGTTAATTCTGGAATAAATACCAGAAAAGGAAAAAATGAAATTAACTTACATACAAATGAAATCCACATGCAAATCTAGTATAAAACCTTTCCAAAACATACAATTGACCCAAATAAACATACTTAAACATACAATTTGAGAAGAATGCACAGAAATCAAAAGAAAACAAATTGAGAATAAAACCAGAAGTGACCCAATATGCATAAAGGACAATGAACATCTAAATTGATGAAATTGATCATCCAAACATGTTCAAACATGTTAAACGACACTGTTTGGAAGGTTAATTATAAGAAAATTGCAAAGGAAAGCCATGAAATACCATTTGGTACCAAAGCCCCGAAATCAGTTTGGTACCAAATGGCCAAAGTTGCAAAATTGATGGATTAAACCCAAATTAAATCTCAAAAACTGGTTAAATATGCTCTGGCGATGCCACATGACAAAGAAATCAAGTTAATTTGTCAAAAAATCAGCTCAAATTCCTCAAAATTTCATCTCAGCCAACTTCCCAACTGAAACCAAGTGGCTACCCCCATCTCCGGCGATCTAGGCCGCCGCCGCCGCCGAGACCACCACCGATGGACTCCCCACGCTCCGGCGACGCCAGCCATGCCTCCTGATCGGAGATCCGACGCTGGCAAGACCTCGATCAGTGTCGGGAAGGATGAAGCACGAATATTGATGCATCTCAAAGTGCGAATCTTGATGAAATTCAAACAGCCCAGAAAAGGCTTGATGCGCGCCAGAGATCCAACGGCCCAGTTTAAAAGATGCTTTAAAAACTGAACTTAAGTTCAGATCTTGGTGCATGGGCCCGAATCTGACGGCCCATATTAATCTGTTTTAAAAATAAACTTTAAACACCAAATAAAAAATGATTTCTCAAGCCCAAAAATTATGAAAAATACATGAAAAATCATGATTTCATTTATGGATATTTTCAAGGTTATAAAATGTCAGTTTTGATTTTTATTTTCTTTTTATTATAAATAAAAGAAAATTCAAAATATATGATATATATAAAACAAATGAAAGAAAAATATTAAATAGAATATTTAAAGTAAATAGGAATCATTTCATATATAAAAAAAAATATAATTGAACTCTGTAATCAAATTATATTTTGATAAAACACATCAAAATATAAAAAAATAATCAAATTATATTATATTTTGATAAAATAAATAAAAAAAATATATATATTCAAAATAATCAAATTATGTTACATTTTGATAAAACAAATCAAAATGTTAAAAAATGATTAAAATATGTTATATGTTGATAAAATAAATCAAAATTTGCAAAATAATCAAATTATGTTGATAAAATAAATTAAGATATTCAAAATAATAAAATTATACTATACTTTAATAAAACAAATCAAAACATTAAAATAATCAAATTATGTTGTATTTTGATAAAACAAATCAAAATATTCAAAAATGATTAAATATGTTAAACTTTGATAAAACAAATCAAAACATTAAAAATAATCAAATTATGTTATATTTTGATAAAACAAATCAAAATATTCAAAAATGATTAAAATATGTTATATGTTGATAAAACAAATCAAAATTTGCAAAATAATCAAATTATGTTATATCTTGATAAAACAAATCAAAATATTCAAAGATAATCAAATTATGTTATATTTTGATAAAACAAATCAAAATATTCAAAATAATTAAATTATGTCATGTTTTTGATAAAACAAATCAAAATATTCAAAATAATCAAATTGCATTATATTTTAATGGAATAAAATTGAAATATTCAAAATAATCAAATTATGTCACATTTTGATAAAGTAAATCAAAAATATTCAAAAATGATTGAATTATGTCATAAAACAAATCAAAATGTTCAAAATGATTAAACTTTGATAAAACAAATCAAAAATATTTACATATGTCAAATATGTCCAATATTTGACCAAAACATGTCAAATATGCAAATATACCCAAATATTTAACTAAATATGTTAATAATGTAAATATGTCCAAATCTTTGACCAAACATGTCAAATATGCAAATATACCCAAATATTTGACCAAATATGTCAAAAATACAATTATGTCCAAATATTTGACCAAACATGTCAAATATGCAAATATACCCAAATATTTGACCAAATATGTCAAAAATACAAATATGTCCCAGTCTTTGACCAAACATGTCAAATATACGAATATACCCAAATATTTGACCAAATATGTCAAAAATACAAATATGTCCAAATATTTGACCAAATATGTTAAACATGCAAATAAGCTCAAACATTTGACCAAACATGTCAAATATGCAAATATGACCAAACTTTTGACCAAACATGTCAAATATGCAAATATGACCAAACTTTTGACCAAACATGTTAAATATGCAAATAAACCCAAACATTTGACCAAACATGTCAAATATGCAAATACACCCAAATTTCTGGCCAAACATGCCAAATATACAAATATGTCCAAACTCTTGATAAAATATGTCAAATATGCAAATATGTCCAAATCTCTGGCCAAACATGCCAAATATGCAAATATGTCGAAATTTCTGGCCAAACATGCCAAATATACAAATATGTCCAAACTCTTGATAAAATATGTCAAATATGCAAATATGTCCAAATCTCTGGTCAAATATGCCAAATATGCAGATAAGTCCAAAACTTGGTGAAAACGTACCAACATACCAAATCATATCAAATCATGTTTCGAGAACATTAAATTGGCAGTGCGCTTCAGGTTTAATGTACCTCATTTTGGAAATCGATAAAGAATTATATGTTCCCGATCCTCCAATTTTCCCATGTTTCGAATTGGCATAGCGCTTCAGATTCGGGATTTGGAAGGTCAATAGACTGTTTAGGATTATACGTCCTTGTCTTTGACATGAACCTTTTTTAGAGATCAAACATCTCTGGTTCTTTGAGTATCGAGTTGGCAGTGCGCTTCACATTCGAACTCCGTGAGATCAATAGGATTATACATCCTCGATCTCTGATGTATGAGAAATTATACGTTTCTCTGACTTTAGATCACACGTCTTTAGTCTTATTATCCAAAGTTATACCTTTGGGTTGTTTCAAGCATGTATTATAATAAATTGGAAGGAAGAAATAAAGCCACAAATCTGATCCATATATTTTGATTAGTTTAGCCCATTAATCAGAGGTTCCCGAGGCGAGAGCCGGGGTAATTAACGGCGGGGGCTTGCGCCCGTCGGAAAATAAAAGTTCCCACGATCACCTAAATAATAAGTCCTTGAGCGCACAAACACGCGCAGGGATGTACCTGCACCTTCTTCCCCCGTGAGCGAGGACGCCGATGCCTCGCGCGTGGGCCGCGAAAAAGGGCCGCACAGGTTCTGGCACGCCCGGTGGGACGTATCTTTCTCCTCTCATCTCTTGGGCTAAAATAATTAAATATATGGATCAAAAAAAATATATATAAATTTTACATGAAATATGGCTAATTGATTGGTGGAGTCTATATTTTTCAGGAAACGATGTCTGGAGCAAATTCACCGTTTGCGATCGCTGTCCCCGTCTCCCTCAACGAGGCGGGCCACATGGTGTTCTCATTTGGGGACTTTCCCCAAATGATCGTTCTTCCTCCTACTCCACCATCGCCTACACTGACAACGGTTGAAGAGGATGATGAGGAAGTCTCCTTCAGGATCACCCAGAAGGGGATCGATAACAAAATCTTAGCGCTTCCTCCAAAACCTCAGCGCCCCAGGAGACGCCGTTCTGTGAACAAAGTCTCCTTGACTCTTCCCACACCGGTGGTCCCAAAGGTCACCAAGAAACGGGCTCTCCAAGCCTACCAAGACGAGTTGGTGGCTAAGCCTAATCTTCGACTCAAAAATATCGACTCAAAAATACTCACGAACATTAAATAAACATATTTGACAGCTTATTTGTGCATTTCGATGATATTTGAAGCAGAAATGAGGCGAATTTGATTTAAAATGTGCTTAAACGTGCTCAAATCTGTTTTGAAAGCATTTTAATGCAATTTGGGGTGAAATATAAGTCATAACTGTCAAATATCAACTCAAAAATACTCACGAACATTAAATTAACATATTTGGCACTTTATTTGTGCATTTCGAATATATTTGAAACCGAAATGAGGCCAAATAGATTTAAAATGTGCTTAAACGCGCTCAAATCTGTTTTGAAAGCATTTTAATGCAATTTGGGGCGAAATATAAGTCATAACTGTCAAATATCATCTCAAAAATACTCACGAACGTTAAATAAACATATTTGGCACTTTATTTGTGCGTTTCGAATATATTTGAAGCAGAAATGAGGTCGATTTGATTTAAAATGTGCTTAAACGTGCTCAAATGTGTATTGAAAGCATTTCAATGCAATTTGGGGTGAAATATAAGTCATAACTGTCAAATATCGGCTCAAAAATACTCACGAACATTAAATAAACATATTTGGCATTTTATTTGTGCATTTCGATGATATTTGAACTAGAAATGAGGTCAAATTGATTTAAAATGTGCTTAAACGTGCACAAATCTGTTTTGAAAGCATTTTAATGTAATTTGTGGTGAAATGGTAGTCATAACTGTCAAATATCGTCTAAAAAATACTCTCGAACATTAAATAATCATATTTGGCACTTTGTTTGTGCATTTCGATGATATTTGAACCAGAAATGAGGCCAAATTGATTTAAAATGTGCTTAAACGTGCTCAAATCTGTGTTGAAAGCATTTCAATGCAATTTGTGGTGAAATATAAGTCATAACTGTCAAATATCGACCCAAAAAGACTCTCGAACATTAAATAAATATATTTGGCACTTTATTTGTGCATTTCGTTGATATTTGAAACAGAAATGAGGCCAAATTGATTTAAAATGTGCTTAAATGTGCTCAAATCTGTTTTGAAAGCATTTTAATGCAATTTGGGGTGAAATATAAGTCATAACGGTCAAATATCGTCTCAAAAATACTCACGAACATTAAATAAACATAATTGGCATTTTATTTGTGCATTTCGATGATATTTGAACTAAAAATGCGGCCAAATTGATTTAAAATGTGCTTAAACCTGGTCAAATCTGTTCTGAAAGCATTTTAATGTAATTTGTGGTGAAATATATATCATAACTGTCAAATATCGACTCAAAAGTACTCACGAACATTAAATAAACATATTTGGCACATTATTTCTGCTTTTCGATGATATTTGAAGAAGAAATGAGTCCAAATTGATTTAAAATGTACTTAAACGTGCTCAAATCTGTTCTGAAAGCATTTTAATACAATTTGTGGTGAAATATGAGTCAGAACAGTCAAATATCGACTCAAAAATAGTCACGAACATTAAATAAACATATTTGGTACTTTATTTGTGCATTTCGATGATTTTTGAAGCAGAAATGAGGCCAAATTTATTTAAAATGTGCTTAAACACACTCAAATCTGTTTTGATAGCATTTTAATGCAATTTAGAGTGAAATATAAGTCATAACTGTCAAATATCGACTCAAAAATACTCACGAACATTAAATAAACATATTTGGCACATTATTTGTGCATTTCGATGATATTTGAAGCAGAAATGAGGCCAAATTGATTTAAAATGTACTTAAACGTGCTCAAATGTGTATTGAATGCATTTTAATGCAATTTGGGGTGAAATATAAGTCATAACTGTCAAATATCGACTCAAAAATACTCACGAACATTAAATAAACATATTTGGCACATTATTTGTGCATTTCGATGATATTTGAAGCAGAAATGAGGCCAAATTGATTTAAAATGTGCTTAAACGTGCTCAAATCTATTTTGAAAGTATTTCAATGCAATTTGGGGTGAAATATAAGTCATAACTGTCAAATATCGACTCAAAAATACTCACGAACATTAAATAAACATATTTGGCACTTTATTTGTGCATTTCCAATATATTTGAAGCAGAAATGAGGCCAATTTGATTTAAAATGTGCTTAAACGTGCTCAAATCTGTTTTGAAAGCATTCTAATGCAATTTGGGGTGAAATATAAGTCATAACTGTCAAATATCGACTCAAAAATACTCACGAATATTAAATAAACATATTTGGCATTTTATTTGTGCATTTCGATGATATTTGAACTAGAAATGAGGTCAAATTGATTTAAAATGTGCTTAAACGTGCACAAATCTGTTTTGAAAGCATTTTAATGTAATTTGTGGTGAAATAGTAGTCATAACTGTCAAATATCGTCTAAAAAATACTCACGAACATTAAATAAACACATTTGGCACTTGATTTGTGCATTTCGATGATATTTGAAGCAGAAATGAGGACAAATTGATTTAAAATGTGCTTAAACGTGCTCAAATCTGTTTTGAATGCATTTGAATGCAATTTGCGGTGAAATATAAGTCATAACTGTCAAATATCGACCCAAAAATACTCACGAACATTAAATAAACATATTTGGCATTTTATTTGTGCATTTCGATGATATTTGAAGCAGAAATGAGGCGAATTTGATTTAAAATGTGCTTAAACGTGCTCAAATCTGTTTTGAAAGCATTTTAATGCAATTTGGGGTGAAATATTAGTCATAACTGTCAAATATCGACTCAAAAATACTCACGAATATTAAATAAACATATTTGGCATTTTATTTGTGCATTTCGATGATATTTGAACTAGAAATGAGGCCAATTTGATTTAAAATGTGCTTAAACGTGCTCAAATCTGTTTCGAAAGCATTTGAATGCAATTTGGGGTGAAATATAAGTGATAACTGTCAAATATCGACTCAAAAATACTCAAGAACATTAAATAAACATATTTGGCTCTTTATTTGTGCATTTTGAATATATTTGATGCAGAAATGAGGCCAATTTGATTTAAAATGTGCTTAAACGTGCTCAAATCTGTTTGGAAAGCATTTTAATGCAATTTGGGGTGAAATATAAGTCATAACTGTCAAATATCGGCTCAAAAATACTCACGAACATTAAATAAACATATTTGGCATTTTATTTGTGCATTTCGATGATATTTGAAGCAGAAATGAGGCCAAATTGATTTAAAATATGCTTAAATGTGCTCTAATCTGTTTTGAAAGCATTTTAATGTAATTTGGGGTGAAATATAAGTCATAACGGTCAAATATCATCTCAAAAATACTCACGAACATTAAATAAACATTTTTGGCACTTTATTTGTGCATTTCGATAATATTTTCAGCAGAAATGAGGCCAATTTTATTTAAAATGTGCGTAAACATTCTCAAATCTGTTTTGAAAGCATTTTAATGTAATTTGTGGTGAAATATGAGTCATAACTGAAAAATATACACTCAAAAATACTCATAAATATTAAATAAACATATTTGAAAGCTTATTTGTGAATTTCGAATATAGTTGAAGCAGAAATGTGGAAAATTTTATTTAAATGTGCGTAAACGTTCTGAAATCTGTTTTGAAAGCATTTTAAAGTAATTTGTGGTGAAATATAAGTCATAACTGTCAAATATCGTCTCAAAAATACTCACGAACATTAAATAAACATATTTGGGAGTTTATTTGCGCATTTCGATGATATTTGAAGCAGAAATGAGGCCAAATTGATTTAAAATGTGCTTAAACGTGCTCAAATCTGTTTTGAAAGCATTTTAATGCAATTCGGGGTGAAATATATGTCATAACTGTCAATATCGACTCAAAAATACTCACGAACATTAAATAAACATATTTGACAGCTTATTTGTGCATTTCGAATATATTTGATGCAGAAATGAGGCCAATTTGATTTAAAATGTGCTTAAACGTGCACATATCTGTTTTGAAAGCATTTTTATGTAATTTGTAGTGAAATATAAGTCATAACTGTCAAATATCGTCTAAAAAATACTCACGAACATTAAATAAACATATTTGGCACTTTATTTGTGCATTTCGATGATATTTGAACTAGAAATTAGGCCAAATTGATTTAAAATGTGCTTAAACCTGGTCAAATCTGTTTTGAAAGCATTTTAATGCAATTTGGGGTGAAATATAAGTCATAACTGTCGAATATCGACTCAAAAATACTCACAAACATTAAATAAACATATTTGGCACTTTATTTCTGCTTTTCGATAATATTTGAAGCAGAAATGAGTCCAAATTGATTTAAAATGTACTTAAACGTGCTCAAATCTGTTTTGAAAGCATTTTAATGCAATTTGTGGTGAAATGTGAGTGAGAACTGTCAAATATCGACTGAAAAATAGTCATAAATATTAAATAAACATATTTGGCATTTTATTTGTGCATTTCGATGATATTTGAACTAGAAATGAGGCCAAATTGATTTAAAATGTGCTTAAACCTGGTCAAATCTGTTTTGAAAGCATTTGAATGCAATTTGGGGTGAAATATAAGTCATAACTGTCAAATATCGACTCAAAAATACTCACGAACATTAAATAAACATATTTGGCACTTTATTTCTGCTTTTCGATAATATTTGAAGCAGAAATGAGTCCAAATTGATTTAAAATGTACTTAAACGTGCTCAAATCTGTTTTGAAAGCATTTTAATGCAATTTGTGGTGAAATGTGAGTGAGAACTGTCAAATATCGACTGAAAAATAGTCATAAATATTAAATAAACATATTTGGCATTTTATTTGTGCATTTCGATGATATTTGAACTAGAAATGAGGTCAAATTGATTTAAAATGTGCTTAAACTTGGTCAAATCTGTTCTGAAAGCATTTGAATGCAATTTGGGGTGAAATATAAGTCATAACTCTCAAATATCGACTCAAAAATACTCACGAACATTAAATAAACATATTTGGCACTTTATTTGTGCATTTCGATGATATTTGAAGCAGAAATGAGGCCAAATTGATTTAAAATGTGCTTAAATGTGCTCAAATCTGTTTTGAAAGCATTTTAATGCAATTTGTGGTGAAATGTGAGTGAGAACTGTCAAATATCGACTGAAAAATAGTCATAAACATTAAATAAACATATTTGGCATTTTATTTGTGCATTTCGATGATATTTGAACTAGAAATGAGGTCAAATTGATTTAAAATGTGCTTAAACTTGCTCAAATCTGTGTTGAAAGCATTTCAATGCAATTTGTGGTGAAATATAAGTCATAACTGTCAAATATCGACCCAAAAAGACTCTCGAACATTAAATAAATATATTTGGCACTTTATTTGTGCATTTCGTTGATATTTGAAACAGAAATGAGGCCAAATTGATTTAAAATGTGCTTAAATGTGCTCAAATCTGTTTTGAAAGCATTTTAATGCAATTTGGGGTGAAATATAAGTCATAACGGTCAAATATCGTCTCAAAAATACTCACGAACATTAAATAAACATAATTGGCATTTTATTTGTGCATTTCGATGATATTTGAACTAAAAATGCGGCCAAATTGATTTAAAATGTGCTTAAACCTGGTCAAATCTGTTCTGAAAGCATTTTAATGTAATTTGTGGTGAAATATATATCATAACTGTCAAATATCGACTCAAAAGTACTCACGAACATTAAATAAACATATTTGGCACATTATTTCTGCTTTTCGATGATATTTGAAGAAGAAATGAGTCCAAATTGATTTAAAATGTACTTAAACGTGCTCAAATCTGTTCTGAAAGCATTTTAATACAATTTGTGGTGAAATATGAGTCAGAACAGTCAAATATCGACTCAAAAATAGTCACGAACATTAAATAAACATATTTGGTACTTTATTTGTGCATTTCGATGATTTTTGAAGCAGAAATGAGGCCAAATTTATTTAAAATGTGCTTAAACACACTCAAATCTGTTTTGATAGCATTTTAATGCAATTTAGAGTGAAATATAAGTCATAACTGTCAAATATCGACTCAAAAATACTCACGAACATTAAATAAACATATTTGGCACATTATTTGTGCATTTCGATGATATTTGAAGCAGAAATGAGGCCAAATTGATTTAAAATGTACTTAAACGTGCTCAAATGTGTATTGAATGCATTTTAATGCAATTTGGGGTGAAATATAAGTCATAACTGTCAAATATCGACTCAAAAATACTCACGAACATTAAATAAACATATTTGGCACATTATTTGTGCATTTCGATGATATTTGAAGCAGAAATGAGGCCAAATTGATTTAAAATGTGCTTAAACGTGCTCAAATCTATTTTGAAAGTATTTCAATGCAATTTGGGGTGAAATATAAGTCATAACTGTCAAATATCGACTCAAAAATACTCACGAACATTAAATAAACATATTTGGCACTTTATTTGTGCATTTCCAATATATTTGAAGCAGAAATGAGGCAAATTTGATTTAAAATGTGCTTAAACGTGCTCAAATCTGTTTTGAAAGCATTCTAATGCAATTTGGGGTGAAATATAAGTCATAACTGTCAAATATCGACTCAAAAATACTCACGAATATTAAATAAACATATTTGGCATTTTATTTGTGCATTTCGATGATATTTGAACTAGAAATGAGGTCAAATTGATTTAAAATGTGCTTAAACGTGCACAAATCTGTTTTGAAAGCATTTTAATGTAATTTGTGGTGAAATAGTAGTCATAACTGTCAAATATCGTCTAAAAAATACTCACGAACATTAAATAAACACATTTGGCACTTGATTTGTGCATTTCGATGATATTTGAAGCAGAAATGAGGACAAATTGATTTAAAATGTGCTTAAACGTGCTCAAATCTGTTTTGAATGCATTTGAATGCAATTTGCGGTGAAATATAAGTCATAACTGTCAAATATCGACCCAAAAATACTCACGAACATTAAATAAACATATTTGGCATTTTATTTGTGCATTTCGATGATATTTGAAGCAGAAATGAGGCGAATTTGATTTAAAATGTGCTTAAACGTGCTCAAATCTGTTTTGAAAGCATTTTAATGCAATTTGGGGTGAAATATTAGTCATAACTGTCAAATATCGACTCAAAAATACTCACGAATATTAAATAAACATATTTGGCATTTTATTTGTGCATTTCGATGATATTTGAACTAGAAATGAGGCCAATTTGATTTAAAATGTGCTTAAACGTGCTCAAATCTGTTTCGAAAGCATTTGAATGCAATTTGGGGTGAAATATAAGTGATAACTGTCAAATATCGACTCAAAAATACTCAAGAACATTAAATAAACATATTTGGCTCTTTATTTGTGCATTTTGAATATATTTGATGCAGAAATGAGGCCAATTTGATTTAAAATGTGCTTAAACGTGCTCAAATCTGTTTGGAAAGCATTTTAATGCAATTTGGGGTGAAATATAAGTCATAACTGTCAAATATCGGCTCAAAAATACTCACGAACATTAAATAAACATATTTGGCATTTTATTTGTGCATTTCGATGATATTTGAAGCAGAAATGAGGCCAAATTGATTTAAAATATGCTTAAATGTGCTCTAATCTGTTTTGAAAGCATTTTAATGTAATTTGGGGTGAAATATAAGTCATAACGGTCAAATATCGTCTCAAAAATACTCACGAACATTAAATAAACATTTTTGGCACTTTATTTGTGCATTTCGATAATATTTTCAGCAGAAATGAGGCCAATTTTATTTAAAATGTGCGTAAACATTCTCAAATCTGTTTTGAAAGCATTTTAATGTAATTTGTGGTGAAATATGAGTCATAACTGAAAAATATACACTCAAAAATACTCATAAATATTAAATAAACATATTTGAAAGCTTATTTGTGAATTTCGAATATAGTTGAAGCAGAAATGTGGAAAATTTTATTTAAATGTGCGTAAACGTTCTGAAATCTGTTTTGAAAGCATTTTAAAGTAATTTGTGGTGAAATATAAGTCATAACTGTCAAATATCGTCTCAAAAATACTCACGAACATTAAATAAACATATTTGGGAGTTTATTTGCGCATTTCGATGATATTTGAAGCAGAAATGAGGCCAAATTGATTTAAAATGTGCTTAAACGTGCTCAAATCTGTTTTGAAAGCATTTTAATGCAATTCGGGGTGAAATATATGTCATAACTGTCAATATCGACTCAAAAATACTCACGAACATTAAATAAACATATTTGACAGCTTATTTGTGCATTTCGAATATATTTGATGCAGAAATGAGGCCAATTTGATTTAAAATGTGCTTAAACGTGCACATATCTGTTTTGAAAGCATTTTTATGTAATTTGTAGTGAAATATAAGTCATAACTGTCAAATATCGTCTAAAAAATACTCACGAACATTAAATAAACATATTTGGCACTTTATTTGTGCATTTCGATGATATTTGAACTAGAAATGAGGCCAAATTGATTTAAAATGTGCTTAAACCTGGTCAAATCTGTTTTGAAAGCATTTTAATGCAATTTGGGGTGAAATATAAGTCATAACTGTCGAATATCGACTCAAAAATACTCACGAACATTAAATAAACATATTTGGCACTTTATTTCTGCTTTTCGATAATATTTGAAGCAGAAATGAGTCCAAATTGATTTAAAATGTACTTAAACGTGCTCAAATCTGTTTTGAAAGCATTTTAATGCAATTTGTGGTGAAATGTGAGTGAGAACTGTCAAATATCGACTGAAAAATAGTCATAAATATTAAATAAACATATTTGGCATTTTATTTGTGCATTTCGATGATATTTGAACTAGAAATGAGGCCAAATTGATTTAAAATGTGCTTAAACCTGGTCAAATCTGTTTTGAAAGCATTTGAATGCAATTTGGGGTGAAATATAAGTCATAACTGTCAAATATCGACTCAAAAATACTCACGAACATTAAATAAACATATTTGGCACTTTATTTCTGCTTTTCGATAATATTTGAAGCAGAAATGAGTCCAAATTGATTTAAAATGTACTTAAACGTGCTCAAATCTGTTTTGAAAGCATTTTAATGCAATTTGTGGTGAAATGTGAGTGAGAACTGTCAAATATCGACTGAAAAATAGTCATAAATATTAAATAAACATATTTGGCATTTTATTTGTGCATTTCGATGATATTTGAACTAGAAATGAGGTCAAATTGATTTAAAATGTGCTTAAACTTGGTCAAATCTGTTCTGAAAGCATTTGAATGCAATTTGGGGTGAAATATAAGTCATAACTCTCAAATATCGACTCAAAAATACTCACGAACATTAAATAAACATATTTGGCACTTTATTTGTGCATTTCGATGATATTTGAAGCAGAAATGAGGCCAAATTGATTTAAAATGTGCTTAAATGTGCTCAAATCTGTTTTGAAAGCATTTTAATGCAATTTGTGGTGAAATGTGAGTGAGAACTGTCAAATATCGACTGAAAAATAGTCATAAACATTAAATAAACATATTTGGCATTTTATTTGTGCATTTCGATGATATTTGAACTAGAAATGAGGTCAAATTGATTTAAAATGTGCTTAAACTTGGTCAAATATGTTCTGAAAAAATTTGAATGCAATTTGGGGTGAAATATAAGTCATAACTCTCAAATATCGACTCAAAAATACTCACGAACATTAAATAAACATATTTGATACTTTATTTGTGCATTTCGATGATTTTTGAAGCAGAAATGAGGCCAAATTGATTTAAAATGTACTTAAACGTGCTCAAATCTGTTTTGAAAGCATTTTAATGCAATTTGTGGTGAAATATGAGTCAGAACGGTCAAATACCGACTGAAAAATAGTCACGAACATTAAATAAACATATTTGGCAATTTATTTGTGCGTTTCGATGATATTTGAAGCAGAAATGAGGCCAAATTGATTTAAAATGTGCTTAAACGTGCTCAAATCTATTTTGAAAGCATTTCAATGCAATTTTTTGGTGAAATATAAGTCATAAATGTCAAATATCGACCCAAAAATACTCACGAACATTAAATAAACATATTTGGCACTTTGTTTGTGCATTTCGATGATATTTGAAGCAGAAATGAGCCCAAATTGATTTAAAATGTGCTTAAATGTGCTCAAATCTGTTTTGAAAGCATTTTAATGCAATTTGGGGTGAAATATAAGTCATAACGGTCAAATATCGTCTCAAAAATACTCACGAACATTAAATAAACATATTTGGCACTTTATTTGTGCATTTCGATAATATTTTCAGCAGAAATGAGGCCAATTTTATTTAAAATGTGCGTAAACGTTCTCAAATCTGTTTTGAAAGCATTTTAATGTAATTTGTGTTAAATATAAGTCATAACTGTCAAATATCGTCTAAAAAATACTCACGAACATTAAATAAATATATTTGGCACTTTATTTGTGCATTTCGATGATTTTTGAAGCAGAAATGAGGCCAAATTGATTTAAAATGTGCTTAAACACGCTCAAATCTGTTTTGCAAGGATTTTAATGCAATTTGGGGTGAAATATAAGTCATAACTGTCAAATATCGACTCAAAAATACTCAGAAATATTAAATAAACATATTTGAAAGCTAATTTGTGAATTTCGAATACAGTTGAAGCAGAAATGAGGCCAATTTTATTTAAAATGTGCGTAAACGTTCTCAAATCTGTTTTGAAAATATTTTAAAGTAATTTGTGGTGAAATATAAGTCATAACTGTCAAATATCGTCTCAAAAATACTCATAAACATTAAATAAACATATTTGGGTGTTTATTTGCGCATTTCGATGATATTTGAAGCAGAAATGAGACCAAATTGATTTAAAATGTGCTTAAACGTGCTCAAATCTGTTTTGAAAGCATTTTAATGCAATTTGGGGTGAAATATAAGTCATAACTGTCAAATATCGACTCAAAAATACTCACGAACATTAAATAAATATATTTGACAGCTTATTTATGCATTTCGATGATATTTGAAGAAGAAATGAGGCCAATTTGATTTAAAATGTGCTTAAACGTGCTCAAATCTGTTTCGAAAGCATTTTAATGCAATTTGGGGTGAAATATAAGTGATAACTGTCAAATATCGACTCAAAAATACTCACGAACATTAAATAAACATATTTGGCACTTTATTTGTGCATTTCGAATATATTTGATGCAGAAATGAGGCCAATTTGATTTAAAATGTGCTTAAACGTGCTCAAATCTGTTTTGAAAGCATTTTAATGCAATTTGGGACGAAATATAAGTCATAACTGTCAAATATCGACTCAAAAATACGCACGAACATTAAATTAACATATTTGGCACTTTATTTGTGAATTTCGATGATTTTTGAAGCAGAAATGAGACCAATTTGCATTAAAATGTGCTTAAACGTGCTCAAATATGTTTTGAAAGCATTTTAATGCAATTTGGGGTGAAATATGAGTAATAACTGTCAAATATCGACTCAAAAATACTCACGAACATTAAATAAACATATTTGACAGCTTATTTGTGCATTTCGAATATATTTGATGCAGAAATAAGGCCAAATTGATTTAAAAAGAAAATCAAGAACTGAGTCCGGAATACTGCACACATGTTTTGCATCAAGAAAATCAGGAATTAAGCACGGAATACAAACAAACTTGTTTTGGATCAAGAAAATAAAAAACTGAGTCAGGAATACCGCAAACATGTTTTGCATCACGAAAATAAAAAATTTGAGTCCGTAATACAAACAAACTTGTTTTGGATCAAGAAAAAAAACTGAGTCCGCAATACCGCAAACTAGATTTGCATCAATAAAATCAAGAATTTGAGTCCGGAATACAAACAAACTTGTTTTGGATAAAAAAAATGAAGAATTGAGCGCGGAATACCGCAAACATGTTTTGCATCAAGAAAATCAGTAATTTGAGGCCGGAATACAAACAAACATGTATTGGATCAAGAAAATCAAGAACTAAGTCCGGAATACCGCAAAAAAGTTTTGCATCAAGAAAATCCAGAATTGAGCGCGGAATACAAACAAACTTATTTTGGATCAAGAAAATCAAGAACTGAGTACGGAATACAAACAAACTTGTGTCGGATCAAGAAAATAAAGAACTGAGTCCGGATTACCGCAAATAAGTTTTGCATCAAGAAAATCAAGAATTTGAGTTCGAAATACAAACAAACTTGTTTTGAATCAAGAAAATCAAGAATTGAGTCAGAAATACCGCAAACATGTTTTGCATCAAGAAAATCAAGAACTGAGTCTGGAATACAAACAAACTTGTTTTTGAGATCAAGAAAAATCAAGAACTGAGTCCGGAATACCGCACACATGTTTTGCATCAAGAAAATGAGGAATTTGAGTCCGGAATACAAACAAACTTGTTTTGGATGAAGAAAATCAAGAAATGAGTCTGGAATACCGCAAACAAGTTTTGCATCAAGAAAATCAAGAATTGAGCGCGAAATACAAACAAACTTGTTTGGGATCAAGAAAATAAAAAACCGAGTCAGGAATACCGCAAACATGTTTTGCATCAAGAAAATCAAGAATTGAGTGCTGAAAACAACCAAACTTGTTTCGGATCAAGAAAATCAAGAATTGAGTCCGGAATACCGCAAACAAGTTTTGCATCAAGAAAATCAAGAATTGTGTGCGGAATATAACCAAACTTGTTTCAGATGAAGAAAATCAAGTATTGAGTCTGGAATACCGCAAACATGTTTTGCATCAAGAAAATCAAGAATTGTGTGCAGAATACAAACAAACTTATTTCGGATCAAGAAAATAAAGAACTGAGTCCGGAATACCGCAAACAAGTTTTGCATCAAGAAAATCAAGAATTTGAGTCCGGAATACAAACAAACTAGTTTTTGAGATCAAGAAAATCAAGAACTGAGTCCGGAATACCGCAAACATGTTTTGCATCAAGAAAATGAGGAATTTGAGGCCGGAATACAAACAAACTTGTTTTGGATGAAGAAAATCAAGAAATGAGTCTGGAATACCGCAAACAAGTTTTGCATCAAGAAAATCAAGAATTGAGCGCGGAGTACTAACAAACTTGTTTGGGATCAAGAAAAGAAAAAACCGAGTTAGGAATACCGCAAACATGTTTTGCACCAAGAAAATCAGGAATTGAGTGCGGAATACAACCAAACTTGTTTCGTATCAAGAAAATCAAGAACTGAGTCCGGAATACCGCAAACAAGTTTTGCATCAAGAAAATCAAGAATTGTGTGCGGAATATAACCAAACTTGTTTCGGATGAAGAAAATCAAGAATTGAGTCTGGAATACCGCAAACATGTTTTGCATCAAGAAAATCAAGAATTGTGTGAGGAATACAAACAAACTTGTTTCAGATCAAGAAAATCAAGAACTGAGTCCGGCATACCGCAAACAAGTTTTGCATCAAGAAAACCAAGAATTTGAGTCCGGAATACAAACAAACTTGTTTGTGAGATCAAGAAAATCAAGAACTGAGTCCGGAATAACGCAAACATGTTTTCCATCAAGAAAATCAAGAATCGAGCGCGGAATACAACCAAACTTGTTTCGGATCAAGACAATCAAGAATTGAGTCAAGAATACCGCAAACATATTTTGCATCAAGAAAATCAGGAATTGAGTGCGGAATACAACCAAACTTGTTTCGGATCAAGAAAATCAAGAACTGAGTCCGAAATACCGCAAACTTGTTTTACATCAAGAAAATGAGGAATTTGATGCCGGAATACAACCAAACTTGTTTCGGATCAAGAAAATCAAGAACTGAGTCTGGAATACCGCAAACAAGTTTTGCATCAAAAAAATCAAGAATTGAGCGCGGAATACAAACAAACTTGTTTGTGATCAAGAAAATAAAAAACTGAGTCAGCAATACCGCAAACATATTTTGCACCAAGAAAATCAGGAATTGAGTGCGGAATACAACCAAACATGTTTCGTATCAAGAAAATCCAGAACTGAGTCCGGAATACCGCAATTAAGTTTTGCATCAAGAAAATCAAGAAATGTGTGCGGAATACAACCAAACTTGTTTCGGATGAAGAAAATCAAGAATTGAGTCAGGAATACCGCAAACATGTTTTGCATCAAGAAAATCAAGAATTGTGTGCGGAATACAAACAAACTTATTTCGGATCAAGAAAATCAAGAACTGAGTCCGGAATACCGCAAACAAGTTTTGCATCAAGAAAATCAAGAATTTGAGTCCGGAATACAAACAAACTAGTTTTGAGATCTAGAAAATCAAGAACTGAGTCCGGAATACCGCAAACATGTTTTGCATCAAGAAAATGAGGAATTTGAGGCCGGAATACAAACAAACTTGTTTTGGATGAAGAAAATCAAGAAATGAGTCTGGAATACCGCAAACAAGTTTTGCATGAAGAAAAATCAAGAATTGAGCGCGGAATACAAACAAACTTGTTTGGGATCAAGAAAATAAAAAACCGAGTCAGGAATACCGCAAACATGTTTTGCACCAAGAAAATCAGGAATTGAGTGCGGAATACAACCAAACTTGTTTCGTATCAAGAAAATCAAGAACTGAGTCCGGAATACCGCAAACAAGTTTTGCATCAAGAAAATCAAGAATTTGAGTCCGGAATACAAACAAACTTGTTTTTGAGATCAAGAAAATCAAGAACTGAGTCCGGAATACCGCAAACATGTTTTGCATCAAGAAAATGAGGAATTTGAGGCCGGAATACAAACAAACTTGTTTTGGATGAAGAAAATCAAGAAATGAGTCTGGAATACCGCAAACAAGTTTTGCATCAAGAAAATCAAGAATTGAGCGCGGTATACAAACAAACTTGTTTGGGATCAAGAAAATAAAAAACCGAGTCAGGAATACCGCAAACATGTTTTGCACCAAGAAAATCAGGAATTGAGTGCGGAATACAACCAAACTTGTTTCGTATCAAGAAAATCAAGAACTGAGTCCGGAATACCGCAAACAAGTTTTGCATCAAGAAAATCAAGAATTTGAGTCCGTAATACAAACAAACTTGTATTTGAGATCAAGAAAATCAAGAACTGAGTCCGGAATACCGCAAACTTGTTTTGCATCAAGAAAATGAGTAATTTGAGGCCGGAATACAAACAAACTTGTTTTGGATGAAGAAAATCAAGAAATGAGTCTGGAATACCGCAAACAAGTTTTGCATCAATAAAATCAAGAATTGAGCGCGGAATACAACCAAACTTGTTTGGGAACAAGAAAATCAAGAATTGAGTCGGGAATAATGCAAACATGTTTCCCTTCAAGAAAATCAAGAATTGAGCGCGGAATACAACCAAACTTGTTTCAGATCAAGACAATCAAGAACTGAGTCAGGAATACCGCAAACATATTTTGCATCAAGAAAATCAGGAATTCAGTGCGGAATAAACCAAACTTTTTTCGGATCAAGAAAATCAAGAACTGAGTCCGGAATACCGCAAACTTGTTTTGCATCAAGAAAATGAGGAAATTGAGGCCGGAATACAACCAAACTTGTTTCGGATCAAGAAAATCAAGAACTGAGTCTGCATTACCGCAAACAAGTTTTGCATCAAGAAAATCAAGAATTGTGTGCGGAATACAACTAAACTTGTTTCGGATTAAGAAAATCAAGAATTGAGTCAGGAATACCGCAAACATGTTTTGCATCAAGAAAATCAAGAATTGTGTGCGGAATACAAACAAACTTATTTCGGATCAAGAAAATCAAGAACTGAGTCCGGAATACCGCAAACAAGTTTTGCATCAAGAAAATCAAGAATTTGAGTCCGGAATACAAACAAACTAGTTTTTGAGATCAAGAAAATCAAGAACTGAGTCCGGAATACCGCAAACATGTTTTGCATCAAGAAAATGAGGAATTTGAGGCCGGAATACAAACAAACTTGTTTTGGATGAAGAAAATCAAGAAATGAGTCTAGAATACCGCAAACAAGTTTTTAATGAAGAAAATCAAGAATTTAGCGCGAAATACAAACAAACTTGTTTGGGATCAAGAAAATAAAAAACCGAGTCAGGAATACCGCAAATATGTTTTGCATCAATAAAATCAAGAATTAAGTGCTGAAAACAACCAAACATGTTTCGGATCAAGAAAATCAAGAACTGAGTCCGGAATAACGCAAACTTATTTTGCATCAAGAAAATGAGGAATTTGAGGCCGGAATACAAACAAACTTTTTTTGGATCAAGAAAATCAAGAACTGAGTCCGGAATACCGCAAACAAGTTTTGCATCAAGAAAATCAAGAATTGAGCGCGGAATAAAAACAAACTTGTTTGGGATCAAGAAAATAAAAAACCGAGTCAGGAATACCGCAAACATGTTTTGCATCAAGAAAATCAAAATTGAGTGCTGAAAACAACCAAACTTGTTTCGGATCAAGAAAATCAAGAACTGAGTCCGGAATAACGCAAACTTGTTTTGCATCAAGAAAATGAGGAATTTGAGGCCGGAATACAACCAAACTTTTTTTGGATCAAGAAAATCAAGAATTGAGTCAGGAATACCGCAAACAAGTTTTGCATCAAGAAAATCAAGAATTGAGCGCGGAATAAAAAAAAACTTGTTTGCGATCAAGAAAATAAAAAACCGAGTCAGGAATACCGCAAACATGTTTTGCATCAAGAAAATGAGGAATTTGAGTGCTGAAAACAACCAAACTTGTTTTGGAACAAGAAAATCAAGAACTGAGTCCGGAATAACGCAAACATGTTTTCCATCAAGAATATCAAAAATTGAGCGCGGAATACTACCAAACTTGTTTCGGATCAAGACAATCAAGAATTGAGTCAGGAATACCGCAAACATATTTTGCATCAAGAAAATCAGGAATTGAGTGCGGAATACAACCAAACTTGTTTCGGATCAAGAAAGATCAAGAACTGAGTCCGGAATACCGCAAACTTGTTTTGCATCAAGAAAATGAGGAATTTGAGGCCGGAATACAAACAAACTTTTTTCGGATCAAGACAATCAAGAACTGAGTCCGGAATACCGCAAACAAGTTTTGCATCATGAAAATCAAGAATTGAGCGCGGAATAAAAACAAACTTGTTTGGGATCAAGAAAATAAAAAACCGAGTCAGGAATACCGCAAACATGTTTTGCATCAAGAAAATGAGGAATTTGAGTGCTGTAAACAACCAAACTTGTTTTGGAACAAGAAAATCAAGAATTGAGTCGGGAATAACGCAAACATGTTTTCCATCAAGAAAATCAAGAATTGAGCGCGGAATACAACCAAACTTGTTTCGGATCAATACAATCAAGAATTGAGTCAGGAATATCGCAAACATATTGTGCATCAAGAAAATCAGGAATTGAGTGTGGAATACAACCAAACTTGTTTCGGATCAAGAAAATCAAGAACTGAGTCCGGAATACCGCAAACTTGTTTTGCATCAAGAAAATGAGGAATTTGAGACCGGAATACGACCAAACTTGTTTTGGATGAAGAAAATCAAGAAATGAGTCCGGAATAACGCAAACATGTTTTCCATCAAGAAAATCAAGAATTGAGCGCGGAATACAAACAAACTTGTTTGGGATCAGGAAAATAAAAAATCGAGTCAGGAATACCGCAAACATGTTTTGAATCAAGAAAATCAGGAATTGAGTGCGGAATACAACCAAACTTGTTTCGGATCAAGAAAATCAAAAACTGAGTCCGGAATACCGCAAACTTGTTTTGCATCAAGAAAATGAGGAATTTGAGACCGGAATACGACCAAACTTGTTTTGGATGAAGAAAATCAAGAAATGAGTCTGGAATACCGCAAATAAGTTTTGCATCAAGAAAATCAAGAATTGAGCGCGGAATACAAACAAACTTGTTTGGGATCAGGAAAATAAAAAACCGAGTCAGGAATACCGCAAACATGTTTTGCATCAATAAAATCAAGAATTGAGTGCTGAAAACAACCAAACTTGTTTGGGATCAGGAAAATAAAAAACCGAGTCAGGAATACCGCAAATATGTTTTGCATCAATAAAATCAAGAATTGAGTGCTGAAAACAACCAAACTTGTTTCGGATCAAGAATATAAAAAACCGAGTCAGGAATACCGCAAACATGTTTTGCATCAAGAAAATCAAGAATTGAGTGCCGAAAACAACCAAACTTGTTTTGGAACAAGAAAATCAAGATGTGAGTCCGGAATAACGCAAACATGTTTTCCATCAAGAAAATCAAGAATTGAGCGCGGAATACAACCAAACTTGTTTCGGATCAAGAAAATCAAGAACTGAGTCCGGAATACCGCAAACTTGTTTTGCATCAAGAAAATGAGGAATTTGAGACCGGAATATGACCAAACTTGTTTTGGATGAAGAAAATCAAGAAATGAGTCCGGAATAACGCAAACATGTTTTCCATCAAGAAAATGAAGAATTGAGCGCGGAATACAAACAAACTTGTTTGGGATCAGGAAAATAAAAAACCGAGTCAGGAATACCGCAAACATGTTTTGCATCAATAAAATCATGAATTGAGTGCTGAAAACAACCAAACTTGTTTGGGATCAGGAAAATAAAAAACCGAGTCAGGAATACCGCAAATATGTTTTGCATCAATAAAATCAAGAATTGAGTGCTGAAAACAACCAAACTTGTTTCGGATCAAGAAAATCAAGAACTGAGTCCGGAATAACGCAAACATGTTTTCCATCAAGAAAATCAAGAATTGAGCGCAGAATACAACCAAACTTGTTTCGGATCAAGACAATCAAGAATTGAGTCAAGAATACCGCAAACTTGTTTTGCATCAAGAAAAATGAGGAATTTGAGACCGGAATACGACCAAACTAGTTTTGGATGAAGAAAATCAAGAAATGAGTCTGGAATACCGCAAATAAGTTTTGCATCAAGAAAATCAAGAATTGAGCGCGGAATACAAACAAACTTGTTTGGGATCAGGAAAATAAAAAACCGAGTCAGGAATACCGCAAACATGTTTTGCATCAATCAAATCAAGAATTGAGTGCTGAAAACAACCAAACTTGTTTCGGATCAAGAAAATCAAGAACTGAGTCCGGAATAACGCAAACTTGTTTTGCATCAAGAAAATGAGAAATTTGAGGCCGGAATACAAACAAACTTTTTTTGGATCAAGAAAATCAAGAACTGAGTTCGGAATACCGCAAACAAGTTTTGCATCAAGAAAATCAAGAATTGAGCGCGGAATACAACTAAACTTGTTTCGGATGAAGAAAATCAAGAATTGAGTCAGGAATACCGCAAACATGTTTTGCATCAAGAAAATCAAGAATTGTGTGCGGAATACAAAGAAACTTATTTCGGATCAAGAAAATCAAGAACTGAGTCCGGAATACCGCAAACAAGTTTTGCATCAAGAAAATCAAGAATTTGAGTCCGGAATACAAACAAACTAGTTTTTGAAATCAAGAAAATCAAGAACTGAGTCCGGAATACCGCAAACATGTTTTGCATCAAGAAAATGAGGAATTTGAGGCAGGAATACAAACAAACTTGTTTTGGATGAAGAAAATCAAGAAATGAGTCTGGAATACCGCAAACAAGTTTTGCATCAAGAAAATCAAGAATTGAGCGCGGAATACAAACAAACTTGTTTGGGATCAAGAAAATAAAAAACCGAGTCAGGAATACCGCAATCATATTTTGCACCAAGAAAATCAGTAATTGAGTGCGGAATACAACCAAACTTGTTTTTGAGATCAAGAAAATCAAGAACTGAGTCCAGAATACCGCAAACAAGTTTTGCATCAAGAAAATCAAGAATTGTGTGCGGAATACAACCAAACTGGTTTCGGATGAAGAAAATCAACAATTGAGTCAGGAATACCGCAAACATGTTTTGCATCGAGAAAATCAAGAATTGTGTGCGGAATACAAACAAACTTATTTCGGATCAAGAAAATCAAGAACTGAGTCCGGAATACCGCAAACAAGTTTTGCATCAAGAAAATCAAGAATTTGAGTCCGGAATTCAAACAAACTAGTTTTTGAGATCAAGAAAATCAAGAACTGAGTCTGGAATACCGCAAACATGTTTTGCATCAAGAAAATGAGGAATTTGAGGCCGGAATACAAACAAACTTGTTTTGGATGAAGAAAATCAAGAAATGAGTCGGGAATACCGCAAACAAGTTTTGCATCAAGAAAATGAGGAATTTGAGTGCTGAAAACAACCAAACTTGTTTGGGAACAAGAAAATCAAGAATTGAGTCGGGAATAACGCAAACATGTTTTCCATCAAGAAAATCAAGAATTGAGCGGGAATACAACCAAACTTGTTTCGGATCAAGACAATCAAGAACTGAGTCAGGAATACCGCAAACATATTTTGCATCAAGAAAATCAGGAATTGAGTGCGGAATATACCAAACTTTTTTCGGATCAAGAAAATCAAGAACTGAGTCCGGAATACCGCAAACATGTATTGCATCAAGAAAATCAAGAATTGTGTGCGGAATACAAACAAACTTATTTCGGATCAAGAAAATCAAGAACTGAGTCCGGAATACCGCAAACAAGTTTTGCATCAAGAAAATCAAGAATTTGAGTCCGGAATACAAACAAACTAGTTTTTGAGATCAAGAAAATCAAGAACTGAGTCCGGAATACCGCAAACATGTTTTGTATCAAGAAAATGAGGAATTTGAGGCCGGAATACAAACAAACTTATTTTGGATGAAGAAAATCAAGAAATGAGTCTGGAATACCGCAAACAAGTTTTGCATGAAGAAAATCAAGAATTGAGCGCGAAATACAAACAAACTTGTTTGGGATCAAGAAAATAAAAAACCGAGTCAGGAATACCGCAAATATGTTTTGCATCAATAAAATCAAGAATTGAGTGCTGAAAACAACCAAACATGTTTCGGATCAAGAAAATCAAGAACTAAGTCCGGAATAACGCAAACTTATTTTGCATCAAGAAAATGAGGAATTTGAGGCCGGAATACAAACAAACTTTTTTTGGATCAAGAAAATCAAGAACTGAGTCCGGAATACCGCAAACAAGTTTTGCATCATGAAAATCAAGAATTGAGCGTGGAATACAAACAAACTTGTTTGGGATCAAGAAAATAAAAAACCGAGTCAGGAATACCGCAAACATGTTTTGCATCAAGAAAATGAGGAATTTGAGTGCTGTAAACAACCAAACTTGTTTTGGAACAAGAAAATCAAGAATTGAGTCGGGAATAACGCAAACATGTTTTCCATCAAGAAAATCAAGAATTGAGCGCGGAATACAACCAAACTTGTTTCGGATCAAGACAATCAAGAATTGAGTCTGGAATATCGCAAACATATTGTGCATCAAGAAAATCAGGAATTGAGTGCGGAATACAACCAAACTTATTTCGGATCAAGACAATCAAGAACTGAGTCCGGAATACCGCAAACTTGTTTTGCATCAAGAAAATGAGGAATTTGAGATCGGAATACGACCAAACTTGTTTTGGATGAAGAAAATCAAGAAATGAGTCCGGAATAACGCAAACCTGTTTTCCATCAAGAAAATCAAGAATTGAGCGCGGAATACAAACAAACTTGTTTGGGATCAGGAAAATAAAAAATCGAGTCAGGAATACCGCAAACATGTTTTGCATCAAGAAAATCAGGAATTGAGTGCGGAATACAACCAAACTTGTTTCGGATCAAGAAAATCAAAAACTGAGTCCGGAATACCGCAAACTTGTTTTGCATCAAAAAAATGAGGAATTTGAGACCGGAATAGGACCAAACTTGTTTTGGATGAAGAAAATCAAGAAATGAGTCTGGAATATCGCAAATAAGTTTTGCATCAAGAAAATCAAGAATTGAGCGCGGAATACAAACAAACTTGTTTGGGGTCAGGAAAATAAAAAACCGAGTCAGGAATACCGCAAACATGTTTTGCATCAAGAAAATCAAGAATTGAGTGCCGAAAACAACCAAACTTGTTTTGGAACAAGAAAATCAAGAAGTGAGTCCGGAATAACGCAAACATGTTTTCCATCAAGAATATCAAGAATTGAGCGCGGAATACAACCAAACTTGTTTCGGATCAAGAAAATCAAGAACTGAGTCCGGAATACCGCAAACTTGTTTTGCATCAAAAAAATGAGGAATTTGAGACCGGAATATGTCCAAACTTGTTTTGGATGAAGAAAATCAAGAAATGAGTCCGGAATAACGCAAACATGTTTTCCATCAAGAAAATGAAGAATTGAGCGCGGAATACAAACAAACTTGTTTGGGATCAGGAATACCGCAAACATGTTTTGCATCAATAAAATCATGAATTGAGTGCTGAAAACAACCAAACTTGTTTGGGATCAGGAAATTAAAAAACCGAGTCAGGAATACCGCAAATATGTTTTGCATCAATAAAATCAAGAATTGAGTGCTGAAAACAACCAAACTTGTTTCGGATCAAGAAAATCAAGAACTGAGTCCGGAATAACGCAAACATGTTTTCCATCAAGAAAATCAAGAATTGAGCGCGGAATACAAGCAAACTTGTTTCGGAACAAGACAATCAAGAATTGAGTCAGGAATACCGCAAACATATTTTGCATCAAGAAAATCAGGAATTGAGTGCGGAATACAACCAAACTTGTTTCGGATCAAGAAAATCAAGAACTGAGTCCGGAATACCGCAAACTTGTTTTGCATCAAGAAAAATGAGGAATTTGAGACCGGAATACGACCAAACTAGTTTTGGATGAAGAAAATCAAGAAATGAGTCTGGAATACCGCAAATAAGTTTTGCATCAAGAAAATCAAGAATTGAGCGCGGAATACAAACAAACTTGTTTGGGATCAGGAAAATAAAAAACCGAGTCAGGAATACCGCAAACATGTTTTGCATCAATAAAATCAAGAATTGAGTGCTGAAAACAACCAAACTTGTTTCGGATCAAGAAAATCAAGAACTGAGTCCGGAATAACGCAAACTTGTTTTGCATCAAGAAAATGAGGAATTTGAGGCCGGAATACAACCAAACTTTTTTTGGATCAAGAAAATCAAGAATTGAGTCTGGAATACCGCAAACAAGTTTTGCATCAAGAAAATCAAGAATTGAGCACGGAATACAAACAAACTTGTTTGGGATCAAGAAAATAAAAAACCGAGTCAGGAATACCGCAAACATGTTTTGCACCAAGAAAATCAGGAATTGAGTGCGGAATACAACCAAACTTGTTTTTGAGATCAAGAAAATCAAGAACTGAGTCCAGAATACCGCAAACAAGTTTTGCATCAAGAAAATCAAGAATTGTGTGCGGAATACAACCAAACTTGTTTCGGATGAAGAAAATCAAGAATTGAGTCAGGAATACCGCAAACATTTTTTGCATCGAGAAAATCAAGAATTGTGTGCGGAATACAAACAAACTTATTTCGGATCAAGAAAATCAAGAACTGAGTCCGGAATACCGCAAACAAGTTTTGCATCAAGAAAATCAAGAATTTGAGTCTGGAATTCAAACAAACTAGTTTTTGAGATCAAGATAATCAAGAACTGAGTTCGGAATACCGCAAACATGTTTTGCATCAAGAAAATGAGGAATTTGAGGCCGGAATACAAACAAACTTGTTTTGGATGAAGAAAATCAAGAAATGAGTCTGGAATACCGCAAACAAGTTTTGCATCAAGAAAATGAGGAATTTGAGTGCTGAAAACAACCAAACTTGTTTGGGAACAAGAAAATCAAGAATTGAGTCGGGAATAACGCAAACATGTTTTCCATCAAGAAAATCAAGAATTGAGCGCGGAATACAACCAAACTTGTTTCGGATCAGGAATACCGCAAACATGTTTTGCATCAATAAAATCATGAATTGAGTGCTGAAAACAACCAAACTTGTTTGGGATCAGGAAATTAAAAAACCGAGTCAGGAATACCGCAAATATGTTTTGCATCAATAAAATCAAGAATTGAGTGCTGAAAACAACCAAACTTGTTTCGGATCAAGAAAATCAAGAACTGAGTCCGGAATAACGCAAACATGTTTTCCATCAAGAAAATCAAGAATTGAGCGCGGAATACAAGCAAACTTGTTTCGGAACAAGACAATCAAGAATTGAGTCAGGAATACCGCAAACATATTTTGCATCAAGAAAATCAGGAATTGAGTGCGGAATACAACCAAACTTGTTTCGGATCAAGAAAATCAAGAACTGAGTCCGGAATACCGCAAACTTGTTTTGCATCAAGAAAAATGAGGAATTTGAGACCGGAATACGACCAAACTAGTTTTGGATGAAGAAAATCAAGAAATGAGTCTGGAATACCGCAAATAAGTTTTGCATCAAGAAAATCAAGAATTGAGCGCGGAATACAAACAAACTTGTTTGGGATCAGGAAAATAAAAAACCGAGTCAGGAATACCGCAAACATGTTTTGCATCAATAAAATCAAGAATTGAGTGCTGAAAACAACCAAACTTGTTTCGGATCAAGAAAATCAAGAACTGAGTCCGGAATAACGCAAACTTGTTTTGCATCAAGAAAATGAGAAATTTGAGGCCGGAATACAAACAAACTTTTTTTGGATCAAGAAAATCAAGAATTGAGTGCGGAATACAACTAAACTTGTTTCGGATGAAGAAAATCAAGAATTGAGTCAGTAATACCGCAAACATGTTTTGCATCAAGAAAATCAAGAATTGTGTGCGGAATACAAAGAAACTTATTTCGGATCAAGAAAATCAAGAACTGAGTTCGGAATACCGCAAACAAGTTTTGCATCAAGAAAATCAAGAATTTGAGTCCGGAATACAAACAAACTAGTTTTTGAGATCAAGAAAATCAAGAACTGAGTCCGGAATACCGCAAACATGTTTTGCATCAAGAAAATGAGGAATTTGAGGCCGGAATACAAACAAACTTGTTTTGGATGAAGAAAATCAAGAAATGAGTCTGGAATACCGCAAACAAGTTTTGCATCAAGAAAATCAAGAATTGAGCACGGAATACAAACAAACTTGTTTGGGATCAAGAAAATAAAAAACCGAGTCAGGAATACCGCAAACATGTTTTGCACCAAGAAAATCAGGAATTGAGTGCGGAATACAACCAAACTTGTTTTTGAGATCAAGAAAATCAAGAACTGAGTCCAGAATACCGCAAACAAGTTTTGCATCAAGAAAATCAAGAATTGTGTGCGGAATACAACCAAACTTGTTTCGGATGAAGAAAATCAAGAATTGAGTCAGGAATACCGCAAACATTTTTTGCATCGAGAAAATCAAGAATTGTGTGCGGAATACAAACAAATTTATTTCGGATCAAGAAAATCAAGAACTGAGTCCGGAATACCGCAAACAAGTTTTGCATCAAGAAAATCAAGAATTTGAGTCTGGAATTCAAACAAACTAGTTTTTGAGATCAAGATAATCAAGAACTGAGTTCGGAATACCGCAAACATGTTTTGCATCAAGAAAATGAGGAATTTGAGGCCGGAATACAAACAAACTTGTTTTGGATGAAGAAAATCAAGAAATGAGTCTGGAATACCGCAAACAAGTTTTGCATCAAGAAAATGAGGAATTTGAGTGCTGAAAACAACCAAACTTGTTTGGGAACAAGAAAATCAAGAATTGAGTCGGGAATAACGCAAACATGTTTTCCATCAAGAAAATCAAGAATTGAGCGCGGAACACAAACAAACTTGTTTCGGATCAAGAAAATCAAGAACTGAGTCCGGAATACCGCAAACAAGTTTTGCATGAAGAAAATCAAGAATTTGAGTCCGGAATATAAACAAACTTGTTTTTGAGATCAAGAAAATCAAGAACTGAGTCCGGAATACCGCAAACAAGTTTTGCATCAAGAAAATCAAGAATTGTGTGCGGAATACAACCAAACTTGTTTCGGATGAAGAAAATCAAGAATTGAGTCAGGAATACCGCAAACATGTTTTGCATCAAGAAAATCAAGAATTGTGTGCGGAATACAAACAAACTTATTTCGGATCAAGAAAATCAAGAACTGAGTCCGGAATACCGCAAACAAGTTTTGCATCAAGAAAATCAAGAATTTGAGTCCGGAATACAAACAAACTAGTTTTTGAGATCAAGAAAATCAAGAACTGAGTCCGGAATACCGCAAACATGTTTTGCATCAAGAAAATGAGGAATTTGAGGCCGGAATACAAACAAACTTGTTTTGGATGAAGAAAATCAAGAAATGAGTCTGGAATACCGCAAACAAGTTTTGCATCAAGAAAATCAAGAATTGAGCGCGGAATACAAACAAACTTGTTTGGGATCAAGAAAATCAAGAACTGAGTCCGGAATACCGCAAACAAGTTTTGCATCAAGAAAATGAGGAATTTGAGTGCTGAAAACAACCAAACTTGTTTTGGAACAAAAAAATCAAGAACTGAGTCCGGAATAACGCAAACATGTTTTCCATCAAGAATATCAAAAATTGAGCGCGGAATACTACCAAATTTGTTTCGGATCAAAACAATCAAGAATTGAGTCAGGATTACTGCAAACATATTTTGCATCAAGAAAATCAGGAATTGAGTGCGGAATACAACCAAACTTGTTTCGGATCAAGAAAATCAAGAACTGAGTCCGGAATACCGCAAACAAGTTTTGCATCAAGAAAATCAAGAATTGAGCGCGGAATAAAAACAAACTTGTTTGGGATCAAGAAAATAAAAAACCGAGTCAGGAATACCGCAAACATGTTTTGCATCAAGAAAATCAAGAATTGAGTGCTGAAAACAACCAAACTTGTTTCGGATCAAGAAAATCAAGAACTGAGTCCGGAATAACGCAAACATGTTTTCCATCAAGAATATCAAAAATTGAGCGCGGAATACTACCAAACTTGTTTCGGATCAAGACAATCAAGAATTGAGTCAGGAATACCGCAAACATATTTTGCATCAAGAAAATCAGGAATTGAGTGCGGAATACAACCAAACTTGTTTCGGATCAAGAAAAATCAAGAATTGAGTCAGGAATACCGCAAACATTTTTTGCATCGAGAAAATCAAGAATTGTGTGCGGAATACAAACAAACTTATTTCGGATCAAGAAAATCAAGAACTGAGTCCGGAATACCGCAAACAAGTTTTGCATCAAGAAAATCAAGAATTTGAGTCTGGAATTCAAACAAACTAGTTTTTGAGATCAAGATAATCAAGAACTGAGTTCGGAATACCGCAAACATGTTTTGCATCAAGAAAATGAGGAATTTGAGGCCGGAATACAAACAAACTTGTTTTGGATGAAGAAAATCAAGAAATGAGTCTGGAATACCGCAAACAAGTTTTGCATCAAGAAAATGAGGAATTTGAGTGCTGAAAACAACCAAACTTGTTTGGGAACAAGAAAATCAAGAATTGAGTCGGGAATAACGCAAACATGTTTTCCATCAAGAAAATCAAGAATTGAGCGCGGAATACAACCAAACTTGTTTCGGATCAGGAATACCGCAAACATGTTTTGCATCAATAAAATCATGAATTGAGTGCTGAAAACAACCAAACTTGTTTGGGATCAGGAAATTAAAAAACCGAGTCAGGAATACCGCAAATATGTTTTGCATCAATAAAATCAAGAATTGAGTGCTGAAAACAACCAAACTTGTTTCGGATCAAGAAAATCAAGAACTGAGTCCGGAATAACGCAAACATGTTTTCCATCAAGAAAATCAAGAATTGAGCGCGGAATACAAGCAAACTTGTTTCGGAACAAGACAATCAAGAATTGAGTCAGGAATACCGCAAACATATTTTGCATCAAGAAAATCAGGAATTGAGTGCGGAATACAACCAAACTTGTTTCGGATCAAGAAAATCAAGAACTGAGTCCGGAATACCGCAAACTTGTTTTGCATCAAGAAAAATGAGGAATTTGAGACCGGAATACGACCAAACTAGTTTTGGATGAAGAAAATCAAGAAATGAGTCTGGAATACCGCAAATAAGTTTTGCATCAAGAAAATCAAGAATTGAGCGCGGAATACAAACAAACTTGTTTGGGATCAGGAAAATAAAAAACCGAGTCAGGAATACCGCAAACATGTTTTGCATCAATAAAATCAAGAATTGAGTGCTGAAAACAACCAAACTTGTTTCGGATCAAGAAAATCAAGAACTGAGTCCGGAATAACGCAAACTTGTTTTGCATCAAGAAAATGAGAAATTTGAGGCCGGAATACAAACAAACTTTTTTTGGATCAAGAAAATCAAGAATTGAGTGCGGAATACAACTAAACTTGTTTCGGATGAAGAAAATCAAGAATTGAGTCAGTAATACCGCAAACATGTTTTGCATCAAGAAAATCAAGAATTGTGTGCGGAATACAAAGAAACTTATTTCGGATCAAGAAAATCAAGAACTGAGTTCGGAATACCGCAAACAAGTTTTGCATCAAGAAAATCAAGAATTTGAGTCCGGAATACAAACAAACTAGTTTTTGAGATCAAGAAAATCAAGAACTGAGTCCGGAATACCGCAAACATGTTTTGCATCAAGAAAATGAGGAATTTGAGGCCGGAATACAAACAAACTTGTTTTGGATGAAGAAAATCAAGAAATGAGTCTGGAATACCGCAAACAAGTTTTGCATCAAGAAAATCAAGAATTGAGCACGGAATACAAACAAACTTGTTTGGAATCAAGAAAATAAAAAACCGAGTCAGGAATACCGCAAACATGTTTTGCACCAAGAAAATCAGGAATTGAGTGCGGAATACAACCAAACTTGTTTTTGAGATCAAGAAAATCAAGAACTGAGTCCAGAATACCGCAAACAAGTTTTGCATCAAGAAAATCAAGAATTGTGTGCGGAATACAACCAAACTTGTTTCGGATGAAGAAAATCAAGAATTGAGTCAGGAATACCGCAAACATTTTTTGCATCGAGAAAATCAAGAATTGTGTGCGGAATACAAACAAACTTATTTCGGATCAAGAAAATCAAGAACTGAGTCCGGAATACCGCAAACAAGTTTTGCATCAAGAAAATCAAGAATTTGAGTCTGGAATTCCAACAAACTAGTTTTTGAGATCAAGATAATCAAGAACTGAGTTCGGAATACCGCAAACATGTTTTGCATCAAGAAAATGAGGAATTTGAGGCCGGAATACAAACAAACTTGTTTTGGATGAAGAAAATCAAGAAATGAGTCTGGAATACCGCAAACAAGTTTTGCATCAAGAAAATGAGGAATTTGAGTGCTGAAAACAACCAAACTTGTTTGGGAACAAGAAAATCAAGAATTGAGTCGGGAATAACGCAAACATGTTTTCCATCAAGAAAATCAAGAATTGAGCGCGGAATACAACCAAACTTGTTTCGGATCAAGACAATCAAGAACTGAGTCAGGAATACCGCAAACATATTTTGCATCAAGAAAATCAGGAATTGAGTGCGGAATAAACCAAACTTTTTTCGGAACAAGAAAATCAAGAACTGAGTCCGGAATACCGCAAACATGTTTTGCATCAAGAAAATCAAGAATTGTGTGCGGAATACAAACAAAGTTATTTCGGATAAAGAAAATCAAGAACTGAGTCAGGAATACCGCAAACAAGTTTTGCATCAAGAAAATCAAGAATTTGAGTCCGGAATACAAACAAACTAGTTTTTGAGATCAAGAAAAATCAAGAACTGAGTCCGGAATACCGCACATGTTTTGTATCAAGAAAATGAGGAATTTGAGGCCGGAATACAAACAAACTTATTTTGGATGAAGAAAATCAAGAAATGAGTCTGGAATACCGCAAACAAGTTTTGCATGAAGAAAATCAAGAATTGAGCGCGAAATACAAACAAACTTGTTTTGGATCAAGAAAATAAAAAACCGAGTCAGGAATACCGCAAATATGTTTTGCATCAATAAAATCAAGAATTGAGTGCTGAAAACAACCAAACATGTTTCGGATCAAGAAAATCAAGAACTAAGTCCGGAATAACGCAAACTTATTTTGCATCAAGAAAATGAGGAATTTGAGGCCGGAATACAAACAAACTTGTTTTGGATGAAGAAAATCAAGAAATGAGTCCGGAATACCGCAAACAAGTTTTGCATCAAGAAAATCAAGAATTGAGCGCGGAATAAAAACAAACTTGTTTGGGATCAAGAAAATAAAAAACCGAGTCACGAATACCGCAAACAAGTTTTGCATCAAGAAAATGAGGAATTTGAGTGCTGAAAACAACCAAACTTGTTTGGGAACAAGAAAATCAAGAATTGAGTCGGGAATAACGCAAACATGTTTTCCATCAAGAAAATCAAGAATTGAGTGCTGAAAACAACCAAACTTGTTTCGGATCAAGAAAATCAAGAACTGAGTCCGGAATAACGCAAACATGTTTTCCATCAAGAAAATCAAGAATTTGAGTCCGGAATACAACCAAACTTGTTTCGGATCAAGACAATCAAGAATTGAGTCGGGAATAACGCAAACATGTTTTCCATCAAGAAAATCAAGAATTGAGTGCTGAAAACAACCAAACTTGTTTCGGATCAAGAAAATCAAGAACTGAGTCCGGAATAACGCAAACATGTTTTCCATCAAGAATATCAAAAATTGAGCGCGGAATACTACCAAACTTGTTTCGGATCAAGACAATCAAGAATTGAGTCAGGAATACCGCAAACATATTTTGCATCAAGAAAATCAGGAATTGAGTGCGGAATACAACCAAACTTGTTTCGGATCAAGAAAAATCAAGAATTGAGTCAGGAATACCGCAAACATTTTTTGCATCGAGAAAATCAAGAATTGTGTGCGGAATACAAACAAACTTATTTCGGATCAAGAAAATCAAGAACTGAGTCCGGAATACCGCAAACAAGTTTTGCATCAAGAAAATCAAGAATTTGAGTCTGGAATTCAAACAAACTAGTTTTTGAGATCAAGATAATCAAGAACTGAGTTCGGAATACCGCAAACATGTTTTGCATCAAGAAAATGAGGAATTTGAGGCCGGAATACAAACAAACTTGTTTTGGATGAAGAAAATCAAGAAATGAGTCTGGAATACCGCAAACAAGTTTTGCATCAAGAAAATGAGGAATTTGAGTGCTGAAAACAAACAAACTTGTTTGGGAACAAGAAAATCAAGAATTGAGTCGGGAATAACGCAAACATGTTTTCCATCAAGAAAATCAAGAATTGAGCGCGGAATACAACCAAACTTGTTTCGGATCAGGAATACCGCAAACATGTTTTGCATCAATAAAATCATGAATTGAGTGCTGAAAACAACCAAACTTGTTTCGGATCAAGAAAATCAAGAACTGAGTCCGGAATAACGCAAACTTGTTTTGCATCAAGAAAATGAGAAATTTGAGTCAGGAATACAGCAAACATATTTTGCATCAAGAAAATCAAGAATTATGTGCGGAACACAAACAAACTTGTTTCGGATCAAGAAAATCAAGAACTGAGTCCGGAATACCGCAAACAAGTTTTGCATGAAGAAAATCAAGAATTTGAGTCCGGAATATAAACAAACTTGTTTTTGAGATCAAGAAAATCAAGAACTGAGTCCGGAATACCGCAAACAAGTTTTGCATCAAGAAAATCAAGAATTGTGTGCGGAATACAACCAAACTAGTTTTTGAGATCAAGAAAATCAAGAACTGAGTCCGGAATACCGCAAACATGTTTTGCATCAAGAAAATGAGGAATTTGAGGCCGGAATACAAACAAACTTGTTTTGGATGAAGAAAATCAAGAAATGAGTCTGGAATACCGCAAACAAGTTTTGCATCAAGAAAATCAAGAATTGAGCACGGAATACAAACAAACTTGTTTGGAATCAAGAAAATAAAAAACCGAGTCAGGAATACCGCAAACATGTTTTGCACCAAGAAAATCAGGAATTGAGTGCGGAATACAACCAAACTTGTTTTTGAGATCAAGAAAATCAAGAACTGAGTCCAGAATACCGCAAACAAGTTTTGCATCAAGAAAATCAAGAATTGTGTGCGGAATACAACCAAACTTGTTTCGGATGAAGAAAATCAAGAATTGAGTCAGGAATACCGCAAACATTTTTTGCATCGAGAAAATCAAGAATTGTGTGCGGAATACAAACAAACTTATTTCGGATCAAGAAAATCAAGAACTGAGTCCGGAATACCGCAAACAAGTTTTGCATCAAGAAAATCAAGAATTTGAGTCTGGAATTCAAACAAACTAGTTTTTGAGATCAAGATAATCAAGAACTGAGTTCGGAATACCGCAAACATGTTTTGCATCAAGAAAATGAGGAATTTGAGGCCGGAATACAAACAAACTTGTTTTGGATGAAGAAAATCAAGAAATGAGTCTGGAATACCGCAAACAAGTTTTGCATCAAGAAAATGAGGAATTTGAGTGCTGAAAACAACCAAACTTGTTTGGGAACAAGAAAATCAAGAATTGAGTCGGGAATAACGCAAACATGTTTTCCATCAAGAAAATCAAGAATTGAGCGCGGAATACAACCAAACTTGTTTCGGATCAAGACAATCAAGAACTGAGTCAGGAATACCGCAAACATATTTTGCATCAAGAAAATCAGGAATTGAGTGCGGAATAAACCAAACTTTTTTCGGAACAAGAAAATCAAGAACTGAGTCCGGAATACCGCAAACATGTTTTGCATCAAGAAAATCAAGAATTGTGTGCGGAATACAAACAAAGTTATTTCGGATAAAGAAAATCAAGAACTGAGTCCGGAATACCGCAAACAAGTTTTGCATCAAGAAAATCAAGAATTTGAGTCCGGAATACAAACAAACTAGTTTTTGAGATCAAGAAAAATCAAGAACTGAGTCCGGAATACCGCACATGTTTTGTATCAAGAAAATGAGGAATTTGAGGCCGGAATACAAACAAACTTATTTTGGATGAAGAAAATCAAGAAATGAGTCTGGAATACCGCAAACAAGTTTTGCATGAAGAAAATCAAGAATTGAGCGCGAAATACAAACAAACTTGTTTTGGATCAAGAAAATAAAAAACCGAGTCAGGAATACCGCAAATATGTTTTGCATCAATAAAATCAAGAATTGAGTGCTGAAAACAACCAAACATGTTTCGGATCAAGAAAATCAAGAACTAAGTCCGGAATAACGCAAACTTATTTTGCATCAAGAAAATGAGGAATTTGAGGCCGGAATACAAACAAACTTGTTTTGGATGAAGAAAATCAAGAAATGAGTCCGGAATACCGCAAACAAGTTTTGCATCAAGAAAATCAAGAATTGAGCGCGGAATAAAAACAAACTTGTTTGGGATCAAGAAAATAAAAAACCGAGTCACGAATACCGCAAACAAGTTTTGCATCAAGAAAATGAGGAATTTGAGTGCTGAAAACAACCAAACTTGTTTGGGAACAAGAAAATCAAGAATTGAGTCGGGAATAACGCAAACATGTTTTCCATCAAGAAAATCAAGAATTGAGCGCGGAATACAACCAAACTTGTTTCGGATCAAGACAATCAAGAACTAAGTCAGGAATACCGCAAACATATTTTGCATCAAGAAAATCAGGAATTGAGTGCGGAATAAACCAAACTTTTTTCGGAACAAGAAAATCAAGAACTGAGTCCGGAATATCGCAAACTTGTTTTGCATCAAGAAAAAGAGGAATTTGAGGCCGGAATACAACCAAACTTGTTTCGGATGAAGAAAATCAAGAATTGAGTCAGGAATACAGCAAACATATTTTGCATCAAGAAAATCAAGAATTATGTGCGGAACACAAACAAACTTGTTTCGGATCAAGAAAATCAAGAACTGAGTCCGGAATACCGCAAACAAGTTTTGCATGAAGAAAATCAAGAATTTGAGTCCGGAATATAAACAAACTTGTTTTTGAGATCAAGAAAATCAAGAACTGAGTCCGGAATACCGCAAACAAGTTTTGCATCAAGAAAATCAAGAATTGTGTGCGGAATACAACCAAACTTGTTTCGGATGAAGAAAATCAAGAATTGAGTCAGGAATACCGCAAACATGTTTTGCATCAAGAAAATCAAGAATTGTGTGCGGAATACAAACAAACTTATTTCGGATCAAGAAAATCAAGAACTGAGTCCGGAATACCGCAAACAAGTTTTGCATCAAGAAAATCAAGAATTTGAGTCCGGAATACAAACAAACTAGTTTTTGAGATCAAGAAAATCAAGAACTGAGTCCGGAATACCGCAAACATGTTTTGCATCAAGAAAATGAGGAATTTGAGGCCGGAATACAAACAAACTTGTTTTGGATGAAGAAAATCAAGAAATGAGTCTGGAATACCGCAAACAAGTTTTGCATCAAGAAAATCAAGAATTGAGCGCGGAATACAAACAAACTTGTTTGGGATCAAGAAAATCAAGAACTGAGTCCGGAATACCGCAAACAAGTTTTGCATCAAGAAAATGAGGAATTTGAGTGCTGAAAA
Source organism: x Bolboschoenoplectus mariqueter (assembly GCA_037678475.1). NCBI lineage: Eukaryota > Viridiplantae > Streptophyta > Magnoliopsida > Poales > Cyperaceae > x Bolboschoenoplectus > x Bolboschoenoplectus mariqueter. The sequence goes on along the minus strand of CM075234.1, from coordinate 3,264,223 downwards.
CAACCAAACTTGTTTTGGAACAAAAAAATCAAGAACTGAGTCCGGAATAACGCAAACATGTTTTCCATCAAGAATATCAAAAATTGAGCGCGGAATACTACCAAACTTGTTTCGGATCAAAACAATCAAGAATTGAGTCAGGATTACTGCAAACATATTTTGCATCAAGAAAATCAGGAATTGAGTGCGGAATACAACCAAACTTGTTTCGGATCAAGAAAATCAAGAACTGAGTCCGGAATACCGCAAACAAGTTTTGCATCAAGAAAATCAAGAATTGAGCGCGGAATAAAAACAAACTTGTTTGGGATCAAGAAAATAAAAAACCGAGTCAGGAATACCGCAAACATGTTTTGCATCAAGAAAATCAAGAATTGAGTGCTGAAAACAACCAAACTTGTTTCGGATCAAGAAAATCAAGAACTGAGTCCGGAATAACGCAAACATGTTTTCCATCAAGAATATCAAAAATTGAGCGCGGAATACTACCAAACTTGTTTCGGATCAAGACAATCAAGAATTGAGTCAGGAATACCGCAAACATATTTTGTATCAAGAAAATCAGGAATTGAGTGCGGAATACAACCAAACTTGTTTCGGATCAAGAAAAATCAAGAACTGAGTCAGGAATACCGCAAACATGTTTTGCATCAAGAAAATCAAGAATTGAGTGCTGAAAACAACCAAACTTGTTTCGGATCAAGAAAATCAAGAACTGAGTCCGGAATAACGCAAACATGTTTTCCATCAAGAATATCAAAAATTGAGCGCGGAATACTACCAAACTTGTTTCGGATCAAGACAATCAAGAATTGAGTCAGGAATACCGCAAACATATTTTGCATCAAGAAAATCAGGAATTGAGTGCGGAATACAACCAAACTTGTTTCGGATCAAGAAAAATCAAGAACTGAGTCCGGAATACCGCAAACTTGTTTTGCGTCAAGAAAATGAGGAATTTGAGGCCGGAATACAAACAAACTTTTTTCGGATCAAGACAATCAAGAATTGAGTCAGGAATACCGCAAACATATTTTGCATCAAGAAAATCAGGAATTGAGTGCGGAATACAACCAAACTTGTTTGGAATCAAGAAAATAAAAAACCGAGTCAGGAATACCGCAAACATGTTTTGCATCAAGAAAATGAGGAATTTGAGTGCTGTAAACAACCAAACTTGTTTTGGAACAAGAAAATCAAGAATTGAGTCGGGAATAACGCAAACATGTTTTCCATCAAGAAAATCAAGAATTGAGCGCGGAATACAACCAAACTTGTTTCGGATCAAGAATATCAAGAATTGAGTCAGGAATACAGCAAACATGTTTTGCATCAAGAAAATCAAGAATTATGTGCGGAATACAAACAAACTTGTTTCGGATCAAGAAAATCAAGAACTGAGTCCGGAATACCGCAAACAATTTTTGCATCAAGAAAATCAAGAATTGTGTGCGGAATAAAACCCAACTTGTTTCGGATCAAGAATATCAAGAATTGAGTCAGGAATACAGCAAACATGTTTTGCATCAAGAAAATCAAGAATTATGTGCGGAATACAAACAAACTTGTTTCGGATCAAGAAAATCAAGAACTGAGTCCGGAATACCGCAAACAAGTTTTGCATCAAGAAAATCAAGAATTGTGTGCGGAATAAAACCCAACTTGTTTCGGATGAAGAAAATCAAGAATTGAGTCAGGAATACCGCAAACATGTTTTGCATCAAGAAAATCAAGAATTGTGTGCGGAATACAAACAAACTTATTTCGGATCAAGAAAATAAAAAACCGAGTCAGGAATACCGCAAACATGTTTTGCATCAAGAAAATCAAGAATTGAGTGCTGAAAACAACCAAACTTGTTTCGGATCAAGAAAATCAAGAACTGAGTCCGGAATAACGCAAACATATTTTCCATCAAGAATATCAAAAATTGAGCGCGGAATACTACCAAACTTGTTTCGGATCAAGACAATCAAGAATTGAGTCAGGAATACCGCAAACATATTTTGCATCAAGAAAATCAGGAATTGAGTGCGGAATACAACCAAACTTGTTTGGAATCAAGAAAATAAAAAACCGAGTCAGGAATACCGCAAACATGTTTTGCATCAAGAAAATGAGGAATTTTAGTGCTGAAAACAACCAAACTTGTTTTGGAACAAAAAAATCAAGAACTGAGTCCGGAATAACGCAAACATGTTTTCCATCAAGAATATCAAAAATTGAGCGCGGAATACTACCAAACTTGCTTCGGATCAAAACAATCAAGAATTGAGTCAGGAATACTGCAAACATATTTTGCATCAAGAAAATCAGGAATTGAGTGCGAATACAACCAAACTTGTTTCGGATCAAGAAAAATCAAGAACAGAGTCCGGAATACCGCAAACTTATTTTGCATCAAGAAAATGAGGAATTTGAGGCCAGAATACAAACAAACTTTTTTTGGATCAAGACAATCAAGAATTGAGTCAGGAATACCGCAAACATATTTTGCATCAAGAAAATCAGGAATTGAGTGCGGAATTCAACCAAACTTATTTCGGATCAAGAAAAATCAAGAACTGAGTCCGGAATACCGCAAACATGTTTTGCATCAAGAAAATCAAGAATTGAGTGCTGAAAACAACCAAACTTGTTTCGGATCAAGAAAATCAAGAACTGAGTCCGGAATAACGCAAACATGTTTTCCATGAAGAATATCAAAAATTGAGCGCGGAATACTACCAAACTTGTTTCGGATCAAGACAATCAAGAATTGAGTCAGGAATACCGCAAACATATTTTGCATCAACAAAATCAGGAATTGAGTGCGGAATACAACCAAACTTGTTTCGGATCAAGAAAAATCAAGAACTGAGTCCGGAATACCGCAAACTTGTTTTGCGTCAAGAAAATGAGGAATTTGAGGCCGGAATACAAACAAACTTTTTTCGGATCAAGACAATCAAGAATTGAGTCAGGAATACCGCAAACATATTTTGCATCAAGAAAATCAGGAATTGAGTGCGGAATACAACCAAACTTGTTTGGAATCAAGAAAATAAAAAACCGAGTCAGGAATACCGCAAACATGTTTTGCATCAAGAAAATGAGGAATTTGAGTGCTGTAAACAACCAAACTTGTTTTGGAACAAAAAAATCAAGAATTGAGTCGGGAATAACGCAAACATGTTTTCCATCAAGAAAATCAAGAATTGAGCGCGGAATACAACCAAACTTGTTTCGGATCAAGACAATCAAGAATTGAGTCAGGAATACCGCAAACATATTTTGCATCAAGAAAATCAGGAATTGAGTGCGGAATTCAACCAAACTTATTTCGGATCAAGAAAAATCAAGAACTGAGTCCGGAATACCGCAAACTTGTTTTGCATCAAGAAAATGAGGAATTTGAGGCCGGAATACAACCAAACTTGTTTCGGATGAAGAAAATCAAGAATTGAGTCAGGAATACAGCAAACATGTTTTGCATCAAGAAAATCAAGAATTGAGCGCGGAATACAAACAAACTTGTTTGGGATCAAGAAAATAAAAAACCGAGTCAGGAATACCGCAAACATGTTTTGCACCAAGAAAATCAAGAATTGAGTGCGGAATACAACCAAACTTGTTTCGTATCAAGGAAATCAAGAACTGAGTCCGGAATACCGCAAACAAATTTTGCATCAAGAAAATCAAGAATTTGAGTCCGTAATAAAAACAAACTTGTTTTTGAGATCAAGAAAATCAAGAAATGAGTCCGGAATACCGCAAACATGTTTTGCATCAAGAAAATGAGGAATTTGAGGACGGAATACAAACAAACTTGTTTTGGATGAAGAAAATCAAGAAATGAGTCTGGAATACCGCAAACAAGTTTTGCATCAAGAAAATCAAGAATTGAGCGCGGAATAAAAACAAACTTGTTTGGGATCAAGAAAATAAAAAACCGAGTCAGGAATACCGCAAACATATTTTGCATCAAGAAAATGAGGAATTTGAGTGCTGAAAACAACCAAACTTGTTTTGGAACAAGAAAATCAAGAACTGAGTCCGGAATAACGCAAACATGTTTTCCATCAAGAATATCAAAAATTGAGCGCGGAATACTACCAAACTTGTTTCGGATCAAGACAATCAAGAATTGAGTCAGGAATACTGCAAACATATTTTGCACAAGAAAATCAGGAATTGAGTGCGGAATACATCCAAACTTGTTTCGGATCAAGAAAAATCAAGAACTGAGTCCGGAATACCGCAAACTTGTTTTGCATCAAGAAAATGAGGAATTTGAGGCCGGAATACAAACAAACTTTTTTTGGATCAAGAAAATCAAGAACTGAGTCCGGAATACCGCAAACAAGTTTTGCATCAAGAAAATCAAGAATTGAGCGCGGAATAAAAACAAACTTGTTTGGGATCAAGAAAATAAAAAACCGAGTCAGGAATACCGCAAACATGTTTTGCATCAAGAAAATCAAGAATTGAGTGCTGAAAACAACCAAACTTGTTTCGGATCAAGAAAATCAAGAACTGAGTCCGGAATAACGCAAACATGTTTTCCATCAAGAATATCAAAAATTGAGCGCGGAATACTACCAAACTTGTTTCGGATCAAGACAATCAAGAATTGAGTCAGGAATACCGCAAACATGTTTTGCACCAAGAAAATCAAGAATTGAGTGCGGAATACAACCAAACTTGTTTCGTATCAAGAAAATCAAGAACTGAGTCCGGAATACCGCAAACAAATTTTGCATCAAGAAAATCAAGAATTTGAGTCCGTAATAAAAACAAACTTGTTTTTGAGATCAAGAAAATCAAGAAATGAGTCCGGAATACCGCAAACATGTTTTGCATCAAGAAAATGAGGAATCTGAGGACGGAATACAAACAAACTTGTTTTGGATGAAGAAAATCAAGAAATGAGTCTGGAATACCGCAAACAAGTTTTGCATCAAAAAAATCAAGAATTGAGCGCGGAATAAAAACAAACTTGTTTGGGATCAAGAAAATAAAAAACCGAGTCAGGAATACCGCAAACAAGTTTTACATCAAGAAAATCAAGAATTGAGCGCGGAATACAAATAAACTTGTTTGGGATCAAGAAAATAAAAAACCGAGTCAGGAATACCGCAAACATGTTTTGCACCAAGAAAATCAAGAATTGAGTGCGGAATACAACCAAACTTGTTTCGTATCAAGAAAATCAAGAACTGAGTCCGGAATACCGCAAACAAATTTTGCATCAAGAAAATCAAGAATTTGAGTCCGTAATAAAAACAAACTTGTTTTTGAGATCAAGAAAATCAAGAAATGAGTCCGGAATACCGCAAACATGTTTTGCATCAAGAAAATGAGGAATTTGAGGACGGAATACAAACAAACTTGTTTTGGATGAAGAAAATCAAGAAATGAGTCTGGAATACCGCAAACAAGTTTTGCATCAAGAAAATCAAGAATTGAGCGCGGAATAAAAACAAACTTGTTTGGGATCAAGAAAATAAAAAACCGAGTCAGGAATACCGCAAATATATTTTGCATCAAGAAAATGAGGAATTTGAGTGCTGAAAACAACCAAACTTGTTTTGGAACAAGAAAATCAAGAACTGAGTCCGGAATAACGCAAACATGTTTTCCATCAAGAATATCAAAAATTGAGCGCGGAATACTACCAAACTTGTTTCGGATCAAGACAATCAAGAATTGAGTCACGAATACTGCAAACATATTTTGCACAAGAAAATCAGGAATTGAGTGCGGAATACAACCAAACTTGTTTCGGATCAAGAAAAATCAAGAACTGAGTCCGGAATACCGCAAACTTGTTTTGCATCAAGAAAATGAGGAATTTGAGGCCGGAATACAAACAAACTTTTTTTGGATCAAGAAAATCAAGAACTGAGTCCGGAATACCGCAAACAAGTTTTGCATCAAGAAAATCAAGAATTGAACGCGGAATAAAAACAAACTTGTTTGGGATCAAGAAAATAAAAAACCGAGTCAGGAATACCGCAAACATGTTTTGCATCAAGAAAATCAAGAATTGAGTGCTGAAAACAACCAAACTTGTTTCGGATCAAGAAAATCAAGAACTGAGTCCGGAATAACGCAAACATGTTTTCCATCAAGAATATCAAAAATTGAGCGCGGAATACTACCAAACTTGTTTCGGATCAATACAATCAAGAATTGAGTCAGGAATACCGCAAACATGTTTTGCACCAAGAAAATCAAGAATTGAGTGCGGAATACAACCAAACTTGTTTCGTATCAAGAAAATCAAGAACTGAGTCCGGAATACCGCAAACAAATTTTGCATCAAGAAAATCAAGAATTTGAGTCCGTAATAAAAACAAACTTGTTTTTGAGATCAAGAAAATCAAGAAATGAGTCCGGAATACCGCAAACATGTTTTGCATCAAGAAAATGAGGAATTTGAGGACGGAATACAAACAAACTTGTTTTGGATGAAGAAAATCAAGAAATGAGTCTGGAATACCGCAGACAAGTTTTACATCAAGAAAATCAAGAATTGAGCGCGGAATAAAAACAAACTTGTTTGGGATCAAGAAAATAAAAAACCGAGTCAGGAATACCGCAAACATGTTTTGCATCAAGAAAATGAGGAATTTGAGTGCTGTAAACAACCAAACTTGTTTTGGAACAAGAAAATCAAGAATTGAGTCTGGAATACCGCAGACAAGTTTTACATCAAGAAAATCAAGAATTGAGCGCGGAATAAAAACAAACTTGTTTGGGATTAAGAAAATAAAAAACCGAGTCAGGAATACCGCAAACAAGTTTTACATCAAGAAAATCAAGAATTGAGCGCGGAATACAAATAAACTTGTTTGGGATCAAGAAAATAAAAAACCGAGTCAGGAATACCGCAAACATGTTTTGCACCAAGAAAATCAAGAATTGAGTGCGGAATACAACCAAACTTGTTTCGTATCAAGAAAATCAAGAACTGAGTCCGGAATACCGCAAACAAATTTTGCATCAAGAAAATCAAGAATTTGAGTCCGTAATAAAAACAAACTTGTTTTTGAGATCAAGAAAATCAAGAAATGAGTCCGGAATACCGCAAACATGTTTTGCATCAAGAAAATGAGGAATTTGAGGACGGAATACAAACAAACTTGTTTTGGATGAAGAAAATCAAGAAATGAGTCTGGAATACCGCAAACAAGTTTTGCATCAAGAAAATCAAGAATTGAGCGCGGAATAAAAACAAACTTGTTTGGGATCAAGAAAATAAAAAACCGAGTCAGGAATACCGCAAATATATTTTGCATCAAGAAAATGAGGAATTTGAGTGCTGAAAACAACCAAACTTGTTTTGGAACAAGAAAATCAAGAACTGAGTCCGGAATAACGCAAACATGTTTTCCATCAAGAATATCAAAAATTGAGCGCGGAATACTACCAAACTTGTTTCGAATCAAGACAATCAAGAATTGAGTCACGAATACTGCAAACATATTTTGCACAAGAAAATCAGGAATTGAGTGCGGAATACAACCAAACTTGTTTCGGATCAAGAAAAATCAAGAACTGAGTCCGGAATACCGCAAACTTGTTTTGCATCAAGAAAATGAGGAATTTGAGGCCGGAATACAAACAAACTTTTTTTGGATCAAGAAAATCAAGAACTGAGTCCGGAATACCGCAAACAAGTTTTGCATCAAGAAAATCAAGAATTGAACGCGGAATAAAAACAAACTTGTTTGGGATCAAGAAAATAAAAAACCGAGTCAGGAATACCGCAAACATGTTTTGCATCAAGAAAATCAAGAATTGAGTGCTGAAAACAACCAAACTTGTTTCGGATCAAGAAAATCAAGAACTGAGTCCGGAATAACGCAAACATGTTTTCCATCAAGAATATCAAAAATTGAGCGCGGAATACTACCAAACTTGTTTCGGATCAATACAATCAAGAATTGAGTCAGGAATACCGCAAACATGTTTTGCACCAAGAAAATCAAGAATTGAGTGCGGAATACAACCAAACTTGTTTCGTATCAAGAAAATCAAGAACTGAGTCCGGAATACCGCAAACAAATTTTGCATCAAGAAAATCAAGAATTTGAGTCCGTAATAAAAACAAACTTGTTTTTGAGATCAAGAAAATCAAGAAATGAGTCCGGAATACCGCAAACATGTTTTGCATCAAGAAAATGAGGAATTTGAGGACGGAATACAAACAAACTTGTTTTGGATGAAGAAAATCAAGAAATGAGTCTGGAATACCGCAGACAAGTTTTACATCAAGAAAATCAAGAATTGAGCGCGGAATAAAAACAAACTTGTTTGGGATCAAGAAAATAAAAAACCGAGTCAGGAATACCGCAAACATGTTTTGCATCAAGAAAATCAAGAATTGAGTGCTGAAAACAACCAAACTTGTTTCGGATCAAGAAAATCAAGAACTGATTCCGGAATAACGCAAACATGTTTTCCATCAAGAATATCAAAAATTGAGCGCGGAATACTACCAAACTTGTTTCGGATCAAGACAATCAAGAATTGAGTCAGGAATACCGCAAACATATTTTGCATCAAGAAAATCAGGAATTGAGTGCGGAATACAACCAAACTTGTTTCGGATCAAGAAAAATCAAGAACTGAGTCCGGAATACCGCAAACTTGTTTTGCATCAAGAAAATGAGGAATTTGAGGCCGGAATACAAACAAACTTTTTTCGGATCAAGACAATCAAGAATTGAGTCAGGAATACCGCAAACATATTTTGCATCAAGAAAATCAGGAATTGAGTGCGGAATACAACCAAACTTGTTTCGGATCAAGAAAAATCAAGAAATGAGTCCGGAATACCGCAAACTTGTTTTGCATCAAGAAAATGAGGAATTTGAGGCCGGAATACAAACAAACTTGTTTGGGATGAAGAAAATCAAGAAATGAGTCTGGAATACCGCAAACAAGTTTTGCATCAAGAAAATCAAGAATTGAGCGCGGAATACAAACAAACTTGTTTGGGATTAAGAAAATCAAGAACTGAGTCCGGAATACCGCAAACAAGTTTTGCATCAAGAAAATCAAGAATTTGAGTCCGTAATAAAAACAAACTTGTTTTTGAGATCAAGAAAATCAAGAAATGAGTCCGGAATACCGCAAACATGTTTTGCATCAAGAAAATGAGGAATTTGAGGACGGAATACAAACAAACAAATTTTGGATGAAGAAAATCAAGAAATGAGTCTGGAATACCGCAAACAAGTTTTGCATCAAGAAAATCAAGAATTGAGCGTGGAATAAAAACAAACTTGTTTGGGATCAAGAAAATAAAAAACCGAGTCAGGAATACCGCAAACATGTTTTGCATCAAGAAAATGAGGAATTTGAGTGCTGTAAACAACCAAACTTGTTTTGGAACAAGAAAATCAAGAATTGAGTCGGGAATAACGCAAACATGTTTTCCATCAAGAAAATCAAGAATTGAGCGCGGAATACAACCAAACTTGTTTCGGATCAAGACAATCAAGAATTGAGTCAGGAATACCGCAAACATATTTTGCATCAAGAAAATCAGGAATTGAGTGCGGAATTCAACCAAACTTGTTTCGGATCAAGAAAAATCAAGAACTGAGTCCGGAATACCGCAAACTAGTTTTGCATCAAGAAAATGAGGAATTTGAGGCCGGAATACAACCAAACTTGTTTCGGATGAAGAAAATCAAGAATTGAGTCAGGAATACAGCAAACATGTTTTGCATCAAGAAAATCAAGAATTATGTGCGGAATACAAACAAACTTGTTTCGGATCAAGAAAATCAAGAACTGAGTCCGGAATACCGCAAACAAGTTTTGCATCAAGAAAATCAAGAATTTGAGTCCGGAATACAAACAAACTTGTTTTTGAGATCAAGAAAATCAAGAACTGAGTCCGGAATACCGCAAACATGTTTTGTATCAAGAAAATGAGGAATTTGAGGCCGGAATACAAACAAACTTGTTTTGGATGAAGAAAATCAAGAAATGAGTCTGAAATACCGCAAACAAGTTTTACATCAAGAAAATCAAGAATTGAGTGCGGAATACAACCAAACTTGTTTTGGATGAAGAAAATCAAGAATTGAGTCAGGAATACCGCAAACATGTTTTGCACCAAGAAAATCAAGAATTGAGTGCGGAATACAACCAAACTTGTTTCGTATCAAGAAAATCAAGAACTGAGTCCGGAATACCGCAAACAAATTTTGCATCAAGAAAATCAAGAATTTGAGTCCGTAATAAAAACAAACTTGTTTTTGAGATCAAGAAAATCAAGAAATGAGTCCGGAATACCGCAAACATGTTTTGCATCAAGAAAATGAGGAATTTGAGGACGGAATACAAACAAACTTGTTTTGGATGAAGAAAATCAAGAAATTAGTCTAGAATACCGCAGACAAGTTTTACATCAAGAAAATCAAGAATTGAGCGCGGAATAAAAACAAACTTGTTTGGGATCAAGAAAATAAAAAACCGAGTCAGGAATACCGCAAACATGTTTTGCATCAAGAAAATCAAGAATTGAGTGCTGAAAACAACCAAACTTGTTTCGGATCAAGAAAATCAAGAACTGAGTCCGGAATAACGCAAACATGTTTTCCATCAAGAATATCAAAAATTGAGCGCGGAATACTACCAAACTTGTTTCGGATCAATACAATCAAGAATTGAGTCAGGAATACCGCAAACATGTTTTGCACCAAGAAAATCAAGAATTGAGTGCGGAATACAACCAAACTTGTTTCGTATCAAGAAAATCAAGAACTGAGTCCGGAATACCGCAAACAAATTTTGCATCAAGAAAATCAAGAATTTGAGTCCGTAATAAAAACAAACTTGTTTTTGAGATCAAGAAAATCAAGAAATGAGTCCGGAATACCGCAAACATGTTTTGCATCAAGAAAATGAGGAATTTGAGGACGGAATACAAACAAACTTGTTTTGGATGAAGAAAATCAAGAAATTAGTCTAGAATACCGCAGACAAGTTTTACATCAAGAAAATCAAGAATTGAGCGCGGAATAAAAACAAACTTGTTTGGGATCAAGAAAATAAAAAACCGAGTCAGGAATACCGCAAACATGTTTTGCATCAAGAAAATCAAGAATTGAGTGCTGAAAACAACCAAACTTGTTTCGGATCAAGAAAATCAAGAACTGAGTCCGGAATAACGCAAACATGTTTTCCATCAAGAATATCAAAAATTGAGCGCGGAATACTACCAAACTTGTTTCGGATCAATACAATCAAGAATTGAGTCAGGAATACCGCAAACATGTTTTGCACCAAGAAAATCAAGAATTGAGTGCGGAATACAACCAAACTTGTTTCGTATCAAGAAAATCAAGAACTGAGTCCGGAATACCGCAAACAAATTTTGCATCAAGAAAATCAAGAATTTGAGTCCGTAATAAAAACAAACTTGTTTTTGAGATCAAGAAAATCAAGAAATGAGTCCGGAATACCGCAAACATGTTTTGCATCAAGAAAATGAGGAATTTGAGGACGGAATACAAACAAACTTGTTTTGGATGAAGAAAATCAAGAAATGAGTCTGGAATACCGCAGACAAGTTTTACATCAAGAAAATCAAGAATTGAGCGCGGAATAAAAACAAACTTGTTTGGGATCAAGAAAATAAAAAACCGAGTCAGGAATACCGCAAACATGTTTTGCATCAAGAAAATCAAGAATTGAGTGCTGAAAACAACCAAACTTGTTTCGGATCAAGAAAATCAAGAACTGATTCCGGAATAACGCAAACATGTTTTCCATCAAGAATATCAAAAATTGAGCGCGGAATACTACCAAACTTGTTTCGGATCAAGACAATCAAGAATTGAGTCAGGAATACCGCAAACATATTTTGCATCAAGAAAATCAGGAATTGAGTGCGGAATACAACCAAACTTGTTTCGGATCAAGAAAAATCAAGAACTGAGTCCGGAATACCGCAAACTTGTTTTGCATCAAGAAAATGAGGAATTTGAGGCCGGAATACAAACAAACTTTTTTCGGATCAAGACAATCAAGAATTGAGTCAGGAATACCGCAAACATATTTTGCATCAAGAAAATCAGGAATTGAGTGCGGAATACAACCAAACTTGTTTCGGATCAAGAAAAATCAAGAAATGAGTCCGGAATACCGCAAACTTGTTTTGCATCAAGAAAATGAGGAATTTGAGGCCGGAATACAAACAAACTTGTTTGGGATGAAGAAAATCAAGAAATGAGTCTGGAATACCGCAAACAAGTTTTGCATCAAGAAAATCAAGAATTGAGCGCGGAATACAAACAAACTTGTTTGGGATTAAGAAAATCAAGAACTGAGTCCGGAATACCGCAAACAAGTTTTGCATCAAGAAAATCAAGAATTTGAGTCCGTAATAAAAACAAACTTGTTTTTGAGATCAAGAAAATCAAGAAATGAGTCCGGAATACCGCAAACATGTTTTGCATCAAGAAAATGAGGAATTTGAGGACGGAATACAAACAAACAAATTTTGGATGAAGAAAATCAAGAAATGAGTCTGGAATACCGCAAACAAGTTTTGCATCAAGAAAATCAAGAATTGAGCGTGGAATAAAAACAAACTTGTTTGGGATCAAGAAAATAAAAAACCGAGTCAGGAATACCGCAAACATGTTTTGCATCAAGAAAATGAGGAATTTGAGTGCTGTAAACAACCAAACTTGTTTTGGAACAAGAAAATCAAGAATTGAGTCGGGAATAACGCAAACATGTTTTCCATCAAGAAAATCAAGAATTGAGCGCGGAATACAACCAAACTTGTTTCGGATCAAGACAATCAAGAATTGAGTCAGGAATACCGCAAACATATTTTGCATCAAGAAAATCAGGAATTGAGTGCGGAATTCAACCAAACTTGTTTCGGATCAAGAAAAATCAAGAACTGAGTCCGGAATACCGCAAACTAGTTTTGCATCAAGAAAATGAGGAATTTGAGGCCGGAATACAACCAAACTTGTTTCGGATGAAGAAAATCAAGAATTGAGTCAGGAATACAGCAAACATGTTTTGCATCAAGAAAATCAAGAATTATGTGCGGAATACAAACAAACTTGTTTCGGATCAAGAAAATCAAGAACTGAGTCCGGAATACCGCAAACAAGTTTTGCATCAAGAAAATCAAGAATTTGAGTCCGGAATACAAACAAACTTGTTTTTGAGATCAAGAAAATCAAGAACTGAGTCCGGAATACCGCAAACATGTTTTGTATCAAGAAAATGAGGAATTTGAGGCCGGAATACAAACAAACTTGTTTTGGATGAAGAAAATCAAGAAATGAGTCTGAAATACCGCAAACAAGTTTTACATCAAGAAAATCAAGAATTGAGTGCGGAATACAACCAAACTTGTTTTGGATGAAGAAAATCAAGAATTGAGTCAGGAATACCGCAAACATGTTTTGCACCAAGAAAATCAAGAATTGAGTGCGGAATACAACCAAACTTGTTTCGTATCAAGAAAATCAAGAACTGAGTCCGGAATACCGCAAACAAATTTTGCATCAAGAAAATCAAGAATTTGAGTCCGTAATAAAAACAAACTTGTTTTTGAGATCAAGAAAATCAAGAAATGAGTCCGGAATACCGCAAACATGTTTTGCATCAAGAAAATGAGGAATTTGAGGACGGAATACAAACAAACTTGTTTTGGATGAAGAAAATCAAGAAATTAGTCTAGAATACCGCAGACAAGTTTTACATCAAGAAAATCAAGAATTGAGCGCGGAATAAAAACAAACTTGTTTGGGATCAAGAAAATAAAAAACCGAGTCAGGAATACCGCAAACATGTTTTGCATCAAGAAAATCAAGAATTGAGTGCTGAAAACAACCAAACTTGTTTCGGATCAAGAAAATCAAGAACTGATTCCGGAATAACGCAAACATGTTTTCCATCAAGAATATCAAAAATTGAGCGCGGAATACTACCAAACTTGTTTCGGATCAAGACAATCAAGAATTGAGTCAGGAATACCGCAAACATATTTTGCATCAAGAAAATCAGGAATTGAGTGCGGAATACAACCAAACTTGTTTCGGATCAAGAAAAATCAAGAACTGAGTCCGGAATACCGCAAACTTGTTTTGCATCAAGAAAATGAGGAATTTGAGGCCGGAATACAAACAAACTTTTTTCGGATCAAGACAATCAAGAATTGAGTCAGGAATACCGCAAACATATTTTGCATCAAGAAAATCAGGAATTGAGTGCGGAATACAACCAAACTTGTTTCGGATCAAGAAAAATCAAGAAATGAGTCCGGAATACCGCAAACTTGTTTTGCATCAAGAAAATGAGGAATTTGAGGCCGGAATACAAACAAACTTGTTTGGGATGAAGAAAATCAAGAAATGAGTCTGGAATACCGCAAACAAGTTTTGCATCAAGAAAATCAAGAATTGAGCGCGGAATACAAACAAACTTGTTTGGGATTAAGAAAATCAAGAACTGAGTCCGGAATACCGCAAACAAGTTTTGCATCAAGAAAATCAAGAATTTGAGTCCGTAATAAAAACAAACTTGTTTTTGAGATCAAGAAAATCAAGAAATGAGTCCGGAATACCGCAAACATGTTTTGCATCAAGAAAATGAGGAATTTGAGGACGGAATACAAACAAACATATTTTGGATGAAGAAAATCAAGAAATGAGTCTGGAATACCGCAAACAAGTTTTGCATCAAGAAAATCAAGAATTGAGCGTGGAATAAAAACAAACTTGTTTGGGATCAAGAAAATAAAAAACCGAGTCAGGAATACCGCAAACATGTTTTGCATCAAGAAAATGAGGAATTTGAGTGCTGTAAACAACCAAACTTGTTTTGGAACAAGAAAATCAAGAATTGAGTCGGGAATAACGCAAACATGTTTTCCATCAAGAAAATCAAGAATTGAGCGCGGAATACAACCAAACTTGTTTCGGATCAAGACAATCAAGAATTGAGTCAGGAATACCGCAAACATATTTTGCATCAAGAAAATCAGGAATTGAGTGCGGAATTCAACCAAACTTGTTTCGGATCAAGAAAAATCAAGAACTGAGTCCGGAATACCGCAAACTTGTTTTGCATCAAGAAAATGAGGAATTTGAGGCCGGAATACAACCAAACTTGTTTCGGATGAAGAAAATCAAGAATTGAGTCAGGAATACAGCAAACATGTTTTGCATCAAGAAAATCAAGAATTATGTGCGGAATACAAACAAACTTGTTTCGGATCAAGAAAATCAAGAACTGAGTCCGGAATACCGCAAACAAGTTTTGCATCAAGAAAATCAAGAATTTGAGTCCGGAATACAAACAAACTTGTTTTTGAGATCAAGAAAATCAAGAACTGAGTCCGGAATACCGCAAACATGTTTTGTATCAAGAAAATGAGGAATTTGAGGCCGGAATACAAACAAACATGTTTTGGATGAAGAAAATCAAGAAATGAGTCTGGAATACCGCAAACAAGTTTTACATCAAGAAAATCAAGAATTGAGGGCGGAATATAAACAAACTTGTTTGGGATCAAGAAAATAAAAAACCGTGTCAGGAATACCGCAAACATGTCTTGCACCAAGAAAATCAAGAATTGAGTGCGGAATACAACCAAACTTGTTTCGTATCAAGAAAATCAAGAACTGAGTCCGGAATACCGCAAACAAATTTTGCATCAAGAAAATCAAGAATTTGAGTCCGTAATAAAAACAAACTTGTTTTTGAGATCAAGAAAATCAAGAAATGAGTCCGGAATACCGCAAACATGTTTTGCATCAAGAAAATGAGGAATTTGAGGACGGAATACAAACAAACTTGTTTTGGATGAAGAAAATCAAGAAATGAGTCTGGAATACCGCAAACAAGTTTTGCATCAAGAAAATCAAGAATTGAGCGCGGAATAAAAACAAACTTGTTTGGGATCAAGAAAATAAAAAACCGAGTCTGGAATACCGCAAACATGTTTTGCATCAAGAAAATCAAGAATTGAGTGCTGAAAACAACCAAACTTGTTTCGGATCAAGAAAATCAAGAACTGATTCCGGAATAACGCAAACATGTTTTCCATCAAGAATATCAAAAATTGAGCGCGGAATACTACCAAACTTGTTTCGGATCAAGACAATCAAGAATTGAGTCAGGAATACGGCAAACATATTTTGCATCAAGAAAATCAGGAATTGAGTGCGGAATACAACCAAACTTGTTTCGGATCAAGAAAAATCAAGAACTGAGTCCGGAATACCGCAAACTTATTTTGCATCAAGAAAATGAGGAATTTGAGGCCGGAATACAATCAAACTTTTTTCGGATCAAGACAATAAAGAATTCAGTCAGGAATACCGCAAACATATTTTGCATCAAGAAAATCAGGAATTGAGTGCGGAATACAACCAAACTTGTTTGGAATCAAGAAAATAAAAAACCGAGTCAGGAATACCGCAAACATGTTTTGTATCAAGAAAATGAGGAATTTGAGTGCTGTAAACAACCAAACTTGTTTTGGAACAAGAAAATCAAGAATTGAGTCGGGAATAACGCAAACATGTTTTCCATCAAGAAAATCAAGAATTGAGCGCGGAATACAACCAAACTTGTTTCGGATCAAGACAATCAAGAATTGAGTCAGGAATACCGCAAACATATTTTGCATCAAGAAAATCAGGAATTGAGTGCGGAATTCAACCAAACTTGTTTCGGATCAAGAAAAATCAAGAACTGAGTCCGGAATACCGCAAACTTGTTTTGCATCAAGAAAATGAGGAATTTGAGGCCGGAATACAACCAAACTTGTTTCGGATGAAGAAAATAGAATAAAGCCAGGAATACAGCAAACATGTTTTGCATCAAGAAAATCAAGAATTATGTGCGGAATACAAACAAACTTGTTTCGGATCAAGAAAATCAAGAACTGAGTCCGGAATACCGCAAACAAGTTTTGCATCAAGAAAATCAAGAATTGAGCGCGGAATACAAACAAACTTGTTTGGGATTAAGAAAATCAAGAACTGAGTCCGGAATACCGCAAACAAGTTTTGCATCAAGAAAATCAAGAATTTGAGTCCGTAATAAAAACAAACTTGTTTTTGAGATCATGAAAATCAAGAAATGAGTCCGGAATACCGCAAACATGTTTTGCATCAAGAAAATGAGGAATTTGAGGACGGAATACAAACAAACATGTTTTGGATGAAGAAAATCAAGAAATGAGTCTGGAATACCGCAAACAAGTTTTGCATCAAGAAAATCAAGAATTGAGCGTGGAATAAAAACAAACTTGTTTGGGATCAAGAAAATAAAAAACCGAGTCAGGAATACCGCAAACATGTTTTGCATCAAGAAAATGAGGAATTTGAGTGCTGTAAACAACCAAACTTGTTTTGGAACAAGAAAATCAAGAATTGAGTCGGGAATAACGCAAACATGTTTTCCATCAAGAAAATCAAGAATTGAGCGCGGAATACAACCAAACTTGTTTCGGATCAAGACAATCAAGAATTGAGTCAGGAATACCGCAAACATATTTTGCATCAAGAAAATCAGGAATTGAGTGCGGAATTCAACCAAACTTGTTTCGGATCAAGAAAAATCAAGAACTGAGTCCGGAATACCGCAAACTTGTTTTGCATCAAGAAAATGAGGAATTTGAGGCCAGAATACAACCAAACTTGTTTCGGATGAAGAAAATCAAGAATTGACTCAGGAATACAGCAAACATGTTTTGCATCAAGAAAATCAAGAATTATGTGCGGAATACAAACAAACTTGTTTCGGATCAAGAAAATCAAGAACTGAGTCCGGAATACCGCAAACAAGTTTTGCATCAAGAAAATCAAGAATTTGAGTACGGAATACAAACAAACTTGTTTTTGAGATCAAGAAAATCAAGAACTGAGTCCGGAATACCGCAAACATGTTTTGTATCAAGAAAATGAGGAATTTGAGGCCGGAATACAAACAAACTTGTTTTGGATGAAGAAAATCAAGAAATGAGTCTGGAATACCGCAAACAAGTTTTACATCAAGAAAATCAAGAATTGAGCGCGGAATACAAACAAACTTGTTTGGGATCAAGAAAATAAAAAACCGAGTCAGGAATACCGCAAACATGTTTTGCACCAAGAAAATCAAGAATTGAGTGCGGAATACAACCAAACTTGTTTCGTATCAAGAAAATCAAGAACTGAGTCCGGAATACCGCAAACAAATTTTGCATCAAGAAAATCAAGAATTTGAGTCCGTAATAAAAACAAACTTGTTTTTGAGATCAAGAAAATCAAGAAATGAGTCCGGAATACCGCAAACATGTTTTGCATCAAGAAAATGAGGAATTTGAGGACGGAATACAAACAAACTTGTTTTGGATGAAGAAAATTAAGAAATGAGTCTGGAATACCGCAAACAAGTTTTGCATCAAGAAAATCAAGAATTGAGCGCGGAATAAAAACAAACTTGTTTGGGATCAAGAAAATAAAAAACCGAGTCAGGAATACCGCAAACATGTTTTGCATCAAGAAAATCAAGAATTGAGTGCTGAAAACAACCAAACTTGTTTCGGATCAAGAAAATCAAGAACTGATTCCGGAATAACGCAAACATGTTTTCCATCAAGAATATCAAAAATTGAGCGCGGAATACAACCAAACTTGTTTCGGATCAAGACAATCAAGAATTGAGTCAGGAATACCGCAAACATATTTTGCATCAAGAAAATCAGGAATTGAGTGCGGAATTCAACCAAACTTGTTTCGGATCAAGAAAAATCAAGAACTGAGTCCGGAATACCGCAAACTTGTTTTGCATCAAGAAAATGAGGAATTTGAGGCCAGAATACAACCAAACTTGTTTCGGATGAAGAAAATCAAGAATTGACTCAGGAATACAGCAAACATGTTTTGCATCAAGAAAATCAAGAATTATGTGCGGAATACAAACAAACTTGTTTCGGATCAAGAAAATCAAGAACTGAGTCCGGAATACCGCAAACAAGTTTTGCATCAAGAAAATCAAGAATTTGAGTACGGAATACAAACAAACTTGTTTTTGAGATCAAGAAAATCAAGAACTGAGTCCGAAATACCGCAAACATGTTTTGTATCAAGAAAATGAGGAATTTGAGGCCGGAATACAAACAAACTTGTTTTGGATGAAGAAAATCAAGAAATGAGTCTGGAATACCGCAAACAAGTTTTACATCAAGAAAATCAAGAATTGAGCGCGGAATACAAACAAACTTGTTTGGGATCAAGAAAATAAAAAACCGAGTCAGGAATACCGCAAACATGTTTTGCACCAACAAAATCAAGAATTGAGTGCGGAATACAACCAAACTTGTTTCGTATCAAGAAAATCAAGAACTGAGTCCGGAATACCGCAAACAAATTTTGCATCAAGAAAATCAAGAATTTGAGTCCGTAATAAAAACAAACTTGTTTTTGAGATCAAGAAAATCAAGAAATGAGTCCGGAATACCGCAAACATGTTTTGCATCAAGAAAATGAGGAATTTGAGGACGGAATACAAACAAACTTGTTTTGGATGAAGAAAATTAAGAAATGAGTCTGGAATACCGCAAACAAGTTTTGCATCAAGAAAATCAAGAATTGAGCGCGGAATAAAAACAAACTTGTTTGGGATCAAGAAAATAAAAAACCGAGTCAGGAATACCGCAAACATGTTTTGCATCAAGAAAATCAAGAATTGAGTGCTGAAAACAACCAAACTTGTTTCGGATCAAGAAAATCAAGAACTGATTCCGGAATAACGCAAACATGTTTTCCATCAAGAATATCAAAAATTGAGCGCGGAATACTACCAAACTTGTTTCGGATCAAGACAATCAAGAATTGAGTCAGGAATACCGCAAACATATTTTGCATCATGAAAATCAGGAATTGAGTGCGGAATACAACCAAACTTGTTTCGGATCAAGAAAAATCAAGAACTGAGTCCGGAATACCGCAAACTTGTTTTGCATCAAGAAAATGAGGAATTTGAGGCCGGAATACAAACAAACTTTTTTCGGATGAAGAAAATCAAGAATTGAGTCAGGAATACCGCAAACATATTTTGCATCAAGAAAATCAGGAATTGAGTGCGGAATACAACCAAACTTGTTTGGAATCAAGAAAATAAAAAACCGAGTCAGGAATACCGCAAACATGTTTTGCATCAAGAAAATGAGGAATTTGAGTGCTGTAAACAACCAAACTTGTTTTGGAACAAGAAAATCAAGAATTGAGTCGGGAATAACGCAAACATGTTTTCCATCAAGAAAATCAAGAATTGAGCGCGGAATACAACCAAACTTGTTTCGGATCAAGACAATCAAGAATTGAGTCAGGAATACCGCAAACATATTTTGCATCAAGAAAATCAGGAATTGAGTGCGGAATTCAACCAAACTTGTTTCGGATCAAGAAAAATCAAGAACTGAGTCCGGAATACCGCAAACTTGTTTTGCATCAAGAAAATGAGGAATTTGAGGCCGGAATACAACCAAACTTGTTTCGGATGAAGAAAATAGAATAAAGCCAGGAATACAGCAAACATGTTTTGCATCAAGAAAATCAAGAATTATGTGCGGAATACAAACAAACTTGTTTCGGATCAAGAAAATCAAGAACTGAGTCCGGAATACCGCAAACAAGTTTTGCATCAAGAAAATCAAGAATTGAGCGCGGAATACAAACAAACTTGTTTGGGATTAAGAAAATCAAGAACTGAGTCCGGAATACCGCAAACAAGTTTTGCATCAAGAAAATCAAGAATTTGAGTCCGTAATAAAAACAAACTTGTTTTTGAGATCATGAAAATCAAGAAATGAGTCCGGAATACCGCAAACATGTTTTGCATCAAGAAAATGAGGAATTTGAGGACGGAATACAAACAAACATGTTTTGGATGAAGAAAATCAAGAAATGAGTCTGGAATACCGCAAACAAGTTTTGCATCAAGAAAATCAAGAACTGAGCGTGGAATAAAAACAAACTTGTTTGGGATCAAGAAAATAAAAAACCGAGTCAGGAATACCGCAAACATATTTTGCATCAAGAAAATGAGGAATTTGAGTGCTGTAAACAACCAAACTTGTTTTGGAACAAGAAAATCAAGAATTGAGTCGGGAATAACGCAAACATGTTTTCCATCAAGAAAATCAAGAATTGAGCGCGGAATACAACCAAACTTGTTTCGGATCAAGACAATCAAGAATTGAGTCAGGAATACCGCAAACATATTTTGCATCAAGAAAATCAGGAATTGAGTGCGGAATTCAACCAAACTTGTTTCGGATCAAGAAAAATCAAGAACTGAGTCCGGAATACCGCAAACTTGTTTTGCATCAAGAAAATGAGGAATTTGAGGCCAGAATACAACCAAACTTGTTTCGGATGAAGAAAATCAAGAATTGACTCAGGAATACAGCAAACATGTTTTGCATCAAGAAAATCAAGAATTATGTGCGGAATACAAACAAACTTGTTTCGGATCAAGAAAATCAAGAACTGAGTCCGGAATACCGCAAACAAGTTTTGCATCAAGAAAATCAAGAATTTGAGTACGGAATACAAACAAACTTGTTTTTGAGATCAAGAAAATCAAGAACTGAGTCCGGAATACCGCAAACATGTTTTGTATCAAGAAAATGAGGAATTTGAGGCCGGAATACAAACAAACTTGTTTTGGATGAAGAAAATCAAGAAATGAGTCTGGAATACCGCAAACAAGTTTTACATCAAGAAAATCAAGAATTGAGCGCGGAATACAAACAAACTTGTTTGGGATCAAGAAAATAAAAAACCGAGTCAGGAATACCGCAAACATGTTTTGCACCAAGAAAATCAAGAATTGAGTGCGGAATACAACCAAACTTGTTTCGTATCAAGAAAATCAAGAACTGAGTCCGGAATACCGCAAACAAATTTTGCATCAAGAAAATCAAGAATTTGAGTCCGTAATAAAAACAAACTTGTTTTTGAGATCAAGAAAATCAAGAAATGAGTCCGGAATACCGCAAACATGTTTTGCATCAAGAAAATGAGGAATTTGAGGACGGAATACAAACAAACTTGTTTTGGATGAAGAAAATTAAGAAATGAGTCTGGAATACCGCAAACAAGTTTTGCATCAAGAAAATCAAGAATTGAGCGCGGAATAAAAACAAACTTGTTTGGGATCAAGAAAATAAAAAACCGAGTCAGGAATACCGCAAACATGTTTTGCATCAAGAAAATCAAGAATTGAGTGCTGAAAACAACCAAACTTGTTTCGGATCAAGAAAATCAAGAACTGATTCCGGAATAACGCAAACATGTTTTCCATCAAGAATATCAAAAATTGAGCGCGGAATACAACCAAACTTGTTTCGGATCAAGACAATCAAGAATTGAGTCAGGAATACCGCAAACATATTTTGCATCAAGAAAATCAGGAATTGAGTGCGGAATTCAACCAAACTTGTTTCGGATCAAGAAAAATCAAGAACTGAGTCCGGAATACCGCAAACTTGTTTTGCATCAAGAAAATGAGGAATTTGAGGCCAGAATACAACCAAACTTGTTTCGGATGAAGAAAATCAAGAATTGACTCAGGAATACAGCAAACATGTTTTGCATCAAGAAAATCAAGAATTATGTGCGGAATACAAACAAACTTGTTTCGGATCAAGAAAATCAAGAACTGAGTCCGGAATACCGCAAACAAGTTTTGCATCAAGAAAATCAAGAATTTGAGTACGGAATACAAACAAACTTGTTTTTGAGATCAAGAAAATCAAGAACTGAGTCCGAAATACCGCAAACATGTTTTGTATCAAGAAAATGAGGAATTTGAGGCCGGAATACAAACAAACTTGTTTTGGATGAAGAAAATCAAGAAATGAGTCTGGAATACCGCAAACAAGTTTTACATCAAGAAAATCAAGAATTGAGCGCGGAATACAAACAAACTTGTTTGGGATCAAGAAAATAAAAAACCGAGTCAGGAATACCGCAAACATGTTTTGCACCAACAAAATCAAGAATTGAGTGCGGAATACAACCAAACTTGTTTCGTATCAAGAAAATCAAGAACTGAGTCCGGAATACCGCAAACAAATTTTGCATCAAGAAAATCAAGAATTTGAGTCCGTAATAAAAACAAACTTGTTTTTGAGATCAAGAAAATCAAGAAATGAGTCCGGAATACCGCAAACATGTTTTGCATCAAGAAAATGAGGAATTTGAGGACGGAATACAAACAAACTTGTTTTGGATGAAGAAAATTAAGAAATGAGTCTGGAATACCGCAAACAAGTTTTGCATCAAGAAAATCAAGAATTGAGCGCGGAATAAAAACAAATTTGTTTGGGATCAAGAAAATAAAAAACCGAGTCAGGAATACCGCAAACATGTTTTGCATCAAGAAAATCAAGAATTGAGTGCTGAAAACAACCAAACTTGTTTCGGATCAAGAAAATCAAGAACTGATTCCGGAATAACGCAAACATGTTTTCCATCAAGAATATCAAAAATTGAGCGCGGAATACTACCAAACTTGTTTCGGATCAAGACAATCAAGAATTGAGTCAGGAATACCGCAAACATATTTTGCATCAAGAAAATCAGGAATTGAGTGCGGAATACAACCAAACTTGTTTCGGATCAAGAAAAATCAAGAACTGAGTCCGGAATACCGCAAACTTGTTTTGCATCAAGAAAATGAGGAATTTGAGGCCGGAATACAAACAAACTTTTTTCGGATGAAGAAAATCAAGAATTGAGTCAGGAATACCGCAAACATATTTTGCATCAAGAAAATCAGGAATTGAGTGCGGAATACAACCAAACTTGTTTGGAATCAAGAAAATAAAAAACCGAGTCAGGAATACCGCAAACATGTTTTGCATCAAGAAAATGAGGAATTTGAGTGCTGTAAACAACCAAACTTGTTTTGGAACAAGAAAATCAAGAATTGAGTCGGGAATAACGCAAACATGTTTTCCATCAAGAAAATCAAGAATTGAGCGCGGAATACAACCAAACTTGTTTCGGATCAAGACAATCAAGAATTGAGTCAGGAATACCGCAAACATATTTTGCATCAAGAAAATCAGGAATTGAGTGCGGAATTCAACCAAACTTGTTTCGGATCAAGAAAAATCAAGAACTGAGTCCGGAATACCGCAAACTTGTTTTGCTTCAAGAAAATGAGGAATTTGAGGCCGGAATACAACCAAACTTGTTTCGGATGAAGAAAATCAAGAATTGAGTCAGGAATACAGCAAACATGTTTTGCATCAAGAAAATCAAGAATTTTAGTCCGGAATACAAACAAACTTGTTTTTGAGATCAAGAAAATCAAGAACTGAGTCCGGAATACCGCAAACATGTTTTGTATCAAGAAAATGAGGAATTTGAGGCCGGAATACAAACAAACTTGTTTTTGAGATCAAGAAAATCAAGAACTGAGTCCGGAATACCGCAAACATATTTTGTATCAAGAAAATGAGGAATTTGAGGCCGGAATACAAACAAACTTGTTTTGGATGAAGAAAATCAAGAAATGAGTCTGGAATACCGCAAACAAGTTTTACATCAAGAAAATCAAGAATTGTGTGCGGAATACAACCAAACTTGTTTTGGATGAAGAAAATCAAGAATTGAGTCAGGAATACCGCAAACATGTTTTGCACCAAGAAAATCAAGAATTGAGTGCGGAATACAACCAAACTTGTTTCGTATCAAGAAAATCAAGAACTGAGTCCGGAATACCGCAAACAAATTTTGCATCAAGAAAATCAAGAATTTGAGTCCGTAATAAAAACAAACTTGTTTTTGAGATCAAGAAAATCAAGAAATGAGTCCGGAATACCGCAAACATGTTTTGCATCAAGAAAATGAGGAATTTGAGGACGGAATACAAACAAACTTGTTTTGGATGAAGAAAATCAAGAAATTAGTCTAGAATACCGCAGACAAGTTTTACATCAAGAAAATCAAGAATTGAGCGCGGAATAAAAACAAACTTGTTTGGGATCAAGAAAATAAAAAACCGAGTCAGGAATACCGCAAACATGTTTTGCATCAAGAAAATCAAGAATTGAGTGCTGAAAACAACCAAACTTGTTTCGGATCAAGAAAATCAAGAACTGATTCCGGAATAACGCAAACATGTTTTCCATCAAGAATATCAAAAATTGAGCGCGGAATACTACCAAACTTGTTTCGGATCAAGACAATCAAGAATTGAGTCAGGAATACCGCAAACATATTTTGCATCAAGAAAATCAGGAATTGAGTGCGGAATACAACCAAACTTGTTTCGGATCAAGAAAAATCAAGAACTGAGTCCGGAATACCGCAAACTTGTTTTGCATCAAGAAAATGAGGAATTTGAGGCCGGAATACAAACAAACTTTTTTCGGATCAAGACAATCAAGAATTGAGCCAGGAATACAGCAAACATGTTTTGCATCAAGAAAATCAAGAATTATGTGCGGAATACAAACAAACTTGTTTCGGATCAAGAAAATCAAGAACTGAGTCCGGAATACCGCAAACAAGTTTTGCATCAAGAAAATCAAGAATTTGAGTCCGGAATACAAACAAACTTGTTTTTGAGATCAAGAAAATCAAGAACTGAGTCCGGAATACCGCAAACAAGTTTTGCATCAAGAAAATCAAGAATTGTGTGCGGAATACAACCAAACTTGTTTCGGATGAAGAAAATCAAGAATTGAGTCAGGAATACCGCAAACATGTTTTGCATCCAGAAAATCAAGAATTGTGTGCGGAATACAAACAAACTTATTTCGGATCAAGAAAATCAAGAACTGAGTCCGGAATACCGCAAACAAGTTTTGCATCAAGAAAATCAAAAATTTGAGTCCGGAATACAAACAAACTAGTTTTTAAGATCAAGAAAATCAAGAACTGAGTCCGGAATACCGCAAACATGTTTTGCATCAACAAAATGAGGAATTTGAGGCCGGAATACAAACAAACTTGTTTTGGATGAAGAAAATCAAGAATTGAGTCAGGAATACCGCAAACATGTTTTGCATCAAGAAAATCAAGAATTGTGTGCGGAATACAAACAAACTTATTTCGGATCAAGAAAATCAAGAACTGAGTCCGGAATACCGCAAACAAGTTTTGCATCAAGAAAATCAAGAATTTGAGTCCGTAATAAAAACAAACTTGTTTTTGAGATCAAGAAAATCAAGAAATGAGTCCGGAATACCGCAAACATGTTTTGCATCAAGAAAATGAGGAATTTGAGGACGGAATACAAACAAACTTGTTTTGGATGAAGAAAATCAAGAAATGAGTCTGGAATACCGCAGACAAGTTTTACATCAAGAAAATCAAGAATTGAGCGCGGAATAAAAACAAACTTGTTTGGGATCAAGAAAATAAAAAACCGAGTCAGGAATACCACAAACATGTTTTGCATCAAGAAAATCAAGAATTGAGTGCTGAAAACAACCAAACTTGTTTCGGATCAAGAAAATCAAGAACTGATTCCGGAATAACGCAAACATGTTTTCCATCAAGAATATCAAAAATTGAGCGCGGAATACTACCAAACTTGTTTCGGATCAAGACAATCAAGAATTGAGTCAGGAATACCGCAAACATATTTTGCATCAAGAAAATCAGGAATTGAGTGCGGAATACAACCAAACTTGTTTCGGCTCAAGAAAAATCAAGAACTGAGTCCGGAATACCGCAAACTTGTTTTGCATCAAGAAAATGAGGAATTTGAGGCCGGAATACAAACAAACTTTTTTCGGATCAAGACAATCAAGAATTGAGCCAGGAATACAGCAAACATGTTTTGCATCAAGAAAATCAAGAATTATGTGCGGAATACAAACAAACTTGTTTCGGATCAAGAAAATCAAGAACTGAGTCCGGAATACCGCAAACAAGTTTTGCATCAAGAAAATCAAGAATTTGAGTCCGGAATACAAACAAACTTGTTTTTGAGATCAAGAAAATCAAGAACTGAGTCCGGAATACCGCAAACAAGTTTTGTATCAAGAAAATCAAGAATTGTGTGCGGAATACAACCAAACTTGTTTCGGATGAAGAAAATCAAGAATTGAGTCAGGAATACCGCAAACATGTTTTGCATCAAGAAAATCAAGAATTGTGTGCGGAATACAAACAAACTTATTTCGGATCAAGAAAATCAAGAACTGAGTCCGGAATACCGCAAACAAGTTTTGCATCAAGAAAATCAAAAATTTGAGTCCGGAATACAAACAAACTAGTTTTTCAGATCAAGAAAATCAAGAACTGAGTCCGGAATACCGCAAACATGTTTTGCATCAACAAAATGAGGAATTTGAGGCCGGAATACAAACAAACTTGTTTTGGATGAAGAAAATCAAGAAATGAGTCTGGAATACCGCAAACAAGTTTTACATCAAGAAAATCAAGAATTGAGCGCGGAATACAAACAAACTTGTTTGGGATCAAGAAAATAAAAAACCGAGTCAGGAATACCGCAAACTTGTTTTGCATCAAGAAAATGAGGAATTTGAGGCCGGAATACAACCAAACTTGTTTCGGATGAAGAAAATCAAGAATTGAGTCAGGAATACAGCAAACATGTTTTGCATCAAGAAAATCAAGAATTATGTGCGGAATACAAACAAACTTGTTTCGGATCAAGAAAATCAAGAACTGAGTCCGGAATACCGCAAACAAGTTTTGCATCAAGAAAATCAAGAATTTGAGTCCGGAATACAAACAAACTTGTTTTTGAGATCATGAAAAATCAAGAACTGAGTCCGGAATACCGCAAACATGTTTTGTATCAAGAAAATGAGGAATTTGAGGCCGGAATTCAAACAAACTTGTTTTGGATGAAGAAAATCAAGAAATGAGTCTGGAATACCGCAAACAAGTTTTACATCAAGAAAATCAAGAATTGAGCGCGGAATACAAACAAACTTGTTTGGGATCAAGAAAATAAAAAACCGAGTCAGGAATACCGCAAACATGTTTTGCACCAAGAAAATCAAGAATTGAGTGCGGAATACAACCAAACTTGTTTCGTATCAAGAAAATCAAGAACTGAGTCCGGAATACCGCAAACAAATTTTGCATCAAGAAAATCAAGAATTTGAGTCCGTAATAAAAACAAACTTGTTTTTGAGATCAAGAAAATCAAGAAATGAGTCCGGAATACCGCAAACATGTTTTGCATCAAGAAAATGAGGAATTTGAGGACGGAATACAAACAAACTTGTTTTGGATGAAGAAAATTAAGAAATGAGTCTGGAATACCGCAAACAAGTTTTGCATCAAGAAAATCAAGAATTGAGCGCGGAATAAAAACCAACTTGTTTGGGATCAAGAAAATAAAAAACCGAGTCAGGAATACCGCAAACATGTTTTGCATCAAGAAAATCAAGAATTGAGTGCTGAAAACAACCAAACTTGTTTCGGATCAAGAAAATCAAGAACTGATTCCGGAATAACGCAAACATGTTTTCCATCAAGAATATCAAAAATTGAGCGCGGAATACTACCAAACTTGTTTCGGATCAAGACAATCAAGAATTGAGTCAGGAATACCGCAAACATATTTTGCATCAAGAAAATCAGGAATTGAGTGCGGAATACAACCAAACTTGTTTCGGATCAAGAAAAATCAAGAACTGAGTCCGGAATACCGCAAACTTGTTTTGCATCAAGAAAATGAGGAATTTGAGGCCGAAATACAAACAAACTTTTTTCGGATCAAGACAATCAAGAATTGAGTCAGGAATACCGCAAACATATTTTGCATCAAGAAAATCAGGAATTGAGTGCGGAATACAACCAAACTTGTTTGGAATCAAGAAAATAAAAAACCGAGTCAGGAATACCGCAAACATGTTTTGCATCAAGAAAATGAGGAATTTGAGTG
The DNA here is from genome assembly GCA_037678475.1 of x Bolboschoenoplectus mariqueter. Classification (NCBI taxonomy): domain Eukaryota; kingdom Viridiplantae; phylum Streptophyta; class Magnoliopsida; order Poales; family Cyperaceae; genus x Bolboschoenoplectus; species x Bolboschoenoplectus mariqueter. Next base: position 3,235,303 of record CM075234.1, on the reverse strand, counting down.
CTGTAAACAACCAAACTTGTTTTGGAACAAGAAAATCAAGAATTGAGTCGGGAATAACGCAAACATGTTTTCCATCAAGAAAATCAAGAATTGAGCGCGGAATACAACCAAACTTGTTTCGGATCAAGACAATCAAGAATTGAGTCAGGAATACCGCAAACATATTTTGCATCAAGAAAATCAGGAATTGAGTGCGGAATTCAACCAAACTTGTTTCGGATCAAGAAAAATCAAGAACTGAGTCCGGAATACCGCAAACTTGTTTTGCATCAAGAAAATGAGGAATTTGAGGCCGGAATACAACCAAACTTGTTTCGGATGAAGAAAATAGAATAGAGCCAGGAATACAGCAAACATGTTTTGCATCAAGAAAATCAAGAATTATGTGCGGAATACAAACAAACTTGTTTCGGATCAAGAAAATCTAGAACTGAGTCCGGAATACCGCAAACAAGTTTTGCATCAAGAAAATCAAGAATTTGAGTCCGGAATACAAACAAACTAGTTTTTAAGATCAAGAAAATCAAGAACTGAGTCCGGAATACCGCAAACATGTTTTGCATCAACAAAATGAGGAATTTGAGGCCGGAATACAAACAAACTTGTTTTGGATGAAGAAAATCAAGAATTGAGTCAGGAATACCGCAAACATGTTTTGCATCAAGAAAATCAAGAATTGTGTGCGGAATACAAACAAACTTATTTCGGATCAAGAAAATCAAGAACTGAGTCCGGAATACCGCAAACAAGTTTTGCATCAAGAAAATCAAGAATTTGAGTCCGTAATAAAAACAAACTTGTTTTTGAGATCAAGAAAATCAAGAAATGAGTCCGGAATACCGCAAACATGTTTTGCATCAAGAAAATGAGGAATTTGAGGACGGAATACAAACAAACTTGTTTTGGATGAAGAAAATCAAGAAATGAGTCTGGAATACCGCAGACAAGTTTTACATCAAGAAAATCAAGAATTGAGCGCGGAATAAAAACAAACTTGTTTGGGATCAAGAAAATAAAAAACCGAGTCAGGAATACCACAAACATGTTTTGCATCAAGAAAATCAAGAATTGAGTGCTGAAAACAACCAAACTTGTTTCGGATCAAGAAAATCAAGAACTGATTCCGGAATAACGCAAACATGTTTTCCATCAAGAATATCAAAAATTGAGCGCGGAATACTACCAAACTTGTTTCGGATCAAGACAATCAAGAATTGAGTCAGGAATACCGCAAACATATTTTGCATCAAGAAAATCAGGAATTGAGTGCGGAATACAACCAAACTTGTTTCGGCTCAAGAAAAATCAAGAACTGAGTCCGGAATACCGCAAACTTGTTTTGCATCAAGAAAATGAGGAATTTGAGGCCGGAATACAAACAAACTTTTTTCGGATCAAGACAATCAAGAATTGAGCCAGGAATACAGCAAACATGTTTTGCATCAAGAAAATCAAGAATTATGTGCGGAATACAAACAAACTTGTTTCGGATCAAGAAAATCAAGAACTGAGTCCGGAATACCGCAAACAAGTTTTGCATCAAGAAAATCAAGAATTTGAGTCCGGAATACAAACAAACTTGTTTTTGAGATCAAGAAAATCAAGAACTGAGTCCGGAATACCGCAAACAAGTTTTGTATCAAGAAAATCAAGAATTGTGTGCGGAATACAACCAAACTTGTTTCGGATGAAGAAAATCAAGAATTGAGTCAGGAATACCGCAAACATGTTTTGCATCAAGAAAATCAAGAATTGTGTGCGGAATACAAACAAACTTATTTCGGATCAAGAAAATCAAGAACTGAGTCCGGAATACCGCAAACAAGTTTTGCATCAAGAAAATCAAAAATTTGAGTCCGGAATACAAACAAACTAGTTTTTCAGATCAAGAAAATCAAGAACTGAGTCCGGAATACCGCAAACATGTTTTGCATCAACAAAATGAGGAATTTGAGGCCGGAATACAAACAAACTTGTTTTGGATGAAGAAAATCAAGAAATGAGTCTGGAATACCGCAAACAAGTTTTGCATCAAGAAAATCAAGAATTGAGCGCGGAATACAAACAAACTTGTTTGGGATCAAGAAAATAAAAAACCGAGTCAGGAATACCGCAAACTTGTTTTGCATCAAGAAAATGAGGAATTTGAGGCCGGAATACAACCAAACTTGTTTCGGATGAAGAAAATCAAGAATTGAGTCAGGAATACAGCAAACATGTTTTGCATCAAGAAAATCAAGAATTATGTGCGGAATACAAACAAACTTGTTTCGGATCAAGAAAATCAAGAACTGAGTCCGGAATACCGCAAACAAGTTTTGCATCAAGAAAATCAAGAATTTGAGTCCGGAATACAAACAAACTTGTTTTTGAGATCATGAAAAATCAAGAACTGAGTCCGGAATACCGCAAACATGTTTTGTATCAAGAAAATGAGGAATTTGAGGCCGGAATTCAAACAAACTTGTTTTGGATGAAGAAAATCAAGAAATGAGTCTGGAATACCGCAAACAAGTTTTACATCAAGAAAATCAAGAATTGAGCGCGGAATACAAACAAACTTGTTTGGGATCAAGAAAATAAAAAACCGAGTCAGGAATACCGCAAACATGTTTTGCACCAAGAAAATCAAGAATTGAGTGCGGAATACAACCAAACTTGTTTCGTATCAAGAAAATCAAGAACTGAGTCCGGAATACCGCAAACAAATTTTGCATCAAGAAAATCAAGAATTTGAGTCCGTAATAAAAACAAACTTGTTTTTGAGATCAAGAAAATCAAGAAATGAGTCCGGAATACCGCAAACATGTTTTGCATCAAGAAAATGAGGAATTTGAGGACGGAATACAAACAAACTTGTTTTGGATGAAGAAAATTAAGAAATGAGTCTGGAATACCGCAAACAAGTTTTGCATCAAGAAAATCAAGAATTGAGCGCGGAATAAAAACCAACTTGTTTGGGATCAAGAAAATAAAAAACCGAGTCAGGAATACCGCAAACATGTTTTGCATCAAGAAAATCAAGAATTGAGTGCTGAAAACAACCAAACTTGTTTCGGATCAAGAAAATCAAGAACTGATTCCGGAATAACGCAAACATGTTTTCCATCAAGAATATCAAAAATTGAGCGCGGAATACTACCAAACTTGTTTCGGATCAAGACAATCAAGAATTGAGTCAGGAATACCGCAAACATATTTTGCATCAAGAAAATCAGGAATTGAGTGCGGAATACAACCAAACTTGTTTCGGATCAAGAAAAATCAAGAACTGAGTCCGGAATACCGCAAACTTGTTTTGCATCAAGAAAATGAGGAATTTGAGGCCGAAATACAAACAAACTTTTTTCGGATCAAGACAATCAAGAATTGAGTCAGGAATACCGCAAACATATTTTGCATCAAGAAAATCAGGAATTGAGTGCGGAATACAACCAAACTTGTTTGGAATCAAGAAAATAAAAAACCGAGTCAGGAATACCGCAAACATGTTTTGCATCAAGAAAATGAGGAATTTGAGTGCTGTAAACAACCAAACTTGTTTTGGAACAAGAAAATCAAGAATTGAGTCGGGAATAACGCAAACATGTTTTCCATCAAGAAAATCAAGAATTGAGCGCGGAATACAACCAAACTTGTTTCGGATCAAGACAATCAAGAATTGAGTCAGGAATACCGCAAACATATTTTGCATCAAGAAAATCAGGAATTGAGTGCGGAATTCAACCAAACTTGTTTCGGATCAAGAAAAATCAAGAACTGAGTCCGGAATACCGCAAACTTGTTTTGCATCAAGAAAATGAGGAATTTGAGGCCGGAATACAACCAAACTTGTTTCGGATGAAGAAAATAGAATAGAGCCAGGAATACAGCAAACATGTTTTGCATCAAGAAAATCAAGAATTATGTGCGGAATACAAACAAACTTGTTTCGGATCAAGAAAATCTAGAACTGAGTCCGGAATACCGCAAACAAGTTTTGCATCAAGAAAATCAAGAATTTGAGTCCGGAATACAAACAAACTTGTTTTTGAGATCAAGAAAATCAAGAACTGAGTCCGGAATACCGCAAACATGTTTTGCATCAAGAAAATGAGGAATTTGAGGCCGGAATACAAACAAACATGTTTTGGATGAAGAAAATCAAGAAATGAGTCTGGAATACCGCAAACAAGTTTTGCATCAAGAAAATCAAGAATTGAGCGCGGAATAAAAACAAACTTGTTTGGGATCAAGAAAATAAAAAACCGAGTCAGGAATACCGCAAACATGTTTTGCATCAAGAAAATGAGGAATTTGAGTGCTGTAAACAACCAAACTTGTTTTGGAACAAGAAAATCAAGAATTGAGTCGGGAATAACGCAAACATGTTTTCCATCAAGTAAATCAAGAATTGAGCGCGGAATACAACCAAACTTGTTTCGGATCAAGACAATCAAGAATTGAGTCAGGAATACCGCAAACATATTTTGCATCAAGAAAATCAGGAATTGAGTGTGGAATTGAACCAAACTTGTTTCGGATCAAGAAAAATCAAGAACTGAGTCCGGAATACCGCAAACTTGTTTTGCATCAAGAAAATGAGGAATTTGAGGCCGGAATACAACCAAACTTGTTTCGGATGAAGAAAATCAAGAATTGAGTCAGGAATACAGCAAACATGTTTTGCATCAAGAAAATCAAGAATTATGTGCGGAATACAAACAAACTTGTTTCGGATCAAGAAAATCAAGAACTGAGTCCGGAATACCGCGAACAAGTTTTGCATCAAGAAAATCAAGAATTTGAGTCCGGAATAAAAACAAACTTGTTTTGGATGAAGAAAATCAAGAAATGAGTCTGGAATACCGCAAACAAGTTTTACATCAAGAAAATCAAGAATTGAGTGCGGAATACAAACAAACTTGTTTGGGATCAAGAAAATAAAAAACCGAGTCAGGAATACCGCAAACATGTTTTGCACCATGAAAATCAAGAATTGAGTGCGGAATACAACCAAACTTGTTTCGTATCATGAAAATCAAGAACTGAGTCCGGAATACCGCAAACAAATTTTGCATCAAGAAAATCAAGAATTTGAGTCCGTAATAAAAACAAACTTGTTTTTGAGATCAAGAAAATCAAGAAATGAGTCCGGAATACCGCAAACATGTTTTGCATCAAGAAAATGAGGAATTTGAGGACGGAATACAAACAAACTTGTTTTGGATGAAGAAAATCAAGAAATGAGTCTGGAATACCGCAAACAAGTTTTGCATCAAGAAAATCAAGAATTGAGCGCGGAATAAAAACAAACTTGTTTGGGATCAAGAAAATAAAAAACCGAGTCAGGAATACCGCAAACATGTTTTGCATCAAGAAAATCAAGAATTGAGTGCTGAAAACAACCAAACTTGTTTCGGATCAAGAAAATCAAGAACTGATTCCGGAATAACGCAAACATGTTTTCCATCAAGAATATCAAAAATTGAGCGCGGAATACTACCAAACTTGTTTCGGATCAAGACAATCAAGAATTGAGTCAGGAATACCGCAAACATATTTTGCATCAAGAAAATCAGGAATTGAGTGCGGAATACAACCAAACTTGTTTCGGATCAAGAAAAATCAAGAACTGAGTCCGGAATACCGCAAACTTGTTTTGCATCAAGAAAATGAGGAATTTGAGGCCGGAATACAAACAAACTTTTTTCGGATCAAGACAATCAAGAATTGAGTCAGGAATACCGCAAACATATTTTGCATCAAGAAAATCAGGAATTGAGTGCGGAATACAACCAAACATGTTTGGAATCAAGAAAATAAAAAACCGAGTCAGGAATACCGCAAACATGTTTTGCATCAAGAAAATGAGGAATTTGAGTGCTGTAAACAACCAAACTTGTTTGGGAACAAGAAAATCAAGAATTGAGTCGGGAATACCGCAAACATATTTTGCATCAAGAAAATCAGGAATTGAGTGCGGAATTCAACCAAACTTGTTTCGGATCAAGAAAAATCAAGAACTGAGTCCGGAATACCGCAAACTTGTTTTGCATTAAGAAAATGAGGAATTTGAGGCCGGAATACAACCAAACTTGTTTCGGATGAAGAAAATAGAATAGAGCCAGGAATACAGCAAACATGTTTTGCATCAAGAAAATCAAGAATTATGTGCGGAATACAAACAAACTTGTTTCGGATCAAGAAAATCAAGAACTGAGTCCGGAATACCGCAAACAAGTTTTGCATCAAGAAAATCAAGAATTTGAGTCCGGAATACAAACAAACTTGTTTTTGAGATCAAGAAAATCAAGAACTGAGTCCGGAATACCGCAAACATGTTTTGCATCAAGAAAATGAGGAATTTGAGGCCGGAATACAAACAAACATGTTTTGGATGAAGAAAATCAAGAAATGAGTCTGGAATACCGCAAACAAGTTTTGCATCAAGAAAATCAAGAATTGAGCGCGGAATAAAAACAAACTTGTTTGGGATCAAGAAAATAAAAAACCGAGTCAGGAATACCGCAAACATGTTTTGCATCAAGAAAATGAGGAATTTGAGTGCTGTAAACAACCAAACTTGTTTTGGAACAAGAAAATCAAGAATTGAGTCGGGAATAACGCAAACATGTTTTCCATCAAGTAAATCAAGAATTGAGCGCGGAATACAACCAAACTTGTTTCGGATCAAGACAATCAAGAATTGAGTCAGGAATACCGCAAACATATTTTGCATCAAGAAAATCAGGAATTGAGTGCGGAATTCAACCAAACTTGTTTCGGATCAAGAAAAATCAAGAACTGAGTCCGGAATACCGCAAACTTGTTTTGCATCAAGAAAATGAGGAATTTGAGGCCGGAATACAACCAAACTTGTTTCGGATGAAGAAAATCAAGAATTGAGTCAGGAATACAGCAAACATGTTTTGCATCAAGAAAATCAAGAATTATGTGCGGAATACAAACAAACTTGTTTTGGATCAAGAAAATCAAGAACTGAGTCCGGAATACCGCAAACAAGTTTTGCATCAAGAAAATCAAGAATTTGAGTCCGGAATAAAAACAAACTTGTTTTGGATGAAGAAAATCAAGAAATGAGTCTGGAATACCGCAAACAAGTTTTACATCAAGAAAATCAAGAATTGAGTGCGGAATACAAACAAACTTGTTTGGGATCAAGAAAATAAAAAACCGAGTCAGGAATACCGCAAACATGTTTTGCACCATGAAAATCAAGAATTGAGTGCGGAATACAACCAAACTTGTTTCGTATCATGAAAATCAAGAACTGAGTCCGGAATACCGCAAACAAATTTTGCATCAAGAAAATCAAGAATTTGAGTCCGTAATAAAAACAAACTTGTTTTTGAGATCAAGAAAATCAAGAAATGAGTCCGGAATACCGCAAACATGTTTTGCATCAAGAAAATGAGGAATTTGAGGACGGAATACAAACAAACTTGTTTTGGATGAAGAAAATCAAGAAATGAGTCTGGAATACCGCAAACAAGTTTTGCATCAAGAAAATCAAGAATTGAGCGCGGAATAAAAACAAACTTGTTTGGGATCAAGAAAATAAAAAACCGAGTCAGGAATACCGCAAACATGTTTTGCATCAAGAAAATCAAGAATTGAGTGCTGAAAACAACCAAACTTGTTTCGGATCAAGAAAATCAAGAACTGATTCCGGAATAACGCAAACATGTTTTCCATCAAGAATATCAAAAATTGAGCGCGGAATACTACCAAACTTGTTTCGGATCAAGACAATCAAGAATTGAGTCAGGAATACCGCAAACATATTTTGCATCAAGAAAATCAGGAATTGAGTGCGGAATACAACCAAACTTGTTTCGGATCAAGAAAAATCAAGAACTGAGTCCGGAATACCGCAAACTTGTTTTGCATCAAGAAAATGAGGAATTTGAGGCCGGAATACAAACAAACTTTTTTCGGATCAAGACAATCAAGAATTGAGTCAGGAATACCGCAAACATATTTTGCATCAAGAAAATCAGGAATTGAGTGCGGAATACAACCAAACTTGTTTGGAATCAAGAAAATAAAAAACCGAGTCAGGAATACCGCAAACATGTTTTGCATCAAGAAAATGAGGAATTTGAGTGCTGTAAACAACCAAACTTGTTTTGGAACAAAAAATCAAGAATTGAGTCGGGAATACCGCAAACATATTTTGCATCAAGAAAATCAGGAATTGGGTGCGGAATTCAACCAAACTTGTTTCGGATCAAGAAAAATCAAGAACTGAGTCCGGAATACCGCAAACTTGTTTTGCATTAAGAAAATGAGGAATTTGAGGCCGGAATACAACCAAACTTGTTTCGGATGAAGAAAATAGAATAGAGCCAGGAATACAGCAAACATGTTTTGCATCAAAAAAATCAAGAATTATGTGCGGAATACAAACAAACTTGTTTCGGATCAAGAAAATCAAGAACTGAGTCCGGAATACCGCAAACAAGTTTTGCATCAAGAAAATCAAGAATTTGAGTCCGGAATACAAACAAACTTGTTTTTGAGATCAAGAAAATCAAGAACTGAGTCCGGAATACCGCAAACAAGTTTTGCATCAAGAAAATCAAGAATTGTGTGCGGAATACAACCAAACTTGTTTCGGATGAAGAAAATCAAGAATTGAGTCAGGAATACCGCAAACATGTTTTGCATCAAGAAAATCAAGAATTGTGTGCGGAATACAAACAAACTTATTTCGGATCAAGAAAATCAAGAACTGAGTCCGGAATACCGCAAACAAGTTTTGCATCAAGAAAATCAAAAATTTGAGTCCGGAATACAAACAAACTTGTTTTTGAGATCAAGAAAATCAAGAACTGAGTCCGGAATACCGCAAACATGTTTTGCATCAAGAAAATGAGGAATTTGAGGACGGAATACAAACAAACTTGTTTTGGATGAAGAAAATCAAGAAATGAGTCTGGAATACCGCAAACAAGTTTTGCATCAAGAAAATCAAGAATTGAGCGCGGAATAAAAACAAACTTGTTTGGGATCAAGAAAATAAAAAACCGAGTCAGGAATACCGCAAACATGTTTTGCATCAAGAAAATCAAGAATTGAGTGCTGAAAACAACCAAACTTGTTTCGGATCAAGAAAATCAAGAACTGATTCCGGAATAACGCAAACATGTTTTCCATCAAGAATATCAAAAATTGAGCGCGGAATACTACCAAACTTGTTTCGGATCAAGACAATCAAGAATTGAGTCAGGAATACCGCAAACATATTTTGCATCAAGAAAATCAGGAATTGAGTGCGGAATACAACCAAACTTGTTTCGGATCAAGAAAAATCAAGAACTGAGTCCGGAATACCGCAAACTTGTTTTGCATCAAGAAAATGAGGAATTTGAGGCCGGAATACAAACAAACTTTTTTCGGATCAAGACAATCAAGAATTGAGTCAGGAATACCGCAAACATATTTTGCATCAAGAAAATCAGGAATTGAGTGCGGAATACAACCAAACTTGTTTGGAATCAAGAAAATAAAAAACCGAGTCAGGAATACCGCAAACATGTTTTGCATCAAGAAAATGAGGAATTTGAGTGCTGTAAACAACCAAACTTGTTTTGGAACAAGAAAATCAAGAATTGAGTCGGGAATACCGCAAACATATTTTGCATCAAGAAAATCAGGAATTGAGTGCGGAATTCAACCAAACTTGTTTCGGATCAAGAAAAATCAAGAACTGAGTCCGGAATACCGCAAACTTGTTTTGCATTAAGAAAATGAGGAATTTGAGGCCGGAATACAACCAAACTTGTTTCGGATGAAGAAAATAGAATAGAGCCAGGAATACAGCAAACATGTTTTGCATCAAGAAAATCAAGAATTATGTGCGGAATACAAACAAACTTGTTTCGGATCAAGAAAATCAAGAACTGAGTCCGGAATACCGCAAACAAGTTTTGCATCAAGAAAATCAAGAATTTGAGTCCGGAATACAAACAAACTTGTTTTTGAGATCAAGAAAATCAAGAACTGAGTCCGGAATACCGCAAACAAGTTTTGCATCAAGAAAATCAAGAATTGTGTGCGGAATACAACCAAACTTGTTTCGGATGAAGAAAATCAAGAATTGAGTCAGGAATACCGCAAACATGTTTTGCATCAAGAAAATCAAGAATTGTGTGCGGAATACAAACAAACTTATTTCGGATCAAGAAAATCAAGAACTGAGTCCGGAATACCGCAAACAAGTTTTGCATCAAGAAAATCAAAAATTTGAGTCCGGAATACAAACAAACTTGTTTTTGAGATCAAGAAAATCAAGAACTGAGTCCGGAATACCGCAAACATGTTTTGCATCAAGAAAATGAGGAATTTGAGGCCGGAATACAAACAAACTTGTTTTGGATGAAGAAAATCAAGAAATGAGTCTGGAATACCGCAAACAAGTTTTACATCAAGAAAATCAAGAATTGAGTGCGGAATACAAACAAACTTGTTTGGGATCAAGAAAATAAAAAACCGAGTCAGGAATACCGCAAACATGTTTTGCACCAAGAAAATCAAGAATTGAGTGCGGAATACAACCAAACTTGTTTCGTATCAAGAAAATCAAGAACTGAGTCCGGAATACCGCAAACAAATTTTGCATCAAGAAAATCAAGAATTTGAGTCCGTAATAAAAACAAACTTGTTTTTGAGATCAAGAAAATCAAGAAATGAGTCCGGAATACCGCAAACATGTTTTGCATCAAGAAAATGAGGAATTTGAGGACGGAATACAAACAAACTTGTTTTGGATGAAGAAAATCAAGAAATGAGTCTGGAATACCGCAAACAAGTTTTGCATCAAGAAAATCAAGAATTGAGCGCGGAATAAAAACAAACTTGTTTGGGATCAAGAAAATAAAAAACCGAGTCAGGAATACCGCAAACATGTTTTGCATCAAGAAAATCAAGAATTGAGTGCTGAAAACAACCAAACTTGTTTCGGATCAAGAAAATCAAGAACTGATTCCGGAATAACGCAAACATGTTTTCCATCAAGAATATCAAAAATTGAGCGCGGAATACTACCAAACTTGTTTCGGATCAAGACAATCAAGAATTGAGTCAGGAATACCGCAAACATATTTTGCATCAAGAAAATCAGGAATTGAGTGCGGAATACAACCAAACTTGTTTCGGATCAAGAAAAATCAAGAACTGAGTCCGGAATACCGCAAACTTGTTTTGCATCAAGAAAATGAGGAATTTGAGGCCGGAATACAAACAAACTTTTTTCGGATCAAGACAATCAAGAATTGAGTCAGGAATACCGCAAACATATTTTGCATCAAGAAAATCAGGAATTGAGTGCGGAATACAACCAAACTTGTTTGGAATCAAGAAAATAAAAAACCGAGTCAGGAATACCGCAAACATGTTTTGCATCAAGAAAATGAGGAATTTGAGTGCTGTAAACAACCAAACTTGTTTTGGAACAAGAAAATCAAGAATTGAGTCGGGAATACCGCAAACATATTTTGCATCAAGAAAATCAGGAATTGAGTGCGGAATTCAACCAAACTTGTTTCGGATCAAGAAAAATCAAGAACTGAGTCCGGAATACCGCAAACTTGTTTTGCATCAAGAAAATGAGGAATTTGAGGCCGGAATACAACCAAACTTGTTTCGGATGAAGAAAATAGAATAGAGCCAGGAATACAGCAAACATGTTTTGCATCAAGAAAATCAAGAATTATGTGCGGAATACAAACAAACTTGTTTCGGATCAAAAAAATCAAGAACTGAGTCCGGAATACCGCAAACAAGTTTTGCATCAAGAAAATCAAGAATTTGAGTCCGGAATACAAACAAACTTGTTTTTGAGATCAAGAAAATCAAGAACTGAGTCCGGAATACCGCAAACAAGTTTTGCATCAAGAAAATCAAGAATTGTGTGCGGAATACAACCAAACTTGTTTCGGATGAAGAAAATCAAGAATTGAGTCAGGAATACCGCAAACATGTTTTGCATCAAGAAAATCAAGAATTGTGTGCGGAATACAAACAAACTTATTTCGGATCAAGAAAATCAAGAACTGAGTCCGGAATACCGCAAACAAGTTTTGCATCAAGAAAATCAAAAATTTGAGTCCGGAATACAAACAAACTAGTTTTTAAGATCAAGAAAATCAAGAACTGAGTCCGGAATACCGCAAACAAGTTTTGCATCAACAAAATGAGGAATTTGAGGCCGGAATACAAACAAACTTGTTTTGGATGAAGAAAATCAAGAAATGAGTCTGGAATACCGCAAACAAGTTTTGCATCAAGAAAATCAAGAATTGAGCGCGGAATACAAACAAACTTGTTTGGGATCAAGAAAATAAAAAACCGAGTCAGGAATACTGCAAACATGTTTTGCACCAAGAAAATCAAGAATTGAGTGCGGAATACAACCAAACTTGTTTCGTATCAAGAAAATCAAGAACTGAGTCCGGAATACCGCAAACAAATTTTGCATCAAGAAAATCAAGAATTTGAGTCCGTAATAAAAACAAACTTGTTTTTGAGATCAAGAAAATCAAGAAATGAGTCCGGAATACCGCAAACATGTTTTGCATCAAGAAAATGAGGAATTTGAGGCCGGAATACAAACAAACTTTTTTTGGATGAAGAAAATCAAGAAAATGAGTCTGGAATACCGCAAACAAGTTTTGCATCAAGAAAATCAAGAATTGAGCGCGGAATAAAAACAAACTTGTTTGGGATCAAGAAAATAAAAAACCGAGTCAGAAATACCGCAAACATGTTTTGCATCAAGAAAATGAGGTATTTGAGTGCTGAAAACAACCAAACTTGTTTTGGAACAAGAAAATCAAGAACTGAGTCCGGAATAACGCAAACATGTTTTCCATCAAGAATATCAAAAATTGAGCGCGGAATACTACCAAACTTGTTTCGGATCAAGACAATCATGTATTGAGTCAGGAATACTGCAAACATATTTTGCATCAAGAAAATCAGGAATTGAGTGCGGAATACAACCAAACTTTTTTCGGATCAAGAAAAATCAAGAACTGAGTCCGGAATACCGCAAACTTGTTTTGCATCAAGAAAATGAGGAATTTGAGGCCGGAATACAAACAAACTTTTTTTGGATCAAGAAAATCAAGAACTGAGTCCGGAATACCGCAAACAAGTTTTGCATCAAGAAAATCAAGAATTGAGCGCGGAATAAAAACAAACTTGTTTGGGATCAAGAAAATAAAAAACCGAGTCAGGAATACCGCAAACATGTTTTGCATCAAGAAAATCAAGAATTGAGTGCTGAAAACAACCAAACTTGTTTCGGATCAAGAAAATCAAGAACTGATTCCGGAATAACGCAAACATGTTTTCCATCAAGAATATCAAAAATTGAGCGTGGAATACTACCAAACTTGTTTCGGATCAAGACAATCAAGAATTGAGTCAGGAATACCGCAAACATATTTTACATCAAGAAAATCAGGAATTGAGTGCGGAATACAACCAAACTTATTTCGGATCAAGAAAAATCAAGAAATGAGTCCGGAATACCGCAAACTTGTTTTGCATCAAGAAAATGAGGAATTTGAGTGCTGTAAACAACCAAACTTGTTTTGGAACAAGAAAATCAAGAATTGAGTCGGAAATAACGCAAACATGTTTTCCATCAAGAAAATCAAGAATTGAGCGCGGAATACAACCAAACTTGTTTCGGATCAAGACAATCAAGAATTGAGTCAGGAATACCGCAAACATATTTTGCATCAAGAAAATCAGGAATTGAGTGCGGAATACAACCAAACTTGTTTGGAATCAAGAAAATAAAAAACCGAGTCAGGAATACCGCAAACATGTTTTGCATCAAGAAAATGAGGAATTTGAGTGCTGTAAACAACCAAACTTGTTTGGGAACAAGAAAATCAAGAATTGAGTCGGGAATAACGCAAACATGTTTTCCATCAAGAAAATCAAGAATTCAGCGCGGAATACAACCAAACTTGTTTCGGATCAAGACAATCAAGAATTGAGTCAGGAATACCGCAAACATATTTTGCATCAAGAAAATCAGGAATTGAGTGCGGAATTCAACCAAACTTGTTTCGGATCAAGAAAAATCAAAACTGAGTCCGGAATACCGCAAACTTGTTTTGCATCAAGAAAATGAGGAATTTGAGGCCGGAATACAACCAAACTTGTTTCGGATGAAGAAAATAGAATAGAACCAGGAATACAGCAAACATGTTTTGCATCAAGAAAATCAAGAATTATGTGCGGAATACAAACAAACTTGTTTCGGATCAAGAAAATCAAGAACTGAGTCCGGAATACCGCAAACAAGTTTTGCATCAAGAAAATCAAGAATTTGAGTCCGGAATACAAACAAACTTGTTTTTGAGATCAAGAAAATCAAGAACTGAGTCCGGAATACCGCAAACAAGTTTTGCATCAAGAAAATCAAGAATTGTGTGCGGAATACAACCAAACTTGTTTCGGATGAAGAAAATCAAGAATTGAGTCAGGAATACCGCAAACATGTTTTGCATCAAGAAAATCAAGAATTGTGTGCGGAATACAAACAAACTTATTTCGGATCATGAAAATCAAGAACTGAGTCCGGAATACCGCAAACAAGTTTTGCATCAAGAAAATCAAAAATTTGAGTCCGGAATACAAACAAACTAGTTTTTAAGATCAAGAAAATCAAGAACTGAGTCCGGAATACCGCAAACATGTTTTGCATCAAGAAAATAAGGAATTTGAGGCCGGAATACAAACAAACTTGTTTTGGATGAAGAAAATCAAGAAATGAGTCTGGAATACCGCAAACAAGTTTTGCATCAAGAAAATCAAGAATTGAGCGCGGAATAAAAACAAACTTGTTTGGGATCAAGAAAATAAAAAACCGAGTCAGGAATACCGCAAACATATTTTGCATCAAGAAAATCAGGAATTGAGTGCGGAATACAACCAAACTTATTTCGGATCAAGAAAAATCAAGAAATGAGTCCGGAATACCGCAAACTTGTTTTGCATCAAGAAAATGAGGAATTTGAGGCCGGAATACAAACAAACTTTTTTCGGATCAAGACAATCAAGAATTGAGTCAGGAATACCGCAAACAAGTTTTGCATCAAGAAAATCAAGAATTGAGCGCGGAATAAAAACAAACTTGTATGCGGGCAAGAAAATAAAAAACCGAGTTAGGAATACCGCAAACATGTTTTGCATCAAGAAAATGAGGAATTTGAGTGCTGAAAACAACCAAACTTGTTTTGGAACAAGAAAATCAAGAACTGAGTCCGGAATAACGCAAACATGTTTTCCATCAAGAATATCAAAAATTGAGCGCGGAATACTACCAAACTTGTTTCGGATCAAGACAATCAAGAATTGAGTCAGGAATACCGCAAACATGTTTTGCACCAAGAAAATCATGAATTGAGTGCGGAATACAACCAAACTTGTTTCGTATCAAGAAAATCAAGAACTGAGTCCGGAATACCGCAAACAAGTTTTGCATCAAGAAAATCAAGAATTTGAGTCCGGAATACAAACAAACTTGTTTTTGAGATCAAGAAAATCAAGAACTGAGTCCGGAATACCGCAAACAAGTTTTGCATCAAGAAAACAAGAATTGAGCGCGGAATAAAAACAAATTTGTTTGGGATCAAGAAAATAAAAAACCGAATCAGGAATACCGCAAACATGTTTTGCATCAAGAAAATCAAGAATTGAGTGCTGAAAACAACCAAACTTGTTTCGGATCAAGAAAATCAAGAACTGATTCCGGAATAACGCAAACATGTTTTCCATCAAGAATATCAAAAATTGAGCGCGGAATACTACCAAACTTGTTTCGGATCAAGACAATCGAGAATTGAGTCAGGAATACCGCAAACATATTTTGCATCAAGAAAATCAGGAATTGAGTGCGGAATACAACCAAACTTGTTTCGGATCAAGAAAAATCAAGAACTGAGTCCGGAATACCGCAAACTTGTTTTGCATCAAGAAAATGAGGAATTTGAGTGCTGTAAACAACCAAACTTGTTTTGGAACAAGAAAATCAAGAATTGAGTCGGGAATAACGCAAACATGTTTTCCATCAAGAAAATCAAGAATTTAGCGCGGAATACAACCAAACTTGTTTCGGATCGAGACAATCAAGAATTGAGTCAGGAATACCGCAAACATATTTTGCATCAAGAAAATCAGGAATTGAGTGCGGAATTCAACCAAACTTGTTTCGACCAAGAAAAATCAAGAACTGAGTCCGGAATACCGCAAACTTGTTTTGCATCATGAAAATGAGGAATTTGAGGCCGGACTACAACCAAACTTGTTTCGGATGAAGAAAATCAAGAATTGAGTCAGGAATACAGCAAACATTTTTTGCATCAAGAAAATCAAGAATTATGTGCGGAATACAAACAAACTTGTTTCGGATCAAGAAAATCAAGAACTGAGTCCGGAATACCGCAAACAAGTTTTGCATCAAGAAAATCAAGAATTTGAGTCCGGAATACAAACAAACTTGTTTTTGAGATCAAGAAAATCAAGAACTGAGTCCGGAATACCGCAAACAAGTTTTGCATCAAGAAAATCAAGAATTGTGTGCGGAATACTACCAAACTTGTTTCGGATGAAGAAAATCAAGAATTGAGTCAGGAATACCGCAAACATGTTTTGCATCAAGAAAATCAAGAATTGTGTGCGGATTACAAACAAACTTATTTCGGATCAAGAAAATCAAGAACTGAGTCCGGAATACCGCAAACAAGTTTTGCATCAAGAAAATCAAGAATTTGAGTCCGGAATACAAACAAACTAGTTTTTAAGATCAAGAAAATCGAGAACTGAGTCCGGAATACCGCAAACATGTTTTGCATCAAGAAAATGAGGAAATTGAGGCCGGAATACAAACAAACTTGTTTTGGATGAAGAAATTCAAGAAATGAGTCTGGAATACCGCGAACAAGTTTTGCATCAAGAAAATCAAGAATTGAGCGCGGAATACAAACAAACTTGTTTGGGATCAAGAAAATAAAAAACCGAGTCAGGAATACCGCAAACATGTTTTGCACCAAGAAAATCAAGAATTGAGTGCGGAATACAACCAAACTTGTTTCGTATCAAGAAAATCAAGAACTTAGTCCGGAATACCGCAAACAAATTTTGCATCAAGAAAATCAAGAATTTGAGTCCGTAATAAAAACAAACTTGTTTTTCAGATCAAGAAAATCAAGAAATGAGTCCGGTATACCGCAAACATGTTTTGCATCAAGAAAATGAGGAATTTGAGGACGGAATACAAACAAACTTGTTTTGGATGAAGAAAATCAAGAAATGAGTCTGGAATACCGCAAACAAGTTTTGCATCAAGAAAATCAAGAATTGAGCGCGGAATAAAAACAAACTTGTTTGGGATCAAGAAAATAAAAAACCGAGTCAGGAATACCGCAAACATATTTTGCATCAAGAAAATAGGGAATTTGAGTGCTGAAAACAACCAAACTTGTTTTGGAACAAGAAAATCAAGAACTGAGTCCGGAATAACGCAAACATGTTTTCCATCAAGAATATCAAAAATTGAGCGCGGAATACTACCAAACTTGTTTCGGATCAAGACAATCAAGAATTGAGTCAGGAATACTGCAAACATATTTTGCATCAAGAAAATCAGGAATTGAGTGCGGAATACAACCAAACTTGTTTCGGATCAAGAAAAATCAAGAACTAAGTCCGGAATACCGCAAACTTGTTTTGCATCAAGAAAATGAGGAATTTGAGGCCGGAATACAAACAAACTTTTTTTGGATCAAGAAAATCAAGAACTGAGTCCGGAATACCGCAAACAAGTTTTGCATCAAGAAAATCAAGAATTGAGCGCGGAATAAAAACAAACTTGTTTGGGATCAAGAAAATCAAAAACCGAGTCAGGAATACCGCAAACATGTTTTGCATCAAGAAAATCAAGAATTGAGTGCTGAAAACAACCAAACTTGTTTCGGATCAAGAAAATGAAGAACTGAGTCCGGAATAACGCAAACATATTTTCCATCAAGAATATCAAAAATTGAGCGCGGAATACTACCAAACTTGTTTCGGATCAAGACAATCAAGAATTGAGTCAGGAATACCGCAAACATATTTTGCATCAAGAAAATCAGGAATTGAGTGCGGAATACAACCAAACTTGTTTCGGATCAAGAAAAATCAAGAAATGAGTCCGGAATACCGCAAACTTGTTTTGCATCAAGAAAATGAGGAATTTGAGGCCGGAATACAAACAAACTTGTTTCGGATCAAGACAATCAAGAATTGAGTCAGGAATACCGCAAACAAGTTTTGCATCAAGAAAATCAAAAATTGAGCGCGGAATAAAAACAAACTTGTTTGGGATCAAGAAAATCAAAAACCGAGTCAGGAATACCGCAAACATGTTTTGCATCAAGAAAATCAAGAATTGAGTGCTGAAAACAACCAAACTTGTTTCGGATCAAGAAAATCAAGAACTTAGTCCGGAATAACGCAAACATGTTTTCCATCAAGAATATCAACAATTGAGCGCGGAATACTACCAAACTTGTTTCGGATCAAGACAATCAAGAATTGAGTCAGGAATACCGCAAACATGTTTTGCATCAAGAAAATCAGGAATTGAGTGCGGAATACAACCAAACTTGTTTCGGATCAAGAAAAACCAAGAACTGAGTCCGGAATACCGCAAACTTGTTTTGCATCAAGAAAATGAGGAATTTGAGGCCGGAATACAAACAAACTTTTTTTGGATCAAGAAAATCAAGAACTGAGTCCGGAATACCGCAAACAAGTTTTGCATCAAGAAAATCAAGAATTGAGCGCGGAATAAAAACAAACTTGTTTGGGATCAAGAAAATAAAAAACCGAGTCAGGAATACCGCAAACATGTTTTGCATCAAGAAAATCAAGAATTGAGTGCTGAAAACAACCAAACTTGTTTCGGATCAAGAAAATCAAGAACTGAGTCCGGAATAACGCAAACATGTTTTCCATCAAGAATATCAACAATTGAGCGCGGAATACTACCAAACTTGTTTCGGATCAAGACAATCAAGAATTGAGTCAGAAATACCGCAAATATATTTTGCATCAAGAAAATCAGGAATTGAGTGCGGAATACAACCAAACTTGTTTCGGATCAAGAAAAATCAAGAAATGAGTCCGGAATACCGCAAACTTGTTTTGCATCAAGAAAATGAGGAATTTGAGGCCGGAATACAAACAAACTTGTTTCGCATCAAGACAATCAAGAATTGAGTCAGGAATACCGCAAACATGTTTTGCATCAAGAAAATCAAGAATTGAGCGCGGAATAAAAACAAACTTGTTTGGGATCAAGAAAATCAAAAACCGAGTCAGGAATACCGCAAACATGTTTTGCATCAAGAAAATCAAGAATTGAGTGCTGAAAACAACCAAACTTGTTTCGGATCAAGAAAATCAAGAACTGAGTCCGGAATAACGCAAACATGTTTTCCATCAAGAATATCAACAATTGAGCGCGGAATACTACCAAACTTGTTTCGGATCAAGACAATCAAGAATTGAGTCAGGAATACCGCAAACATATTTTGCATCAAGAAAATCAGGAATTGAGTGCGGAATACAACCAAACTTGTTTCGGATCAAGAAAAACCAAGAACTGAGTCCGGAATACCGCAAACTTGTTTTGCATCAAGAAAATGAGGAATTTGAGGCCGGAATACAAACAAACTTTTTTTGGATCAAGAAAATCAAGAACTGAGTCCGGAATACCGCAAACAAGTTTTGCATCAAGAAAATCAAGAATTGAGCGCGGAATAAAAACAAACTTGTTTGGGATCAAGAAAATAAAAAACTGAGTCAGGAATACCGCAAACATGTTTTGCATCAAGAAAATCAAGAATTGAGTGCTGAAAACAACCAAACTTGTTTCGGATCAAGAAAATCAAGAACTGAGTCCGGAATAACGCAAACATGTTTTGCATCAAGAAAATCAAGAATTGAGTGCTGAAAACAACCAAACTTGTTTCGGATCAAGAAAATCAAGAACTGAGTCCGGAATAACGCAAACATGTTTTCCATCAAGAATATCAACAATTGAGCGCGGAATACTACCAAACTTGTTTCGGATCAAGACAATCAAGAATTGAGTCAGGAATACCGCAAACATATTTTGCACCAAGAAAATCAGGAATTGAGTGCGGAATACAACCAAACTTGTTTCGGATCAAGAAAAACCAAGAACTGAGTCCGGAATACCGCAAACTTGTTTTGCATCAAGAAAATGTGGAATTTGAGGCCGGAATACAAACAAACTTTTTTTGGATCAAGAAAATCAAGAACTGAGTCCGGAATACCGCAAACAAGTTTTGCATCAAGAAAATCAAGAATTGAGCGCGGAATAAAAACAAACTTGTTTGGGATCAAGAAAATAAAAAACCGAGTCAGGAATACCGCAAACATGTTTTGCATCAAGAAAATCAAGAATTGAGTGCTGAAAACAACCAAACTTGTTTCGGATCAAGAAAATCAAGAACTGAGTCCGGAATAATGCAAACATGTTTTCCATCAAGAATATCAAAAATTGAGCGCGGAATACTACCAAACTTGTTTCGGATCAAGAGAATCAAGAATTGAGTCAGGAATACCGCAAACATATTTTGCATCATGAAAATCAGGAATTGAGTGCGGAATACAACCAAACTTGTTTCGGATCAAGAAAAATCAAGAACTGAGTCCGGAATACCGCAAACTTGTTTTGCATCAAGAAAATGAGGAATTTGAGGCCGGAATACAACCAAACTTGTTTCGGATCAAGAAAATGAAGAATTGAGTCAGGAATACAGCAAACATGTTTTGCATCAAGAAAATCAAGAATTATGTGCGGAATACAAACAAACTTGTTTCGGATCAAGAAAATCAAGAACTGAGTCCGGAATACCGCAAACAAGTTTTGCATCAAGAAAATCAAGAATTTGAGTCCGGAATACAAACAAACTTGTTTTTGAGATCAAGAAAATCAAGAACTGAGTCCGGAATACCGCAAACAAGTTTTGCATCAAGAAAATCAAGAATTGAGCGCGGAATAAAAACAAACTTGTTTGGGATCAAGAAAATCAAAAACCGAGTCAGGAATACCGCAAACATGTTTTGCATCAAGAAAATCAAGAATTGAGTGCTGAAAACAACCAAACTTGTTTCGGATCAAGAAAATCAAGAACTGAGTCCGGAATAACGCAAACATGTTTTCCATCAAGAATATCAACAATTGAGCGCGGAATACTACCAAACTTGTTTCGGATCAAGACAATCAAGAATTGAGTCAGGAATACCGCAAACATATTTTGCATCAAGAAAATCAGGAATTGAGTGCGGAATACAACCAAACTTGTTTCGGATCAAGAAAAATCAAGAAATGAGTCCGGAATACCGCAAACTTGTTTTGCATCAAGAAAATGAGGAATTTGAGGCCGGAATACAAACAAACTTTTTTCGGATCAAGACAATCAAGAATTGAGTCAGGAATACCGCAAACATATTTTGCATCAAGAAAATCAGGAATTGAGTGCGGAATACAACCAAACTTGTTTGGAATCACGAAAATAAAAAACCGAGTCAGGAATACCGCAAACATGTTTTGCATCAAGAAAATGAGGAATTTGAGTGCTGTAAACAACCAAACTTGTTTTGTAACAAGAAAATCAAGAATTGAGTCGGGAATAACGCAAACATGTTTTCCATCAAGAAAATCAAGAATTGAGCGCGGAATACAACCAAAATTGTTTCGGATCAAGACAATCAAGAATTGAGTCAGGAATACCGCAAACATATTTTGCATCAAGAAAATCAGGAATTGAGTGCGGAATTCAACCAAACTTGTTTCGGATCAAGAAAAATCAAGAACTGAGTCCGGAATACCGCAAACTTGTTTTGCATCAAGAAAATGAGGAATTTGAGGCCGGAATACAACCAAACTTGTTTCGGATGAAGAAAATCAAGAATTGAGTCAGGAATACAGCAAACATGTTTTGCATCAAGAAAATCAAGAATTATGTGCGGAATACAAACAAACTTGTTTCGGATCAAGAAAATCAAGAACTGAGTCCGGAATACCGCAAACAAGTTTTGCATCAAGAAAATCAAGAATTTGAGTCCGGAATACAAACAAACTTGTTTTTGAGATCAAGAAAATCAAGAACTGAGTCCGGAATACCGCAAACAAGTTTTGCATCAAGAAAATCAAGAATTGAGCGCGGAATAAAAACAAACTTGTTTGGGATCAAGAAAATCAAAAACCGAGTCAGGAATACCGCAAACATGTTTTGCATCAAGAAAATCAAGAATTGAGTGCTGAAAACAACCAAACTTGTTTCGGATCAAGAAAATCAAGAACTGAGTCCGGAATAACGCAAACATGTTTTCCATCAAGAATATCAACAATTGAGCGCGGAATACTACCAAACTTGTTTCGGATCAAGACAATCAAGAATTGAGTCAGAAATACCGCAAATATATTTTGCATCAAGAAAATCAGGAATTGAGTGCGGAATACAACCAAACTTGTTTCGGATCAAGAAAAATCAAGAAATGAGTCCGGAATACCGCAAACTTGTTTTGCATCAAGAAAATGAGGAATTTGAGGCCGGAATACAAACAAACTTTTTTCGGATCAAGACAATCAAGAATTGAGTCAGGAATACCGCAAACAAGTTTTGCATCAAGAAAATCAAGAATTGAGCGCGGAATAAAAACAAACTTGTTTGGGATCAAGAAAATAAAAAACCGAGTCAGGAATACCGCAAACATGTTTTGCATCAAGAAAATGAGGAATTTGAGTGCTGAAAACAACCAAACTTGTTTTGGAACAAGAAAATCAAGAACTGAGTCCCGAATAACGCAAACATGTTTTCCATCAAGAAAATCATGAATTAAGCGCGGAATACAACCAAAATTGTTTCGGATCAAGACAATCAACAATTGAGTCAGGAATACCGCAAACATATTTTGCATCAAGAAAATGAGGAATTGAGTGCGGAATTCAACCAAACTTGTTTCGGATCAAGAAAAATCAAGAACTGAGTCCGGAATACCGCAAACTTGTTTTGCATCAAGAAAATGAGGAATTTGAGGCCGGAATACAACCAAACTTGTTTCGGATAAAGAAAATCAAGAATTGAGTCAGGAATACAGCAAACATGTTTTGCATCAAGAAAATCAAGAATTATGTGCGGAATACAAACAAACTTGTTTCGGATCAAGAAAATCAAGAACTGAGTCCGGAATACCGCAAACAAGTTTTGCATCAAGAAAATCAAGAATTTGAGTCCGGAATACAAACAAACTTGTTTTTGAGATCAAGAAAATCAAGAACTGAGTCCGGAATACCGCAAACATGTTTTGCATCAAGAAAATCAAGAATTGAGCGCGGAATAAAAACAAACTTGTTTGGGATCAAGAAAATAAAAAACCGAGTCAGGAATACCGCAAACATGTTTTGCATCAAGAAAATGAGGAATTTGAGTGCTGTAAACAACCAAACTTGTTTTGGAACAAGAAAATCAAGAATTGAGTCGGGAATAACGCAAACATGTTTTCCATCAAGAATATCAAAAATTGAGCGCGGAATACTACCAAACTTGTTTCGGATCAAGACAATCAAGAATTGAGTCAGGAATACCGCAAACATATTTTGCATCAAGAAAATCAGGAATTGAGTGCGGAATTCAACCAAACTTGTTTCGGATCAAGAAAAATCAAGAACTGAGTCCGGAATACCGCAAACTTGTTTTGCATCAACAAAATGAGGAATTTGAGGCCGGAATACAACCAAACTTGTTTCGGATAAAGAAAATCAAGAATTGAGTCAGGAATACAGCAAACATGTTTTGCATCAAGAAAATCAAGAATTATGTGCGGAATACAAACAAACTTGTTTCGGATCAAGAAAATCAAGAACTGAGTCCGGAATACCGCAAACAAGTTTTGCATCTAGAAAATCAAGAATTTGAGTCCGGAATACAAACAAACTTGTTTTTGAGATCAAGAAAATCAAGAACTGAGTCCGGAATACCGCAAACAAGTTTTGCATCAAGAAAATCAAGAATTGAGCGCGGAATAAAAACAAACTTGTTTGGGATCAAGAAAACCAAAAACCGAGTCAGGAATACCGCAAACATGTTTTGCATCAAGAAAATCAAGAATTGAGTGCTGAAAACAACCAAACTTGTTTCGGATCAAGAAAATCAAGAACTGAGTCCGGAATAACGCAAACATGTTTTCCATCAAGAATATCAAAAATTGAGCGCGGAATACTACCAAACTTGTTTCGGATCAAGACAATCAAGAATTGAGTCAGGAATACCGCAAACATATTTTGCATCAAGAAAATCAGGAATTGAGTGCGGAAAACAACCAAACTTGTTTCGGATCAAGAAAAACCAAGAACTGAGTCCGGAATACCGCAAACATGTTTTGCATCAAGAAAATGAGGAATTTGAGGCCGGAATACAAACAAACTTGTTTTGGATGAAGAAAATCAAGAAATGAGTCTGGAATACCGCAAACAAGTTTTACATCAAGAAAATCAAGAATTGAGTGCGGAATACAAACAAACTTGTTTGGGATCAAGAAAATAAAAAACCGAGTCAGGAATACCGCAAACATGTTTTGCACCAAGAAAATCAAGAATTGAGTGCGGAATACAACCAAACTTGTTTCGTATCAAGAAAATCAAGAACTGAGTCCGGAATACCGCAAACAAATTTTGCATCAAGAAAATCAAGAATTTGAGTCCGTAATAAAAACAAACTTGTTTTTGAGATCAAGAAAATCAAGAAATGAGTCCGGAATACCGCAAACATGTTTTGCATCAAGAAAATGAGGAATTTGAGGACGGAATACAAACAAACTTGTTTTGGATGAAGAAAATCAAGAAATGAGTCTGGAATACCGCAAACAAGTTTTGCATCAAGAAAATCAAGAATTGAGCGCGGAATAAAAACAAACTTGTTTGGGATCAAGAAAATCAAAAACCGAGTCAGGAATACCGCAAACATGTTTTGCATCAAGAAAATCAAGAATTGAGTGCTGAAAACAACCAAACTTGTTTCGGATCAAGAAAATCAAGAACTGAGTCCGGAATAACGCAAACATGTTTTCCATCAAGAATATCAACAATTGAGCGCGGAATACTACCAAACTTGTTTCGGATCAAGACAATCAAGAATTGAGTCAGAAATACCGCAAATATATTTTGCATCAAGAAAATCAGGAATTGAGTGCGGAATACAACCAAACTTGTTTCGGATCAAGAAAAATCAAGAAATGAGTCCGGAATACCGCAAACTTGTTTTGCATCAAGAAAATGAGGAATTTGAGGCCGGAATACAAACAAACTTTTTTCGGATCAAGACAATCAAGAATTGAGTCAGGAATACCGCAAACAAGTTTTGCATCAAGAAAATCAAGAATTGAGCGCGGAATAAAAACAAACTTGTTTGGGATCAAGAAAATAAAAAACCGAGTCAGGAATACCGCAAACATGTTTTGCATCAAGAAAATGAGGAATTTGAGTGCTGAAAACAACCAAACTTGTTTTGGAACAAGAAAATCAAGAACTGAGTCCCGAATAACGCAAACATGTTTTCCATCAAGAAAATCATGAATTAAGCGCGGAATACAACCAAAATTGTTTCGGATCAAGACAATCAACAATTGAGTCAGGAATACCGCAAACATATTTTGCATCAAGAAAATGAGGAATTGAGTGCGGAATTCAACCAAACTTGTTTCGGATCAAGAAAAATCAAGAACTGAGTCCGGAATACCGCAAACTTGTTTTGCATCAAGAAAATGAGGAATTTGAGGCCGGAATACAACCAAACTTGTTTCGGATAAAGAAAATCAAGAATTGAGTCAGGAATACAGCAAACATGTTTTGCATCAAGAAAATCAAGAATTATGTGCGGAATACAAACAAACTTGTTTCGGATCAAGAAAATCAAGAACTGAGTCCGGAATACCGCAAACAAGTTTTGCATCAAGAAAATCAAGAATTTGAGTCCGGAATACAAACAAACTTGTTTTTGAGATCAAGAAAATCAAGAACTGAGTCCGGAATACCGCAAACATGTTTTGCATCAAGAAAATCAAGAATTGAGCGCGGAATAAAAACAAACTTGTTTGGGATCAAGAAAATAAAAAACCGAGTCAGGAATACCGCAAACATGTTTTGCATCAAGAAAATGAGGAATTTGAGTGCTGTAAACAACCAAACTTGTTTTGGAACAAGAAAATCAAGAATTGAGTCGGGAATAACGCAAACATGTTTTCCATCAAGAATATCAAAAATTGAGCGCGGAATACTACCAAACTTGTTTCGGATCAAGACAATCAAGAATTGAGTCAGGAATACCGCAAACATATTTTGCATCAAGAAAATCAGGAATTGAGTGCGGAATTCAACCAAACTTGTTTCGGATCAAGAAAAATCAAGAACTGAGTCCGGAATACCGCAAACTTGTTTTGCATCAACAAAATGAGGAATTTGAGGCCGGAATACAACCAAACTTGTTTCGGATAAAGAAAATCAAGAATTGAGTCAGGAATACAGCAAACATGTTTTGCATCAAGAAAATCAAGAATTATGTGCGGAATACAAACAAACTTGTTTCGGATCAAGAAAATCAAGAACTGAGTCCGGAATACCGCAAACAAGTTTTGCATCTAGAAAATCAAGAATTTGAGTCCGGAATACAAACAAACTTGTTTTTGAGATCAAGAAAATCAAGAACTGAGTCCGGAATACCGCAAACAAGTTTTGCATCAAGAAAATCAAGAATTGAGCGCGGAATAAAAACAAACTTGTTTGGGATCAAGAAAACCAAAAACCGAGTCAGGAATACCGCAAACATGTTTTGCATCAAGAAAATCAAGAATTGAGTGCTGAAAACAACCAAACTTGTTTCGGATCAAGAAAATCAAGAACTGAGTCCGGAATAACGCAAACATGTTTTCCATCAAGAATATCAAAAATTGAGCGCGGAATACTACCAAACTTGTTTCGGATCAAGACAATCAAGAATTGAGTCAGGAATACCGCAAACATATTTTGCATCAAGAAAATCAGGAATTGAGTGCGGAAAACAACCAAACTTGTTTCGGATCAAGAAAAACCAAGAACTGAGTCCGGAATACCGCAAACTTGTTTTGAATCAAGAATATCAAAAATTGAACGCGGAATACTACCAAACTTGTTTCGGATCAAGAAAATCAAGAACTGAGTCCTGAATAACGCAAACATGTTTTCCATCAAGAATATCAAAAATTGAGCGCGGAATACTACCAAACTTGTTTCGGATCAAGAGAATCAAGAATTGAGTCAGGAATACCGCAAACATATTTTGCATCAAGAAAATCAGGAATTGAGTTCGGAATTCAACCAAACTTGTTTCGGATCAAGAAAAATCAAGAACTGAGTCCGGAATATCGCAAACTTGTTTTGCATCAAGAAAATGAGGAATTTGAGGCCGGAATACAACCAAACTTGTTTCGGATGAAGAAAATCAAGAATTGAGTCAGGAATACAGCAAACATGTTTTGCATCAAGAAAATCAAGAATTATGTGCGGAATACAAACAAACTTGTTTCGGATCAAGAAAATCAAGAACTGAGTCCGGAATACCGCAAACAAGTTTTGCATCAAGAAAATCAAGAATTTGAGTCCGGAATACAAACAAACTTGTTTTTGAGATCAAGAAAATCAAGAACTGAGTCAGGAATACCGCAAACATATTTTGCATCAAGAAAATCAAGAATTGTGTGCGGAATACAACCAAACTTGTATCGGATGAAGAAAATCAAGAATTGAGTCAGGAATACCGCAAACTTGTTTTGCATCAAGAAAATGAGGAATTTGAGTGCTGTAAACAACCAAACTTGTTTTGGAACAAGAAAATCAAGAATTGAGTCGGGAATAACGCAAACATGTTTTCCATCAAGAAAATCAAGAATTGAGCGCGGAATACAACCAAAATTGTTTCGGATCAAGACAATCAAGAATTGAGTCAGGAATACCGCAAACATATTTTGCATCAAGAAAATCAGGAATTGAGTGCGGAATTCAACCAAACTTGTTTCGGATCAAGAAAAATCAAGAACTGAGTCCGGAATATCGCAAACTTGTTTTGCATCAAGAAAATGAGGAATTTGAGGCCGGAATACAACCAAACTTGTTTCGGATGAAGAAAATCAAGAATTGAGTCAGGAATACAGCAAACATGTTTTGCATCAAGAAAATCAAGAATTATGTGCGGAATACAAACAAACTTGTTTCGGATCAAGAAAATCAAGAACTGAGTCCGGAATACCGCAAACAAGTTTTGCATCAAGAAAATCAAGAATTTGAGTCCGGAATACAAACAAACTTGTTTTTGAGATCAAGAAAATCAAGAACTGAGTCAGGAATACCGCAAACATATTTTGCATCAAGAAAATCAAGAATTGTGTGCGGAATACAACCAAACTTGTATCGGATGAAGAAAATCAAGAATTGAGTCAGGAATACCGCAAACTTGTTTTGCATCAAGAAAATGAGGAATTTGAGTGCTGTAAACAACCAAACTTGTTTTGGAACAAGAAAATCAAGAATTGAGTCGGGAATAACGCAAACATGTTTTCCATCAAGAAAATCAAGAATTGAGCGCGGAATACAACCAAAATTGTTTCGGATCAAGACAATCAAGAATTGAGTCAGGAATACCGCAAACATATTTTGCATCAAGAAAATCAGGAATTGAGTGCGGAATTCAACCAAACTTGTTTCGGATCAAGAAAAATAAAGAACTGAGTCCGGAATACCGCAAACTTGTTTTGCATCAAGAAAATGAGGAATTTGAGGCCGGAATACAACCAAACTTGTTTCGGATGAAGAAAATCAAGAATTGAGTCAGGAATACAGCAAACATGTTTTGCATCAAGAAAATCAAGAATTATGTGCGGAATACAACCAAACTTGTTTCGGATCAAGAAAATCAAGAACTGAGTCCGGAATACCGCAAACAAGTTTTGCATCAAGAAAATCAAGAATTTGAGTCCGGAATACAAACAAACTTTTTTCGGATCAAGACAATCAAGAATTGAGTCAGGAATACCGCAAACATATTTTGCATCAAGAAAATCAGGAATTGAGTGCGGAATACAACCAAACTTGTTTGGAATCAAGAAAATAAAAAACCGAGTCAGGAATACCGCAAACATGTTTTGCATCAAGAAAATGAGGAATTTGAGTGCTGTAAACAACCAAACTTGTTTTGGAACAAGAAAATCAAGAATTGAGTCGGGAATAACGCAAACATGTTTTCCATCAAGAAAATCAAGAATTGAGCGCGGAATACAACCAAAATTGTTTCGGATCAAGACAATCAAGAATTGAGTCAGGAATACCGCAAACATATTTTGCATCAAGAAAATCAGGAATTGAGTGCGGAATTCAACCAAACTTGTTTCGGATCAAGAAAAATCAAGAACTGAGTCCGGAATACCGCAAACTTGTTTTGCATCAAGAAAATGAGGAATTTGAGGCCGGAATACAACCAAACTTGTTTCGGATGAAGAAAATCAAGAATTGAGTCAGGAATACAGCAAACATGTTTTGCATCAAGAAAATCAAGAATTATGTGCGGAATACAACCAAACTTGTTTCGGATCAAGAAAATCAAGAACTGAGTCCGGAATACCGCAAACAAGTTTTGCATCAAGAAAATCAAGAATTTGAGTCCGGAATACAAACAAACTTGTTTTTGAGATCAAGAAAATCAAGAACTGAGTCCGGAATACCGCAAACAAGTTTTGCATCAAGAAAATCAAGAATTGAGCGCGGAATAAAAACAAACTTGTTTGGGATCAAGAAAATAAAAAACCGAGTCAGGAATACCGCAAACATGTTTTGCATCAAGAAAATGAGGAATTTGAGTGCTGTAAACAACCAAACTTGTTTTGGAACAAGAAAATCAAGAATTGAGTCGGGAATAACGCAAACATGTTTTCCATCAAGAAAATCAAGAATTGAGCGCGGAATACAACCAAACTTGTTTCGGATCAAGACAATCAAGAATTGAGTCAGGAATACCGCAAACATATTTTGCATCAAGAAAATCAGGAATTGAGTGCGGAATTCAACCAAACTTGTTTCGGATCAAGAAAAATCAAGAACTGAGTCCGGAATACCGCAAACTTGTTTTGCATCAAGAAAATGAGGAATTTGAGGCCGGAATACAACCAAACTTGTTTCGGATAAAGAAAATCAAGAATTGAGTCAGGAATACAGCAAACATGTTTTGCATCAAGAAAATCAAGAATTATGTGCGGAATACAAACAAACTTGTTTCGGATCAAGAAAATCAAGAACTGAGTCCGGAATACCGCAAACAAGTTTTGCATCAAGAAAATCAAGAATTTGAGTCCGGAATACAAACAAACTTGTTTTTGAGATCAAGAAAATCAAGAATTGAGCGCGGAATAAAAACAAACTTGTTTGGGATCAAGAAAATCAAAAACCGACTCAGGAATACCGCAAACATGTTTTGCATCAAGAAAATCAAGAATTGAGTGCTGAAAACAACGAAACTTGTTTCGGATCAAGAAAATCTAGAACTGAGTCCGGAATAACGCAAACATGTTTTCCATCAAGAAAATCAAGAATTTGAGTCCGGAATACAAACAAACTTGTTTTTGAGATCAAGAAAATCAAGAACTGAGTCCGGAATACCGCAAACATGTTTTGCATCAAGAAAATCAAGAATTGAGCGCGGAATAAAAACAAACTTGTTTGGGATCAAGAAAATCAAAAACCGAGTCAGGAATACCGCAAACATGTTTTGCATCAAGAAAATCAAGAATTGAGTGCTGAAAACAACCAAACTTGTTTCGGATCAAGAAAATCAAGAACTGAGTCCGGAATAACGCAAACATGTTTTCCATCAAGAATATCAACAATTGAGCGCGGAATACTGCCAAACTTGTTTCGGATTAAGACAATCAAGAATTGAGTCAGGAATACCGCAAACATATTTTGCATCAAAAAAATCAGGAATTGAGTGCGGAATTCAACCAAACTTGTTTCGGATCAAGAAAAATCAAGAACTGAGTCCGGAATACCGCAAACTTGTTTTGCATCAAGAAAATGAGGAATTTGAGGCCGGAATACAACCAAACTTGTTTCGGATGAAGAAAATCAAGAATTGAGTCAGGAATACAGCAAACATGTTTTGCATCAAGAAAATCAAGAATTATGTGCGGAATACAAACAAACTTGTTTCGGATCAAGAAAATCAAGAACTGAGTCCGGAATACCGCAAACAAGTTTTGCATCAAGAAAATCAAGAATTTGAGTCCAGAATACAAACAAACTTGTTTTTGAGATCAAGAAAATCAAGAACTGAGTCAGGAATACCGCAAACATATTTTGCATCAAGAAAATCAAGAATTGTGTGCGGAATACAACCAAACTTGTTTCGGATGAAGAAAATCAAGAATTGAGTCAGGAATACCGCAAACTTGTTTTGCATCAAGAAAATGAGGAATTTGAGGCCGGAATACAAACAAACTTTTTTCGGATCAAGACAATCAAGAATTGAGTCAGGAATACCGCAAACATATTTTGCATCAAGAAAATCAGGAATTGAGTGCGGAATACAACCAAACTTGTTTGGAATCAAGAAAATAAAAAACCGAGTCAGGAATACCGCAAACATGTTTTGCATCAAGAAAATGAGGAATTTGAGTGCTGTAAACAACCAAACTTGTTTTGGAACAAGAAAATCAAGAATTGAGTCCGGAATAACGCAAACATGTTTTCCATCAAGAAAATCAAGAATTGAGCGCGGAATACAACCAAAATTGTTTCGGATCAAGACAATCAAGAATTGAGTCAGGAATACCGCAAACATATTTTGCATCAAGAAATTCAGGAATTGAGTGCGGAATTCAACCAAACTTGTTTCGGATCAAGAAAAATCAAGAACTGAGTCCGGAATACCGCAAACTTGTTTTGCATCAAGAAAATGAGGAATTTGAGGCCGGAATACAACCAAACTTGTTTCGGATGAAGAAAATCAAGAATTGAGTCAGGAATACAGCAAACATGTTTTGCATCAAGAAAATCAAGAATTATGTGCGGAATACAACCAAACTTGTTTCGGATCAAGAAAATCAAGAACTGAGTCCGGAATACCGCAAACAAGTTTTGCATCAAGAAAATCAATAATTTGAGTCCGGAATACAAACAAACTTGTTTTTGAGATCAAGAAAATCAAGAACTGAGTCCGGAATACCGCAAACAAGTTTTGCATCAAGAAAATCAAGAATTGAGCGCGGAATAAAAACAAACTTGTTTGGGATCAAGAAAATCAAAAACCGAGTCAGGATTACCGCAAACATGTTTTGCATCAAGAAAATCAAGAATTGAGTGCTGAAAACAACCAAACTTGTTTCGGATCAAGAAAATCAAGAACTGAGTCCGGAATAACACAAACATGTTTTCCATCAAGAATATCAACAATTGAGCGCGGAATACTACCAAACTTGTTTCGGATCAAGACAATCAAGAATTGAGTCAGAAATACCGCAAATATATTTTGCATCAAGAAAATCAGGAATTGAGTGCGGAATACAACCAAACTTGTTTCGGATCAAGAAAAATCAAGAAATGAGTCCGGAATACCGCAAACTTGTTTTGCATCAAGAAAATGAGGAATTTGAGGCCGGAATACAAACAAACTTTTTTCGGATCAAGACAATCAAGAATTGAGTCAGGAATACCGCAAACAAGTTTTGCATCAAGAAAATCAAGAATTGAGCGCGGAATAAAAACAAACTTGTTTGGGATCAAGAAAATAAAAAACCGAGTCAGGAATACCGCAAACATGTTTTGCATCAAGAAAATGAGGAATTTGAGTGCTGAAAACAACCAAACTTGTTTTGGAACAAGAAAATCAAGAACTGAGTCCGGAATAACGCAAACATGTTTTCCATCAAGAAAATCAAGAATTGAGCGCGGAATACAACCAAAATTGTTTCGGATCAAGACAATCAAGAATTGAGTCAGGAATACCGCAAACATATTTTGCATCAAGAAAATCAGGAATTGAGTGCGGAATTCAACCAAACTTGTTTCGGATCAAGAAAAATCAAGAACTGAGTCCGGAATACCGCAAACTTGTTTTGCATCAAGAAAATGAGGAATTTGAGGCCGGAATACAACCAAACTTGTTTCGGAAGAAGAAAATCAAGAATTGAGTCAGGAATACAGCAAACATGTTTTGCATCAAAAAAATCAAGAATTATGTGCGGAATACAACCAAACTTGTTTCGGATCAAGAAAATCAAGAACTGAGTCCGGAATACCGCAAACAAGTTTTGCATCAAGAAAATCAAGAATTTGAGTCCGGAATACAAACAAACTTGTTTTTGAGATCAAGAAAATCAAGAACTGAGTCCGGAATACCGCAAACATGTTTTGCATCAAGAAAATCAAGAATTGAGCGCGGAATAAAAACAAACTTGTTTGGGATCAAGAAAATCAAAAACCGAGTCAGGAATACCGCAAACATGTTTTGCATCAAGAAAATGAAGAATTGAGTGCTGAAAACAACCAAACTTGTTTCGGATCAAGAAAATCAAGAACTGAGTCCGGAATAACGCAAACATGTTTTCCATCAAGAATATCAACAATTGAGCGCGGAATACTGCCAAACTTGTTTCGGATTAAGACAATCAAGAATTGAGTCAGGAATACCGCAAACATATTTTGCATCAAAAAAATCAGGAATTGAGTGCGGAATTCAACCAAACTTGTTTCGGATCAAGAAAAATCAAGAACTGAGTCTGGAATACCGCAAACTTGTTTTGCATCAAGAAAATGAGGAATTTGAGGCCGGAATACAACCAAACTTGTTTCGGATGAAGAAAATCAAGAATTGAGTCAGGAATACAGCAAACATGTTTTGCATCAAGAAAATCAAGAATTATGTGCGGAATACAACCAAACTTGTTTCGGATCAAGAAAATCAAGAACTGAGTCCGGAATACCGCAAACAAGTTTTGCATCAAGAAAATCAAGAATTTGAGTTCGGAATACAAACAAACTTGTTTTTGAGATCAAGAAAATCAAGAACTGAGTCCGGAATACCGCAAACAAGTTTTGCATCAAGAAAATCAAGAATTGAGCGCGGAATAAAAACAAACTTGTTTGGGATCAAGAAAATCAAAAACCGAGTCAGGAATACTGCAAACATGTTTTGCATCAAGAAAATCAAGAATTGAGTGCTGAAAACAACCAAACTTGTTTCGGATCAAAAAATCAGGAACTGAGTCCGGAATAACGCAAACATGTTTTCCATCAAGAATATCAACAATTGAGCGCGGAATACTACCAAACTTGTTTCGGATCAAGACAATCAAGAATTGAGTCAGGAATACCGCAAACATATTTTGCATCAAGAAAATCAGGAATTGAGTGCGGAAAACAACCAAACTTGTTTCGGATCAAGAAAAACCAAGAACTGAGTCCGGAATACCGCAAACATATTTTGCCTCAAGAAAATCAGGAATTGAGTGCGGAATTCAACCAAACTTGTTTCGGATCAAGAAAAATCAAGAACTGAGTCCGGAATATCGCAAACTTGTTTTGCATCAAGAAAATGAGGAATTTGAGGCCGGAATACAACCAAACTTGTTTCGGATGAAGAAAATCAAGAATTGAGTCAGGAATACAGCAAACATGTTTTGCATCAAGAAAATCAAGAATTATGTGCGGAATACAAACAAACTTGTTTCGGATCAAGAAAATCAAGAACTGAGTCCGGAATACCGCAAACAAGTTTTGCATTAAGAAAAATCAAGAATTTGAGTCCGGAATACAAACAAACTTGTTTTTGAGATCAAGAAAATCAAGAACTGAGTCAGGAATACCGCAAACATATTTTGCATCAAGAAAATCAAGAATTGTCTGCGGAATACAACCAAACTTGTTTCGGATGAAGAAAATCTAGAATTGAGTCAGGAATACCGCAAACTTGTTTTGCATCAAGAAAATGAGGAATTTGAGGCCGGAATACAAACAAACTTTTTTCGGATCAAGACAACCTAGAATTGAGTCAGGAATACCGCAAACATATTTTGCATCAAGAAAATCAGGAATTGAGTGCGGAATACAACCAAACTTGTTTGGAATCAAGAAAATAAAAAACCGAGTCAGGAATACCGCAAACATGTTTTGCATCAAGAAAATGAGGAATTTGAGTGCTGTAAACAACCAAACTTGTTTTGGAACAAGAAAATCAAGAATTGAGTCGGGAATAACGCAAACATGTTTTCCATCAAGAAAATCAAGAATTGAGCGCGGAATACAACCAAACTTGTTTCGGATCGAGACAATCAAGAATTGAGTCAGGAATACCGCAAACATATTTTGCATCAAGAAAATCAGGAATTGAGTGCGGAATTCAACCAAACTTGTTTCGGATCAAGGAAAAATCAAGAACTGAGTCCGGAATACCGCAAACTTGTTTTGCATCAATAAAATGAGGAATTTGAGGCCGGAATACAACCAAACTTGTTTCGGATGAAGAAAATCAAGAATTGAGTCAGGAATACAGCAAACATGTTTTGCATCAAGAAAATCAAGAATTATGTGCGGAATACAACCAAACTTGTTTCGGATCAAGAAAATCAAGAACTGAGTCCGGAATACCGCAAACAAGTTTTGCATCAAGAAAATCAAGAATTTGAGTCCGGAATACAAACAAACTTGTTTTTGAGATCAAGAAAATCAAGAACTGAGTCCGGAATACCGCAAACAAGTTTTGCATCAAGAAAATCAAGAATTGAGCGCGGAATAAAAACAAACTTGTTTGGGATCAAGAAAATAAAAAACCGAGTCAGGAATACCGCAAACATGTTTTGCATCAAGAAAATGACGAATTTGAGGCCGGAATACAAACAAACTTGTTTTGGATGAAGAAAATCAAGAAATGAGTCTGGAATACCGCAAACAAGTTTTGCATCAAGAAAATCAAGAATTGAGCGCGGAAAACAAACAAACTTGTTTGGGATCAAGAAAATAAAAAACCGAGTCAGGAATACCGCAAACATGTTTTGCACCAAGAAAATCAAGAATTGAGTGCGGAATACAACCAAACTTGTTTCGTATCAAGAAAATCAAGAACTGAGTCCGGAATACCGCAAACAAGTTTTGCATCAAGAAAATCAAGAATTTGAGTCCGGAATACAAACAAACTTGTTTTTGAGATCAAGAAAATCAAGAACTGAGTCCGGAATACCGCAAACAGGTTTTGCATGAAAAAAATCAAGAATTGAGCGCGGAATAAAAACAAACTTGTTTGGGATCAAGAAAATCAAAAACCGAGTCAGGAATACCGCAAACATGTTTTGAATCAAGAAAATCAAGAATTGAGTGCTGAAAACAACCAAACTTGTTTCGGATCAAGAAAATCAAGAACTGAGTCCGGAATAACGCAAACATGTTTTCCATCAAGAATATCAACAATTGAGCGCGGAATACTGCCAAACTTGTTTCGGATCAAGACAATCAAGAATTGAGTCAGGAATACCGCAAACATATTTTGCATCAAGAAAATCAGGAATTGAGTGCGGAATTCAACCAAACTTGTTTCGGATCAAGAAAAATCAAGAACTGAGTCCGGAATACCGCAAACTTGTTTTGCATCAAGAAAATGAGGAATTTGAGGCCGGAATACAACCAAACTTGTTTCGGATGAAGAAAATCAAGAATTGAGTCAGGAATACAGCAAACATGTTTTGCATCAAGAAAATCAAGAATTATGTGCGGAATACAAACAAACTTGTTTTGGATCAAGAAAATCAAGAACTAAGTCCGGAATACCGCAAACAAGTTTTGCATCAAGAAAATCAAGAATTTGAGTCCGGAATACAAACAAACTTGTTTTTGAGATCAAGAAAATCAAGAACTGAGTCCGGAATACCGCAAACAAGTTTTGCATCAAGAAAATCAAGAATTGAGCGCGGAATAAAAATAAACTTGTTTGGGATCAAGAAAATCAAAAACCGAGTCAGGAATACCGCAAACATGTTTTGCATCAAGAAAATCAAGAATTGAGTGCTGAAAACAACCAAACTTGTTTCGGATCAAGAAAATCAAGAACTGAGTCCGGAATAACGCAAACATGTTTTCCATCAAGAATATCAACAATTGAGCGCGGAATACTACCAAACTTGTTTCGGATCAAGACAATCAAGAATTGAGTCAGGAATACCGCAAACATATTTTGCATCAAGAAAATCAGGAATTGAGTGCGGAATACAACCAAACTTGTTTGGAATCAAGAAAATAAAAAACCGAGTCAGGAATACCGCAAACATGTTTTGCATCAAGAAAATGAGGAATTTGAGTGCTGTAAACAACCAAACTTGTTTCGGATCAAGACAATCAAGAACTGAGTCAGGAATACCGCAAACATACTTTGCATCAAGAAAATCAGGAATTGAGTGCGGAATACAACCAAACTTGTTTCGGATCAAGAAAAATCAAGAACTGAGTCCGGAATACCGCAAACTTGTTTTGCATCAAGAAAATGAGGAATTTGAGGCCGGAATACAAACAAACTTTTTTCGGATCAAGACAATCAAGAATTGAGTCAGGAATACCGCAAACAAGTTTTGCATCATGAAAATAAAAAATTGAGCACGGAATAAAAACAAACTTGTTTGGGATCAAGAAAATAAAAAACCGAGTCAGGAATACCGCAAACATGTTTTGCATCAAGAAAATGAGGAATTTGAGTGCTGTAAACAACCAAACTTGTTTTGGAACAAGAAAATCAAAAAATGAGTCGGGAATAACGCAAACATGTTTTCCATCAAGAAAATCAAGAATTGAGCGCGGAATACAACCAAACTTGTTTCGGATCAAGACAATCAAGAATTGAGTCTGGAATACCGCAAACATATTTTGCATCAAGAAAATCAGGAATTGAGTGCGGAATACAACCAAACTTGTTTCGGATCAAGAAAAATCAAGAACTGAGTCCGGAATACCGCAAACTTGTTTTGCATCAAGAAAATGAGGAATTTGAGGCCGGAATACAACCAAACTTGTTTCGGATGAAGAAAATCAAGAATTGAGTCAGGAATACCGCAAACATGTTTTGCATCAAGAAAATCAAGAATTATGTGCGGAATACAAACAAACTTGTTTCGGATCAAGAAAATAAAGAACTGAGTCCGGAATACCGCAAACAAGTTTTGCATCAAGAAAATCAAGAATTTGAGTCCGGAATACAAACAAACTTGTTTTTGAGATCAAGAAAATCAAGAACTGAGTCCGGAATAACGCAAACTTATTTTGCATCAAGAAAATGAGGAATTTGAGGCCGGAATACAAACAAACTTTTTTTGGATCAAGAAAATCAAGAAATGAGTCCGGAAATACCGCAAATAAGTTTTGCATCAAGAAAATCAAGAATTGAGCGTGGAATAAAAACAAACATGTTTGGGATCAAGAAAATAAAAAACCGAGTCAGGAATACCGCAAACATGTTTTGCATCAAGAAAATGACGAATTTGAGGCCGGAATACAAACAAACTTGTTTTGGATGAAGAAAATCAAGAAATGAGTCTAGAATACCGCAAACAAGTTTTGCATCAAGAAAATCAAGAATTGAGCGCGGAAAACAAACAAACTTGTTTGGGATCAAGAAAATAAAAAACCGAGTCAGGAATACCGCAAACATGTTTTGCACCAAGAAAATCAAGAATTGAGTGCGGAATACAACCAAACTTGTTTCGTATCAAGAAAATCAAGAACTGAGTCCGGAATACCGCAAACAAGTTTTGCATCAAGAAAATCAAGAATTTGAGTCCGGAATAAAAACAAACTTGTTTTTGAGATCAAGAAAATCAAGAACTGAGTCCGGAATACCGTAAACATGTTTTGCATCAAGAAAATGAGGAATTTGAGGCCGGAATACAAACAAACTTGTTTTGGATGAAGAAAATTAAGAAATGAGTCTGGAATACCGCAAACAAGTTTTGCATCAAGAAAATCAAAATTGAGTGCTGAAAACAACCAAACTTGTTTCGGATCAAGAAAATCAAGAACTGAGTCCGGAATAACGCAAACATGTTTTCAATCAAGAATATCAAAAATTGAGCGCGGAATACTACCAAACTTGTTTCGGATCAAGACAATCAATAATTGAGTCAGGAATACCGCAAACATACTTTGCATCAAGAAAATCAGGAATTGAGTGCGGAATACAACCAAACTTGTTTCGGATCAAGACAATCAAGAACTGAGTCAGGAATACCGCAAACATACTTTGCATCAAGAAAATCAGGAATTGAGTGCGGAATACAACCAAACTTGTTTCGGATCAAGAAAAATCAAGAACTGAGTCCGGAATACCGCAAACTTGTTTTGCATCAAGAAAATGAGGAATTTGAGGCCGGAATACAAACAAACTTTTTTCGGATCAAGACAATCAAGAATTGAGTCAGGAATACCGCAAACAAGTTTTGCATCATGAAAATAAAAAATTGAGCACGGAATAAAAACAAACTTGTTTGGGATCAAGAAAATAAAAAACCGAGTCAGGAATACCGCAAACATGTTTTGCATCAAGAAAATGAGGAATTTGAGTGCTGTAAACAACCAAACTTGTTTTGGAACAAGAAAATCAAAAAATGAGTCGGGAATAACGCAAACATGTTTTCCATCAAGAAAATCAAGAATTGAGCGCGGAATACAACCAAACTTGTTTCGGATCAAGACAATCAAGAATTGAGTCTGGAATACCGCAAACATATTTTGCATCAAGAAAATCAGGAATTGAGTGCGGAATACAACCAAACTTGTTTCGGATCAAGAAAAATCAAGAACTGAGTCCGGAATACCGCAAACTTGTTTTGCATCAAGAAAATGAGGAATTTGAGGCCGGAATACAACCAAACTTGTTTCGGATGAAGAAAATCAAGAATTGAGTCAGGAATACCGCAAACATGTTTTGCATCAAGAAAATCAAGAATTATGTGCGGAATACAAACAAACTTGTTTCGGATCAAGAAAATCAAGAACTGAGTCCGGAATACCGCAAACAAGTTTTGCATCAAGAAAATCAAGAATTTGAGTCCGGAATACAAACAAACTTGTTTTTGAGATCAAGAAAATCAAGAACTGAGTCCGGAATAACGCAAACTTATTTTGCATCAAGAAAATGAGGAATTTGAGGCCGGAATACAAACAAACTTTTTTTGGATCAAGAAAATCAAGAAATGAGTCCGGAAATACCGCAAATAAGTTTTGCATCAAGAAAATCAAGAATTGAGCGTGGAATAAAAACAAACATGTTTGGGATCAAGAAAATAAAAAACCGAGTCAGGAATACCGCAAACATGTTTTGCATCAAGAAAATGACGAATTTGAGGCCGGAATACAAACAAACTTGTTTTGGATGAAGAAAATCAAGAAATGAGTCTGGAATACCGCAAACAAGTTTTGCATCAAGAAAATCAAGAATTGAGCGCGGAAAACAAACAAACTTGTTTGGGATCAAGAAAATAAAAAACCGAGTCAGGAATACCGCAAACATGTTTTGCACCAAGAAAATCAAGAATTGAGTGCGGAATACAACCAAACTTGTTTCGTATCAAGAAAATCAAGAACTGAGTCCGGAATACCGCAAACAAGTTTTGCATCAAGAAAATCAAGAATTTGAGTCCGGAATAAAAACAAACTTGTTTTTGAGATCAAGAAAATCAAGAACTGAGTCCGGAATACCGTAAACATGTTTTGCATCAAGAAAATGAGGAATTTGAGGCCGGAATACAAACAAACTTGTTTTGGATGAAGAAAATCAAGAAATGAGTCTGGAATACCGCAAACAAGTTTTGCATCAAGAAAATCAAAATTGAGTGCTGAAAACAACCAAACTTGTTTCGGATCAAGAAAATCAAGAACTGAGTCCGGAATAACGCAAACATGTTTTCAATCAAGAATATCAAAAATTGAGCGCGGAATACTACCAAACTTGTTTCGGATCAAGACAATCAATAATTGAGTCAGGAATACCGCAAACATACTTTGCATCAAGAAAATCAGGAATTGAGTGTGGAATACAACCAAACTTGTTTCGGATCAAGAAAAATCAAGAACTGAGTCCGGAATACCGCAAACTTGTTTTGCATCAAGAAAATGAGGAATTTGAGGCCGGAATACAAACAAACTTTTTTCGGATCAAGACAATCAAGAATTTAGTCAG
This sequence comes from x Bolboschoenoplectus mariqueter, assembly GCA_037678475.1. Lineage (NCBI taxonomy): Eukaryota > Viridiplantae > Streptophyta > Magnoliopsida > Poales > Cyperaceae > x Bolboschoenoplectus > x Bolboschoenoplectus mariqueter. The sequence continues at coordinate 3,193,973 of CM075234.1, read as the reverse complement.
GAATACCGCAAACAAGTTTTGCATCATGAAAATAAAAAATTGAGCACGGAATAAAAACAAACTTGTTTGGGATCAAGAAAATAAAAAACCGAGTCAGGAATACCGCAAACATGTTTTGCATCAAGAAAATGAGGAATTTGAGTGCTGTAAACAACCAAACTTGTTTTGGAACAAGAAAATCAAAAAATGAGTCGGGAATAACGCAAACATGTTTTCCATCAAGAAAATCAAGAATTGAGCGCGGAATACAACCAAACTTGTTTCGGATCAAGACAATCAAGAATTGAGTCTGGAATACCGCAAACATATTTTGCATCAAGAAAATCAGGAATTGAGTGCGGAATACAACCAAACTTGTTTCGGATCAAGAAAAATCAAGAACTGAGTCCGGAATACCGCAAACTTGTTTTGCATCAAGAAAATGAGGAATTTGAGGCCGGAATACAACCAAACTTGTTTCGGATGAAGAAAATCAAGAATTGAGTCAGGAATACCGCAAACATGTTTTGCATCAAGAAAATCAAGAATTATGTGCGGAATACAAACAAACTTGTTTCGGATCAAGAAAATCAAGAACTGAGTCCGGAATACCGCAAACAAGTTTTGCATCAAGAAAATCAAGAATTTGAGTCCGGAATACAAACAAACTTGTTTTTGAGATCAAGAAAATCAAGAACTGAGTCCGGAATAACGCAAACTTATTTTGCATCAAGAAAATGAGGAATTTGAGGCCGGAATACAAACAAACTTTTTTTGGATCAAGAAAATCAAGAAATGAGTCCGGAAATACCGCAAATAAGTTTTGCATCAAGAAAATCAAGAATTGAGCGTGGAATAAAAACAAACATGTTTGGGATCAAGAAAATAAAAAACCGAGTCAGGAATACCGCAAACATGTTTTGCATCAAGAAAATGACGAATTTGAGGCCGGAATACAAACAAACTTGTTTTGGATGAAGAAAATCAAGAAATGAGTCTGGAATACCGCAAACAAGTTTTGCATCAAGAAAATCAAGAATTGAGCGCGGAAAACAAACAAACTTGTTTGGGATCAAGAAAATAAAAAACCGAGTCAGGAATACCGCAAACATGTTTTGCACCAAGAAAATCAAGAATTGAGTGCGGAATACAACCAAACTTGTTTCGTATCAAGAAAATCAAGAACTGAGTCCGGAATACCGCAAACAAGTTTTGCATCAAGAAAATCAAGAATTTGAGTCCGGAATAAAAACAAACTTGTTTTTGAGATCAAGAAAATCAAGAACTGAGTCCGGAATACCGTAAACATGTTTTGCATCAAGAAAATGAGGAATTTGAGGCCGGAATACAAACAAACTTGTTTTGGATGAAGAAAATCAAGAAATGAGTCTGGAATACCGCAAACAAGTTTTGCATCAAGAAAATCAAAATTGAGTGCTGAAAACAACCAAACTTGTTTCGGATCAAGAAAATCAAGAACTGAGTCCGGAATAACGCAAACATGTTTTCAATCAAGAATATCAAAAATTGAGCGCGGAATACTACCAAACTTGTTTCGGATCAAGACAATCAATAATTGAGTCAGGAATACCGCAAACATACTTTGCATCAAGAAAATCAGGAATTGAGTGTGGAATACAACCAAACTTGTTTCGGATCAAGAAAAATCAAGAACTGAGTCCGGAATACCGCAAACTTGTTTTGCATCAAGAAAATGAGGAATTTGAGGCCGGAATACAAACAAACTTTTTTCGGATCAAGACAATCAAGAATTTAGTCAGGAATACCGCAAACAAGTTTTGCATCATGAAAATCAAAAATTGAGCACGGAATAAAAACAAACTTGTTTGGGATCAAGAAAATAAAAAACCGAGTCAGGAATACCGCAAACATGTTTTGCATCAAGAAAATGAGGAATTTGAGCGCTGAAAACAACCAAACTTGTTTTGGAACAAGAAAATCAAGAAATGAGTCGGGAATAACGCAAACATGTTTTCCATCAAGAAAATCAAGAATTGAGCGCGGAATACAACCAAACTTGTTTCGGATCAAGACAATCAAGAATTGAGTCAGGAATACCGCAAACATATTTTGCATCAAGAAAATCAGGAATTTAGTGCGGAATACAACCAAACTTGTTTCGGATCAAGAAAAATCAAGAACTGAGTCCGGAATACCGCAAACTTGTTTTGCATCAAGAAAATGAGGAATTTGAGGCCGGAATACAACCAAACTTGTTTTGGATCAAGAAAATCAAGAACTGAGTCCGGAATACCGCAAACAAGTTTTGCATCAAGAAAATCAAGAATTGAGCGCAGAATAAAAACAAACTTGTTTGGGATCAAGAAAATAAAAAAATGAGTCAGGAATACCGTAAACATGTTTTGCACCAAGAAAATCAGGAATTGAGTGCGGAATACAACCAAACTTGTTTCGTATCAAGAAAATCAAGAACTGAGTCCGGAATACCGCAATTAAGTTTTGCATCAAGAAAATCAAGAATTGTGTGCGGAATACAACCAAACTTGTTTCGGATGAGGAAAATCAAGAATTGAGTCAGGAATACCGCAAACATGTTTTGCATCAAGAAAATCAAGAATTGTGTGCGGCATACAAACAAACTTGTTTCGGATCAAGAAAATAAAGAACTTTGTCCGGAATACCGCAAACAAGTTTTTCATCAAGAAAATCAAGAATTTGAGTCCGGAATACAAACAAACTTGTTTTTGACATCAAGAAAATCACGAACTGAGTCCGGAATAACGCAAATATGTTTTCCATCAAGAAAATCAAGAATTGAGCGCGGAATACAACCATACTTGTTTCGGATCAAGACAATCAAGAATTGAGTCAGGAATACCGCAAACAAGTTTTGCATCAAGAAAATCAAGAATTGTGTGCCGAATACAACCAAACTTGTTTCGGATGAAGAAAATCAAGAATTGAGTCAGGAATACCGCAAACATGTTTTGCATCAAGAAAATCAAGAATTGTGTGCGGAATACAAACAAACTTATTTCGGATCAAGAAAATCAAGAACTGAGTCCGGAATACCGCAAACAAGTTTTGCATCAGGAAAATCAAGAATTTGAGTCCGGAATACAAACAAACTAGTTTTTGAAATCAAGAAAATCAAGAACTGAGTCCGGAATACCGCAAACATGTTTTGCATCAAGAAAATTAGGAATTTGAGGCCGGAATACAAACAATCTTGTTTCGGATGAATAAAATCAAGAAATGAGTCTGGAATACCGCAAACTAGTTTTGCATCAAGAAAATCAAGAATTGTGTGCGGAATACAACCAAACTTGTTTCGGATGAAGAAAATCAAGAATTGAGTCAGGAATACCGCAAACATGTTTTGCATCAAGAAAATCAAGAATTGTGCGCGGAATACAAACAAACTTATTTCGGATCAAGAAAATCAAGAACTGAGTCCGGAATACCGCAAACAAGTTTTGCATCAAGAAAATCAAGAATTTGAGTCCGGAATACAAACAAACTAGTTTTTGAGATCAAGAAAATCAAGAACTGAGTCCGGAATACCGCAAACATGTTTAGCATCAAGAAAATGAGGAATTTGAGGCCGGAATACAAACAAACTTGTTTTGGATGAAGAAAATCAAGAAATGAGTCTGGAATACGGCAAACAAGTTTTGCATCAAGAAAATCAAGAATTGAGCGCGGAGTACAAACAAAGTTGTTTGGGTTCAAGAAAATAAAAAACCGAGTCAGGAATACCGCAAACATGTTTTGCACCATGAAAATCAGGAATTGAGTGCGGAATACAACCAAACTTGTTTCGTATCAAGAAAATCAATAACTGAGTTCGGAATACCGCAAACAAGTTTTGCATCAAAAAATCAAGAATTTGAGTTCGGAATACAAACAAACTTGTTTTTGAGATCATGAAAATCAAGAACTGAGTCCGGAATACCGCAAACATGTTTTGCATCAAGAAAATGAGGAATTTGAGGCCGGAATACAAACAAACTTGTATTGGATGAAGAAAATCAAGAATTGTGTGCGGAATACAAACAAACTTATTTCGGATCAAGAAAATCAAGAACTGAGTCCGGAATACCGCAAACAAGTTTTGCATCAAGAAAATCAAGAATTTGAGTCCGGAATACAAACAAACTAGTTTTTGAGATCAAGAAAATCAAGAACTGAGTCCGGAATACCGCAAACATGTTTAGCATCAAGAAAATGAGGAATTTGAGGCCGGAATACAAACAAACTTGTTTTGGATGAAGAAAATCAAGAAATGAATCTGGAATACCGCAAACAAGTTTTGCATCAAGAAAATCAAGAATTGAGCGCGGAATACAAACAAAGTTGTTTGGGTTCAAGAAAATAAAAAACCGAGTCAGGAATACCGCAAACATGTTTTGCACCATGAAAATCAGGAATTGAGTGCGGAATACAACCAAACTTGTTTCGTATCAAGAAAATCAATAACTGAGTTCGGAATACCGCAAACAAGTTTTGCATCAAAAAATCAAGAATTTGAGTTCGGAATACAAACAAACTTGTTTTTGAGATCATGAAAATCAAGAACTGAGTCCGGAATACCGCAAACATGTTTTGCATCAAGAAAATGAGGAATTTGAGGCCGGAATACAAACAAACTTGTATTGGATGAAGAAAATCAAGAATTGTGTGCGGAATACAAACAAACTTATTTCGGATCAAGAAAATCAAGAACTGAGTCCGGAATACCGCAAACAAGTTTTGCATCAAGAAAATCAAGAATTTGAGTCCGGAATACAAACAAACTAGTTTTTGAGATCAAGAAAATCAAGAACTGAGTCCGGAATACCGCAAACATGTTTAGCATCAAGAAAATGAGGAATTTGAGGCCGGAATACAAACAAACTTGTTTTGGATGAAGAAAATCAAGAAATGAATCTGGAATACCGCAAACAAGTTTTGCATCAAGAAAATCAAGAATTGAGCGCGGAATACAAACAAAGTTGTTTGGGTTCAAGAAAATAAAAAACCGAGTCAGGAATACCGCAAACATGTTTTGCACCATGAAAATCAGGAATTGAGTGCGGAATACAACCAAACTTGTTTCGTATCAAGAAAATCAATAACTGAGTTCGGAATACCGCAAACAAGTTTTGCATCAAAAAAACAAGAATTTGAGTTCGGAATACAAACAAACTTGTTTTTGAGATCAAGAAAATCAAGAACTGAGTCCGGAATACCGCAAACATGTTTTGAATCAAGAAAATGAGGAATTTGAGGCCGGAATACAAACAAACTTGTATTGGATGAAGAAAATCAAGAATTGTGTGCGGAATACAAACAAACTTATTTCGGATCAAGAAAATCAAGAACTGAGTCCGGAATACCGCAAACATGTTTTGCATCAAGAAAATGAGGAATTTGATGCCGGAATACAAACAAACTTGTTTTGGATGAAGAAAATCAAGAAATGAGTCTGGAATACCGCAAACAAGTTTTGCATCAAGAAAATCAAGAATTGAGCGCGAAATACAAACAAACTTGTTTGGGATCAAGAAAATAAAAAACCGAGTCAGGAATACCGCAAACATGTTTTCCATCAATAAAATCAAGAATTGAGTGCTGAAAACAACCAAACATGTTTCGGATCAAGAAAAATCAAGAACTGAGTCCGGAATAACGCAAACTTGTTTTGCATCAAGAAAAAATGAGGAATTTGAGGCCGGAATACAAACAAACTTTTTTTGGATAAAGAAAATCAAAAACTGAGTCCGGAATACCGCAAACAAATTTTGCATCAAGAAAATTAAGAATTTTAGTCCGGAATACAAACGAACTTGTTTTTGAGATCAAGAAAATCAAGAACTGATTCCGGAATACCGCAAACTTGTTTTGCATCAAGAAAATGAGGAATTTGAGGCCGGAATACAAACAAACTTGTTTTGGATGAATAAAATCAAGAAATGAGTCAGGAATACCGCAAACATGTTTTGCACCAAGAAAATCAGGAATTGAGTGCGGAATACAACCAAACTTGTTTCGTATCCAGAAAATCAAGAACTGTGTCCGGAATACCGCAAACAAGTTTTGCATCAAGAAAATCAAGAATTTGAGTCCGGAATACAAACAAACTTGTTTTTGAGATCAAGAAAATCAAGAACTGAGTCCGGAATACCGCAAACATGTTTTGCATCAAGAAAATGAGGAATTTGAGGCCGGAATACAAACAAACTTGTATTGGATGAAGAAAATCAAGAATTGTGTGCGGAATACAAACAAACTTATTTCGGATCAAGAAAATCAAGAACTGAGTCCGGAATATCGCAAACAAGTTTTGCATCAAGAAAATCAAGAATTTGAGTCCGGAATACAAACAAACTAGTTTTTGAGATCAAGAAAATCAAGAACTGAGTCCGGAATACCGCAAACATGTTTTGCATCAAGAAAATGAGGAATTTGAGGCCGGAATACAAACAAACTTGTTTTGGATGAAGAAAATCAAGAAATGAGTCTGAAATACCGCAAATAAGTTTTGCATCAAGAAAATCAAGAATTGAGCGCGGAATAAAAACAAACTTGTTTGGGATCAAGAAAATAAAAAACCGAGTCAGGAATACCGCAAACATGTTTTGCATCAAGAAAATGAGGAATTTGAGTGCTGAAAACAACCAAACTTGTTTGGGAACAAGAAAATCAAGAATTGAGTCCGGAATAACGCAAACATGTTTTCCATCAAGAAAATCAAGAATTGAGCGCGGAATACAACCAAACTTGTTTCGAATCAAGACAATCAAGAATTGAGTCAGGAATACCGCAAACATATTTTGCATTAAGAAAATCAGGAATTGAGTGCGGAATACAACCAAACTTGTTTCGGATCAAGAAAAATCAAGAACTGAGTCCGGAATACCGCAAACTTGTTTTGCATCAAGAAAATGAGGAATTTGAGGCCGGAATACAAACAAACTTTTTTCGGATCAAGACAATCAAGAATTGAGTCAGTAATACCACAAACAAGTTTTGCATCAAGAAAATCAAAAAATTGAGCGCGGAATAAAAACAAACTTATTTGGGATCAAGAAAATAAAAAACCGAGTCAGGAATACCGCAAACATGTTTTGCATCAAGAAAATGAGGAATTTGAGTGCTGTAAACAACCAAACTTGTTTCGGAACAAGAAAATCAAGAATTGAGTCGGGAATAACGCAAACATGTTTTCCATCAAGAAAATCAAGAATTGAGCGCGGAATACAACCAAACTTGTTTCGGATCAAGACAATCAAGAATTGAGTCTGGAATACCGCAAACATATTTTGCATCAAGAAAATCAGGAATTGAGTGCGGAATACAACCAAACTTGTTTCGGATCAAGAAAAATCAAGAACTGAGTCCGGAATACCGCAAACTTGTTTTGCATCAAGAAGATGAGGAATTTGAGGCCGGAATACAACCAAACTTGTTTCGGATGAAGAAAATCAAGAATTGAGTCAGGAATACCGCAAACATGTTTTGCATCAAGAAAATCAAGAATTATGTGCGGAATACAAACAAACTTGTTTCGGATCAAGAAAATCAAGAACTGAGTCCGGAATACCGCAAACAAGTTTTGCATCAAGAAAATCAAGAATTTGAGTCCGGAATACAAACAAACTTGTTTTTGAGATCAAGAAAATCAAGAACTGAGTCCGGAATACCGCAAACATGTTTTGCATCAAGAAAATGAGGAATTTGAGGCCGGAATACAAACAAACTTGTTTTGGATGAAGAAAATCAAGAAATGAGTCTGGAATACCGCAAACAAGTTTTGCATCAAGAAAATCAAGAATTGAGCGCGGAATACAAACAAACTTGTTTGGGATCAGGAAAATAAAAAACCGAGTCAGGAATACCGCAAACATGTTTTGCATCAATAAAATCAAGAATTGAGTGCTGAAAACAACCAAACATGTTTCGGATCAAGAAAATCAAGAACTGAGTCCGGAATAACGCAAACTTATTTTGCATCAAGAAAATGAGGAATTTGAGGCCGGAATACAAACAACCTTTTTTTGGATCAAGAAAATCAAGAAATGAGTCCGGAAATACCGCAAATAAGTTTTGCATCAAGAAAATCAAGAATTGAGCGCGGAATAAAAACAAACATGTTTGGGATCAAGAAAATAAAAAACCGAGTCAGGAATACCGCAAACATGTTTTGCATCAAGAAAATCAAGAATTGAGCGCTGAAAACAACCAAACTTGTTTGGGAACAAGAAAATCAAGAATTGAGTCCGGAATAACGCAAACATGTTTTCCATCAAGAAAATCAAGAATTGTGTGCGGAATACAACCAAACTTATTTCGGATCAAGAAAATCAAGAACTGAGTCCGGAATACCGCAAACAAGTTTTGCATCAAGAAAATCAAGAATTTGAGTCCGGAATACAAACAAACTAGTTTTTGAGATCAAGATAATCAAGAACTGAGTCCGGAATACCGCAAACATGTTTTGCATCAAGAAAATGAGGAATTTGAGGTCGGAATACAAACAAACTTGTATGGGATGAAGAAAATCAAGAATTGTGTGCGGAATACAAACAAACTTATTTCGGATCAAGAAAATCAAGAACTGAGTCCGGAATACCGCAAACATGTTTTGCACCAAGAAAATCATGAATTGAGTGCGGAATACAACCAAACTTGTTTCGTATCAAGAAAATCAAGAACTGAGTCCGGAATACCGCAAACAAGTTTTGCATCAAGAAAATCAAGAATTTGAGTCCGGAATAGAAACAAACTTGTTATTGAGATCAAGAAAATCAAGAACTGAGTCCGGAATACCGCAAACATGTTTTGCATCAAGAAAATGAGGAATTTGAGGCCGGAATACAAACAAACTTGTTTTGGATGAATAAAATCAAGAAATGAGTCTGGAATACCGCAAATAAGTTTTGCATCAAGAAAATCAAGAATTGAGCGCGGAATACAAACAAACTTGTTTGGGATCAAGAAAATAAAAAACCGAGTCAGGAATACCGCAAACATGTTTTGCACCATGAAAATCAGGAATTGAGTGCGGAATACAACCAAACTTGTTTCGGATCAAGAAAATCAAGAACTGAGTCCGGAATACCGCAAACAAGTTTTGCATCAAGAAAATCAAGAATTTGAGTCCGGAATACAAACAAACTAGTTTTTGAGATCAAGAAAATCAAGAACTGAGTCCGGAATACCGCAAACATGTTTTGCATCAAGAAAATGAGGAATTTGAGGCCGGAATACAAACAAACTTGTTTTGGATGAATAAAATCAAGAAATGAGTCTGGAATACCGCAAACAAGTTTTGCATCAAGAAAATCAAGAATTGAGCGCGGAATACAAACAAACTTGTTTCGGATCAAGAAAATAAAAAACCGAGTCAGGAATACCGCAAACATGTTTTGCACCATGAAAATCAGGAATTGAGTGCGGAATACAACCAAACTTGTTTCGTATCAAGAAAATCAATAACTGAGTCCGGAATACCGCAAACAAGTTTTGCATCAAAAAATCAAGAATTTGAGTCCGGAATACAAACAAACTTGTTTTTGAGATCAAGAAAATCAAGAACTGAGTCCGGAATACCGCAAACATGTTTTGCATCAAGAAAATGAGGAATTTGAGGCCGGAATACAAACAAACTTGTTTTGGATGAAGAAAATCAAGAAATGAGTCTGGAATACCGCAAACAAGTTTTGCATCAAGAAAATCAAGAATTGAGCACGAAATACAAACAAACTTGTTTGGGATCAAGAAAATAAAAAACCGAGTCAGGAATACCGCAAACATGTTTTCCATCAGTAAAATCAACAATTGAGTGCTGAAAACAACCAAACATGTTTCGGATCAAGAAAAATCAAGTACTGAGTCCGGAATAACGCAAACTTGTTTTGCATCAAGAAAATGAGGAATTTGAGGCCGGAATACAAACAAACTTTTTTTGGATAAAGAAAATCAAGAACTGAGTCCGGAATACCGCAAACATGTTTTGCATCAAGAAAATGAGGAATTTGAGGCGCGAAATACAAACAAACTTGTTTGGGATCAAGAAAATAAAAAACCGAGTTAGGAATACCGCAAACATGTTTTCCATCAATAAAATCAAGAATTGAGTGCTGAAAACAACCAAACATGTTTCGGATCAAGAAAAATCAAGAACTGAGTCCGGAATAACGCAAACTTGTTTTGCATCAAGAAAAAATGAGGAATTTGAGGCCGGAATACAAACAAACTTTTTTTGGATAAAGAAAATCAAAAACTGAGTCCGGAATACCGCAAACATGTTTTGCACCAAGAAAATCATGAATTGAGTGCGGAATACAACCAAACTTGTTTCGTATCAAGAAAATCAAGAACTGAGTCCGGAATACCGCAAACAAGTTTTGCATCAAGAAAATCAAGAATTTGAGTCCGGAATAGAAACAAACTTGTTATTGAGATTAAGAAAATCAAGAACTGAGTCCGGAATACCGCAAACATGTTTTGCATCAAGAAAATGAGGAATTTGAGGCCGGAATACAAACAAACTTGTTTTGGATGAATAAAATCAAGAAATGAGTCTGGAATACCGCAAATAAGTTTTGCATCAAGAAAATCAAGAATTGAGCGCGGAATACAAACAAACTTGTTTGGGATCAAGAAAATAAAAAACCGAGTCAGGAATACCGCAAACATGTTTTGCACCATGAAAATCAGGAATTGAGTGCGGAATACAACCAAACTTGTTTCGTATCAAGAAAAAATCAAGAACTGAGTCCGGAATACCGCAAACAAGTTTTGCATCATGAAAATCAAGAATTTGAGTCCGGAATACAAACAAACTCGTTTTTGAGATCAAGAAAATCAAGAACTAAGTCCGGAATACCGCAAACATGTTTTGCATCAAGAAAATGAGGAATTTGAGGCCGGAATACAAACAAACTTGTATTGGATGAAGAAAATCAAGAATTGTGTGCGGAATACAAACAAACTTATTTCGGATCAAGAAAATCAAGAACTGAGTCCGGAATACCGCAAACAAGTTTTGCATCAAGAAAATCAAGAATTTGAGTCCGGAATACAAACAAACTAGTTTTTGAGATCAAAAAAATCAAGAACTGAGTCCGGAATACCGCAAACATGTTTTGCATCAAGAAAATGAGGAATTTGAGGCCGGAATACAAACAAACTTGTTTTGGATGAATAAAATCAAGAAATGAGTCTGGAATACCGCAAACAAGTTTTGCATTAAGAAAATCAAGAATTGAGCGCGGAATACAAACAAACTTGTTTCGGATCAAGAAAATAAAAAACCGAGTCAGGAATACCGCAAACATGTTTTGCACCATGAAAATCAGGAATTGAGTGCGGAATACAACCAAACTTGTTTCGTATCAAGAAAATCAATAACTGAGTCCGGAATACCGCAAACAAGTTTTGCATCAAAAAATCAAGAATTTGAGTCCGGAATACAAACAAACTTGTTTTTGAGATCAAGAAAATCAAGAACTGAGTCCGGAATACCGCAAACATGTTTTGCATCAAGAAAATGAGGAATTTGAGGCCGGAATACAAACAAACTTGTTTTGGATGAAGAAAATCAAGAAATGAGTCTGGAATACCGCAAACAAGTTTTGCATCAAGAAAATCAAGAATTGAGCACGAAATACAAACAAACTTGTTTGGGATCAAGAAAATAAAAAACCGAGTCAGGAATACCGCAAACATGTTTTCCATCAGTAAAATCAAGAATTGAGTGCTGAAAACAACCAAACATGTTTCGGATCAAGAAAAATCAAGTACTGAGTCCGGAATAACGCAAACTTGTTTTGCATCAAGAAAATGAGGAATTTGAGGCCGGAATACAAACAAACTTTTTTTGGATAAAGAAAATCAAGAACTGAGTCCGGAATACCGCAAAGATGTTTTGCATCAAGAAAATGAGGAATTTGAGGCGCGAAATACAAACAAACTTGTTTGGGATGAAGAAAATAAAAAACCGAGTTAGGAATACCGCAAACATGTTTTCCATCAATAAAATCAAGAATTGAGTGCTGAAAACAACCAAACATGTTTCGGATCAAGAAAAATCAAGAACTGAGTCCGGAATAACGCAAACTTGTTTTGCATCAAGAAAAAATGAGGAATTTGAGGCCGGAATACAAACAAACTTTTTTTGGATAAAGAAAATCAAAAACTGAGTCCGGAATACCGCAAACATGTTTTGCACCAAGAAAATCATGAATTGAGTGCGGAATACAACCAAACTTGTTTCGTATCAAGAAAATCAAGAACTGAGTCCGGAATACCGCAAACAAGTTTTGCATCAAGAAAATCAAGAATTTGAGTCCGGAATAGAAACAAACTTGTTATTGAGATTAAGAAAATCAAGAACTGAGTCCGGAATACCGCAAACATGTTTTGCATCAAGAAAATGAGGAATTTGAGGCCGGAATACAAACAAACTTGTTTTGGATGAATAAAATCAAGAAATGAGTCTGGAATACCGCAAATAAGTTTTGCATCAAGAAAATCAAGAATTGAGCGCGGAATACAAACAAACTTGTTTGGGATCAAGAAAATAAAAAACCGAGTCAGGAATACCGCAAACATGTTTTGCACCATGAAAATCAGGAATTGAGTGCGGAATACAACCAAACTTGTTTCGTATCAAGAAAAAATCAAGAACTGAGTCCGGAATACCGCAAACAAGTTTTGCATCATGAAAATCAAGAATTTGAGTCCGGAATACAAACAAACTCGTTTTTGAGATCAAGAAAATCAAGAACTAAGTCCGGAATACCGCAAACATGTTTTGCATCAAGAAAATGAGGAATTTGAGGCCGGAATACAAACAAACTTGTATTGGATGAAGAAAATCAAGAATTGTGTGCGGAATACAAACAAACTTATTTCGGATCAAGAAAATCAAGAACTGAGTCCGGAATACCGCAAACAAGTTTTGCATCAAGAAAATCAAGAATTTGAGTCCGGAATACAAACAAACTAGTTTTTGAGATCAAAAAAATCAAGAACTGAGTCCGGAATACCGCAAACATGTTTTGCATCAAGAAAATGAGGAATTTGAGGCCGGAATACAAACAAACTTGTTTTGGATGAATAAAATCAAGAAATGAGTCTGGAATACCGCAAACAAGTTTTGCATTAAGAAAATCAAGAATTGAGCGCGGAATACAAACAAACTTGTTTCGGATCAAGAAAATAAAAAACCGAGTCAGGAATACCGCAAACATGTTTTGCACCATGAAAATCAGGAATTGAGTGCGGAATACAACCAAACTTGTTTCGTATCAAGAAAATCAATAACTGAGTCCGGAATACCGCAAACAAGTTTTGCATCAAAAAATCAAGAATTTGAGTCCGGAATACAAACAAACTTGTTTTTGAGATCAAGAAAATCAAGAACTGAGTCCGGAATACCGCAAACATGTTTTGCATCAAGAAAATGAGGAATTTGAGGCCGGAATACAAACAAACTTGTTTTGGATGAAGAAAATCAAGAAATGAGTCTGGAATACCGCAAACAAGTTTTGCATCAAGAAAATCAAGAATTGAGCACGAAATACAAACAAACTTGTTTGGGATCAAGAAAATAAAAAACCGAGTCAGGAATACCGCAAACATGTTTTCCATCAGTAAAATCAAGAATTGAGTGCTGAAAACAACCAAACATGTTTCGGATCAAGAAAAATCAAGTACTGAGTCCGGAATAACGCAAACTTGTTTTGCATCAAGAAAATGAGGAATTTGAGGCCGGAATACAAACAAACTTTTTTTGGATAAAGAAAATCAAGAACTGAGTCCGGAATACCGCAAACAAGTTTTGCATCAAGAAAATGAGGAATTTGAGGCGCGAAATACAAACAAACTTGTTTGGGATCAAGAAAATAAAAAACCGAGTTAGGAATACCGCAAACATGTTTTCCATCAATAAAATCAAGAATTGAGTGCTGAAAACAACCAAACATGTTTCGGATCAAGAAAAATCAAGAACTGAGTCCGGAATAACGCAAACTTGTTTTGCATCAAGAAAAAATGAGGAATTTGAGGCCGGAATACAAACAAACTTTTTTTGGATAAAGAAAATCAAAAACTGAGTCCGGAATACCGCAAACATGTTTTGCACCAAGAAAATCATGAATTGAGTGCGGAATACAACCAAACTTGTTTCGTATCAAGAAAATCAAGAACTGAGTCCGGAATATCGCAAATAAGTTTTGCATCAAGAAAATCAAGAATTTGAGTCCGGAATAGAAACAAACTTGTTTTTGAGATCAAGAAAATCAAGAACTGAGTCCGGAATACCGCAAACATGTTTTGCATCAAGAAAATGAGGTATTTGAGGCCGGAATACAAACAAACTTGTTTTGGATGAATAAAATCAAGAAATGAGTCTGGAATACCGCAAATAAGTTTTGCATCAAGAAAATCAAGAATTGAGCGCGGAATACAAACAAACTTGTTTGGGATCAAGAAAATAAAAAACCGAGTCAGGAATACCGCAAACATGTTTTGCACCATGAAAATCAGGAATTGAGTGCGGAATACAACCAAACTTGTTTCGTATCAAGAAAAAATCAAGAACTGAGTCCGGAATACCGCAAACAAGTTTTGCATCATGAAAATCAAGAATTTGAGTCCGGAATACAAACAAACTAGTTTTTGAGATCAAGAAAATCAAGAACTAAGTCCGGAATACCGCAAACATGTTTTGCATCAAGAAAATGAGGAATTTGAGGCCGGAATACAAACAAACTTGTATTGGATGAAGAAAATCAAGAATTGTGTGCGGAATACAAACAAACTTATTTCGGATCAAGAAAATCAAGAACTGAGTCCGGAATACCGCAAACAAGTTTTGCATCAAGAAAATCAAGAATTTGAGTCCGGAATACAAACAAACTAGTTTTTGAGATCAAGAAAATCAAGAACTGAGTCCGGAATACCGCAAACATGTTTTGCATCAAGAAAATGAGGAATTTGAGGCCGGAATACAAACAAACTTGTTTTGGATGAATAAAATCAAGAAATGAGTCTGGAATACCGCAAACAAGTTTTGCATCAAGAAAATCAAGAATTGAGCGCGGAATACAAACAAACTTGTTTCGGATCAAGAAAATAAAAAACCGAGTCAGGAATACCGCAAACATGTTTTGCACCATGAAAATCAGGAATTGAGTGCGGAATACAACCAAACTTGTTTCGTATCAAGAAAATCAATAACTGAGTCCGGAATACCGCAAACAAGTTTTGCATCAAAAAATCAAGAATTTGAGTCCGGAATACAAACAAACTTGTTTTTGAGATCAAGAAAATCAAGAACTGAGTCCGGAATACCGCAAACATGTTTTGCATCAAGAAAATGAGGAATTTGAGGCCGGAATACAAACAAACTTGTTTTGGATGAAGAAAATCAAGAAATGAGTCTGGAATACCGCAAACAAGTTTTGCATCAAGAAAATCAAGAATTGAGCACGAAATACAAACAAACTTGTTTGGGATCAAGAAAATAAAAAACCGAGTCAGGAATACCGCAAACATGTTTTCCATCAGTAAAATCAAGAATTGAGTGCTGAAAACAACCAAACATGTTTCGGATCAAGAAAAATCAAGTACTGAGTCCGGAATAACGCAAACTTGTTTTGCATCAAGAAAATGAGGAATTTGAGGCCGGAATACAAACAAACTTTTTTTGGATAAAGAAAATCAAGAACTGAGTCCGGAATACCGCAAAGATGTTTTGCATCAAGAAAATGAGGAATTTGAGGCGCGAAATACAAACAAACTTGTTTGGGATGAAGAAAATAAAAAACCGAGTTAGGAATACCGCAAACATGTTTTCCATCAATAAAATCAAGAATTGAGTGCTGAAAACAACCAAACATGTTTCGGATCAAGAAAAATCAAGAACTGAGTCCGGAATAACGCAAACTTGTTTTGCATCAAGAAAAAATGAGGAATTTGAGGCCGGAATACAAACAAACTTTTTTTGGATAAAGAAAATCAAAAACTGAGTCCGGAATACCGCAAACATGTTTTGCACCAAGAAAATCATGAATTGAGTCCGGAATACAACCAAACTTGTTTCGTATCAAGAAAATCAAGAACTGAGTCCGGAATACCGCAAACAAGTTTTGCATCAAGAAAATCAAGAATTTGAGTCCGGAATAGAAACAAACTTGTTTTTGAGATCAAGAAAATCAAGAACTGAGTCCGGAATACCGCAAACATGTTTTGCATCAAGAAAATGAGGAATTTGAGGCCGGAATACAAACAAACATGTTTTGGATGAATAAAATCAAGAAATGAGTCTGGAATACCGCAAATAAGTTTTGCATCAAGAAAATCAAGAATTGAGCGCGGAATACAAACAAACTTGTTTGGGATCAAGAAAATAAAAAACCGAGTCAGGAATACCGCAAACATGTTTTCCATCAGTAAAATCAAGAATTGAGTGCTGAAAACAACCAAACATGTTTCGGATCAAGAAAAATCAAGTACTGAGTCCGGAATAACGCAAACTTGTTTTGCATCAAGAAAATGAGGAATTTGAGGCCGGAATACAAACAAACTTTTTTTGGATAAAGAAAATCAAGAACTGAGTCCGGAATACCGCAAAGATGTTTTGCATCAAGAAAATGAGGAATTTGAGGCGCGAAATACAAACAAACTTGTTTGGGATGAAGAAAATAAAAAACCGAGTTAGGAATACCGCAAACATGTTTTCCATCAATAAAATCAAGAATTGAGTGCTGAAAACAACCAAACATGTTTCGGATCAAGAAAAATCAAGAACTGAGTCCGGAATAACGCAAACTTGTTTTGCATCAAGAAAAAATGAGGAATTTGAGGCCGGAATACAAACAAACTTTTTTTGGATAAAGAAAATCAAAAACTGAGTCCGGAATACCGCAAACATGTTTTGCACCAAGAAAATCATGAATTGAGTCCGGAATACAACCAAACTTGTTTCGTATCAAGAAAATCAAGAACTGAGTCCGGAATACCGCAAACAAGTTTTGCATCAAGAAAATCAAGAATTTGAGTCCGGAATAGAAACAAACTTGTTTTTGAGATCAAGAAAATCAAGAACTGAGTCCGGAATACCGCAAACATGTTTTGCATCAAGAAAATGAGGAATTTGAGGCCGGAATACAAACAAACATGTTTTGGATGAATAAAATCAAGAAATGAGTCTGGAATACCGCAAATAAGTTTTGCATCAAGAAAATCAAGAATTGAGCGCGGAATACAAACAAACTTGTTTGGGATCAAGAAAATAAAAAACCGAGTCAGGAATACCGCAAACATGTTTTCCATCAGTAAAATCAAGAATTGAGTGCTGAAAACAACCAAACATGTTTCGGATCAAGAAAAATCAAGTACTGAGTCCGGAATAACGCAAACTTGTTTTGCATCAAGAAAATGAGGAATTTGAGGCCGGAATACAAACAAACTTTTTTTGGATAAAGAAAATCAAGAACTGAGTCCGGAATACCGCAAACAAGTTTTGCATCAAGAAAATGAGGAATTTGAGGCGCGAAATACAAACAAACTTGTTTGGGATCAAGAAAATAAAAAACCGAGTTAGGAATACCGCAAACATGTTTTCCATCAATAAAATCAAGAATTGAGTGCTGAAAACAACCAAACATGTTTCGGATCAAGAAAAATCAAGAACTGAGTCCGGAATAACGCAAACTTGTTTTGCATCAAGAAAAAATGAGGAATTTGAGGCCGGAATACAAACAAACTTTTTTTGGATAAAGAAAATCAAAAACTGAGTCCGGAATACCGCAAACATGTTTTGCACCAAGAAAATCATGAATTGAGTGCGGAATACAACCAAACTTGTTTCGTATCAAGAAAATCAAGAACTGAGTCCGTAATACCGCAAATAAGTTTTGCATCAAGAAAATCAAGAATTTGAGTCCGGAATAGAAACAAACTTGTTTTTGAGATCAAGAAAATCAAGAACTGAGTCCGGAATACCGCAAACATGTTTTGCATCAAGAAAATGAGGAATTTGAGGCCGGAATACAAACAAACTTGTTTTGGATGAATAAAATCAAGAAATGAGTCTGGAATACCGCAAATAAGTTTTGCATCAAGAAAATCAAGAATTGAGCGCGGAATACAAACAAACTTGTTTGGGATCAAGAAAATAAAAAACCGAGTCAGGAATACCGCAAACATGTTTTGCACCATGAAAATCAGGAATTGAGTGCGGAATACAACCAAACTTGTTTCGTATCAAGAAAAAATCAAGAACTGAGTCCGGAATACCGCAAACAAGTTTTGCATCATGAAAATCAAGAATTTGAGTCCGGAATACAAACAAACTAGTTTTTGAGATCAAGAAAATCAAGAACTAAGTCCGGAATACCGCAAACATGTTTTGCATCAAGAAAATGAGGAATTTGAGGCCGGAATACAAACAAACTTGTATTGGATGAAGAAAATCAAGAATTGTGTGCGGAATACAAACAAACTTATTTCGGATCAAGAAAATCAAGAACTGAGTCCGGAATACCGCAAACAAGTTTTGCATCAAGAAAATCAAGAATTTGAGTCCGGAATACAAACAAACTAGTTTTTGAGATCAAGAAAATCAAGAACTGAGTCCGGAATACCGCAAACATGTTTTGCATCAAGAAAATGAGGAATTTGAGGCCGGAATACAAACAAACTTGTTTTGGATGAATAAAATCAAGAAATGAGTCTGGAATACCGCAAACAAGTTTTGCATCAAGAAAATCAAGAATTGAGCGCGGAATACAAACAAACTTGTTTCGGATCAAGAAAATAAAAAACCGAGTCAGGAATACCGCAAACATGTTTTGCACCATGAAAATCAGGAATTGAGTGCGGAATACAACCAAACTTGTTTCGTATCAAGAAAATCAATAACTGAGTCCGGAATACCGCAAACAAGTTTTGCATCAAAAAATCAAGAATTTGAGTCCGGAATACAAACAAACTTGTTTTTGAGATCAAGAAAATCAAGAACTGAGTCCGGAATACCGCAAACATGTTTTGCATCAAGAAAATGAGGAATTTGAGGCCGGAATACAAACAAACTTGTTTTGGATGAAGAAAATCAAGAAATGAGTCTGGAATACCGCAAACAAGTTTTGCATCAAGAAAATCAAGAATTGAGCACGAAATACAAACAAACTTGTTTGGGATCAAGAAAATAAAAAACCGAGTCAGGAATACCGCAAACATGTTTTCCATCAGTAAAATCAAGAATTGAGTGCTGAAAACAACCAAACATGTTTCGGATCAAGAAAAATCAAGTACTGAGTCCGGAATAACGCAAACTTGTTTTGCATCAAGAAAATGAGGAATTTGAGGCCGGAATACAAACAAACTTTTTTTGGATAAAGAAAATCAAGAACTGAGTCCGGAATACCGCAAAGATGTTTTGCATCAAGAAAATGAGGAATTTGAGGCGCGAAATACAAACAAACTTGTTTGGGATGAAGAAAATAAAAAACCGAGTTAGGAATACCGCAAACATGTTTTCCATCAATAAAATCAAGAATTGAGTGCTGAAAACAACCAAACATGTTTCGGATCAAGAAAAATCAAGAACTGAGTCCGGAATAACGCAAACTTGTTTTGCATCAAGAAAAAATGAGGAATTTGAGGCCGGAATACAAACAAACTTTTTTTGGATAAAGAAAATCAAAAACTGAGTCCGGAATACCGCAAACATGTTTTGCACCAAGAAAATCATGAATTGAGTCCGGAATACAACCAAACTTGTTTCGTATCAAGAAAATCAAGAACTGAGTCCGGAATACCGCAAACAAGTTTTGCATCAAGAAAATCAAGAATTTGAGTCCGGAATAGAAACAAACTTGTTTTTGAGATCAAGAAAATCAAGAACTGAGTCCGGAATACCGCAAACATGTTTTGCATCAAGAAAATGAGGAATTTGAGGCCGGAATACAAACAAACATGTTTTGGATGAATAAAATCAAGAAATGAGTCTGGAATACCGCAAATAAGTTTTGCATCAAGAAAATCAAGAATTGAGCGCGGAATACAAACAAACTTGTTTGGGATCAAGAAAATAAAAAACCGAGTCAGGAATACCGCAAACATGTTTTCCATCAGTAAAATCAAGAATTGAGTGCTGAAAACAACCAAACATGTTTCGGATCAAGAAAAATCAAGTACTGAGTCCGGAATAACGCAAACTTGTTTTGCATCAAGAAAATGAGGAATTTGAGGCCGGAATACAAACAAACTTTTTTTGGATAAAGAAAATCAAGAACTGAGTCCGGAATACCGCAAAGATGTTTTGCATCAAGAAAATGAGGAATTTGAGGCGCGAAATACAAACAAACTTGTTTGGGATGAAGAAAATAAAAAACCGAGTTAGGAATACCGCAAACATGTTTTCCATCAATAAAATCAAGAATTGAGTGCTGAAAACAACCAAACATGTTTCGGATCAAGAAAAATCAAGAACTGAGTCCGGAATAACGCAAACTTGTTTTGCATCAAGAAAAAATGAGGAATTTGAGGCCGGAATACAAACAAACTTTTTTTGGATAAAGAAAATCAAAAACTGAGTCCGGAATACCGCAAACATGTTTTGCACCAAGAAAATCATGAATTGAGTCCGGAATACAACCAAACTTGTTTCGTATCAAGAAAATCAAGAACTGAGTCCGGAATACCGCAAACAAGTTTTGCATCAAGAAAATCAAGAATTTGAGTCCGGAATAGAAACAAACTTGTTTTTGAGATCAAGAAAATCAAGAACTGAGTCCGGAATACCGCAAACATGTTTTGCATCAAGAAAATGAGGAATTTGAGGCCGGAATACAAACAAACATGTTTTGGATGAATAAAATCAAGAAATGAGTCTGGAATACCGCAAATAAGTTTTGCATCAAGAAAATCAAGAATTGAGCGCGGAATACAAACAAACTTGTTTGGGATCAAGAAAATAAAAAACCGAGTCAGGAATACCGCAAACATGTTTTCCATCAGTAAAATCAAGAATTGAGTGCTGAAAACAACCAAACATGTTTCGGATCAAGAAAAATCAAGTACTGAGTCCGGAATAACGCAAACTTGTTTTGCATCAAGAAAATGAGGAATTTGAGGCCGGAATACAAACAAACTTTTTTTGGATAAAGAAAATCAAGAACTGAGTCCGGAATACCGCAAACAAGTTTTGCATCAAGAAAATGAGGAATTTGAGGCGCGAAATACAAACAAACTTGTTTGGGATCAAGAAAATAAAAAACCGAGTTAGGAATACCGCAAACATGTTTTCCATCAATAAAATCAAGAATTGAGTGCTGAAAACAACCAAACATGTTTCGGATCAAGAAAAATCAAGAACTGAGTCCGGAATAACGCAAACTTGTTTTGCATCAAGAAAAAATGAGGAATTTGAGGCCGGAATACAAACAAACTTTTTTTGGATAAAGAAAATCAAAAACTGAGTCCGGAATACCGCAAACATGTTTTGCACCAAGAAAATCATGAATTGAGTGCGGAATACAACCAAACTTGTTTCGTATCAAGAAAATCAAGAACTGAGTCCGTAATACCGCAAATAAGTTTTGCATCAAGAAAATCAAGAATTTGAGTCCGGAATAGAAACAAACTTGTTTTTGAGATCAAGAAAATCAAGAACTGAGTCCGGAATACCGCAAACATGTTTTGCATCAAGAAAATGAGGAATTTGAGGCCGGAATACAAACAAACTTGTTTTGGATGAATAAAATCAAGAAATGAGTCTGGAATACCGCAAATAAGTTTTGCATCAAGAAAATCAAGAATTGAGCGCGGAATACAAACAAACTTGTTTGGGATCAAGAAAATAAAAAACCGAGTCAGGAATACCGCAAACATGTTTTGCACCATGAAAATCAGGAATTGAGTGCGGAATACAACCAAACTTGTTTCGTATCAAGAAAATCAAGAACTGAGTCCGGAATACCGCAAACAAGTTTTGCATCATGAAAATCAAGAATTTGAGTCCGGAATACAAACAAACTAGTTTTTGAGATCAAGAAAATCAAGAACTAAGTCCGGAATACCGCAAACATGTTTTGCATCAAGAAAATGAGGAATTTGAGGCCGGAATACAAACAAACTTGTATTGGATGAAGAAAATCAAGAATTGTGTACGGAATACAAACAAACTTATTTCGGATCAAGAAAATCAAGAACTGAGTCCGGAATACCGCAAACAAGTTTTGCATCAAGAAAATCAAGAATTTGAGTCCGGAATACAAACAAACTAGTTTTTGAGATCAAGAAAATCAAGAACTGAGTCCGGAATACCGCAAACATGTTTTGCATCAAGAAAATGAGGAATTTGAGGCCGGAATACAAACAAACTTGTTTTGGATGAATAAAATCAAGAAATGAGTCTGGAATACCGCAAACAAGTTTTGCATCAAGAAAATCAAGAATTGAGCGCGGAATACAAACAAACTTGTTTCGGATCAAGAAAATAAAAAACCGAGTCAGGAATACCGCAAACATGTTTTGCACCATGAAAATCAGGAATTGAGTGCGGAATACAACCAAACTTGTTTCGTATCAAGAAAATCAAT
Source organism: x Bolboschoenoplectus mariqueter (assembly GCA_037678475.1). Lineage (NCBI taxonomy): Eukaryota > Viridiplantae > Streptophyta > Magnoliopsida > Poales > Cyperaceae > x Bolboschoenoplectus > x Bolboschoenoplectus mariqueter. Next base: position 3,171,411 of record CM075234.1, on the reverse strand, counting down.
AACTGAGTCCGGAATACCGCAAACAAGTTTTGCATCAAAAAATCAAGAATTTGAGTCCGGAATACAAACAAACTTGTTTTTGAGATCAAGAAAATCAAGAACTGAGTCCGGAATACCGCAAACATGTTTTGCATCAAGAAAATGAGGAATTTGAGGCCGGAATACAAACAAACTTGTTTTGGATGAAGAAAATCAAGAAATGAGTCTGGAATACCGCAAACAAGTTTTGCATCAAGAAAATCAAGAATTGAGCACGAAATACAAACAAACTTGTTTGGGATCAAGAAAATAAAAAACCGAGTCAGGAATACCGCAAACATGTTTTCCATCAGTAAAATCAACAATTGAGTGCTGAAAACAACCAAACATGTTTCGGATCAAGAAAAATCAAGTACTGAGTCCGGAATAACGCAAACTTGTTTTGCATTAAGAAAATGAGGAATTTGAGGCCGGAATACAAACAAACTTTTTTTGGATAAAGAAAATCAAGAACTGAGTCCGGAATACCGCAAAGATGTTTTGCATCAAGAAAATGAGGAATTTGAGGCGCGAAATACAAACAAACTTGTTTGGGATCAAGAAAATAAAAAACCGAGTTAGGAATACCGCAAACATGTTTTCCATCAATAAAATCAAGAATTGAGTGCTGAAAACAACCAAACATGTTTCGGATCAAGAAAAATCAAGAACTGAGTCCGGAATAACGCAAACTTGTTCTGCATCAAGAAAAAATGAGGAATTTGAGGCCGGAATACAAACAAACTTTTTTTGGATAAAGAAAATCAAAAACTGAGTCCGGAATACCGCAAACATGTTTTGCACCAAGAAAATCATGAATTGAGTCCGGAATACAACCAAACTTGTTTCGTATCAAGAAAATCAAGAACTGAGTCCGGAATACCGCAAACAAGTTTTGCATCAAGAAAATCAAAAATTTGAGTCCGGAATAGAAACAAACTTGTTTTTGAGATCAAGAAAATCAAGAACTGAGTCCGGAATACCGCAAACATGTTTTGCATCAAGAAAATGAGGAATTTGAGGCCGGAATACAAACAAACATGTTTTGGATGAATAAAATCAAGAAATGAGTCTGGAATACCGCAAATAAGTTTTGCATCAAGAAAATCAAGAATTGAGCGCGGAATACAAACAAACTTGTTTGGGATCAAGAAAATAAAAAACCGAGTCAGGAATACCGCAAACATGTTTTGCACCATGAAAATCAGGAATTGAGTGCGGAATACAACCAAACTTGTTTCGTATCAAGAAAATCAAGAACTGAGTCCGGAATACCGCAAACAAGTTTTGCATCATGAAAATCAAGAATTTGAGTCCGGAATACAAACAAACTAGTTTTTGAGATCAAGAAAATCAAGAACTAAGTCCGGAATACCGCAAACATGTTTTGCATCAAGAAAATGAGGAATTTGAGGCCGGAATACAAACAAACTTGTATTGGATGAAGAAAATCAAGAATTGTGTACGGAATACAAACAAACTTATTTCGGATCAAGAAAATCAAGAACTGAGTCCGGAATACCGCAAACAAGTTTTGCATCAAGAAAATCAAGAATTTGAGTCCGGAATACAAACAAACTAGTTTTTGAGATCAAGAAAATCAAGAACTGAGTCCGGAATACCGCAAACATGTTTTGCATCAAGAAAATGAGGAATTTGAGGCCGGAATACAAACAAACTTGTTTTGGATGAATAAAATCAAGAAATGAGTCTGGAATACCGCAAACAAGTTTTGCATCAAGAAAATCAAGAATTGAGCGCGGAATACAAACAAACTTGTTTCGGATCAAGAAAATAAAAAACCGAGTCAGGAATACCGCAAACATGTTTTGCACCATGAAAATCAGGAATTGAGTGCGGAATACAACCAAACTTGTTTCGTATCAAGAAAATCAATAACTGAGTCCGGAATACCGCAAACAAGTTTTGCATCAAAAAATCAAGAATTTGAGTCCGGAATACAAACAAACTTGTTTTTGAGATCAAGAAAATCAAGAACTGAGTCCGGAATACCGCAAACATGTTTTGCATCAAGAAAATGAGGAATTTGAGGCCGGAATACAAAGAAACTTGTTTTGGATGAAGAAAATCAAGAAACGAGTCTGGAATACCGCAAACAAGTTTTGCATCAAGAAAATCAAGAATTGAGCACGAAATACAAACAAACTTGTTTGGGATCAAGAAAATAAAAAACCGAGTCAGGAATACCGCAAACATGTTTTCCATCAGTAAAATCAACAATTGAGTGCTGAAAACAACCAAACATGTTTCGGATCAAGAAAAATCAAGTACTGAGTCCGGAATAACGCAAACTTGTTTTGCATCAAGAAAATGAGGAATTTGAGGCCGGAATACAAACAAACTTTTTTTGGATAAAGAAAATCAAGAACTGAGTCCGGAATACCGCAAACAAGTTTTGCATCAAGAAAATGAGGAATTTGAGGCGCGAAATACAAACAAACTTGTTTGGGATCATGAAAATAAAAAACCGAGTTAGGAATACCGCAAACATGTTTTCCATCAATAAAATCAAGAATTGAGTGCTGAAAACAACCAAACATGTTTCGGATCAAGAAAAATCAAGAACTGAGTCCGGAATAACGCAAACTTGTTTTGCATCAAGAAAAAATGAGGAATTTGAGGCCGGAATACAAACAAACTTTTTTTGGATAAAAAAAATCAAAAACTGAGTCCGGAATACCGCAAACATGTTTTGCACCAAGAAAATCATGAATTGAGTGCGGAATACAACCAAACTTGTTTCGTATCAAGAAAATCAAGAACTGAGTCCGGAATACCGCAAACAAGTTTTGCATCAAGAAAATCAAGAATTTGAGTCCGGAATAGAAACAAACTTGTTTTTGAGATCAAGAAAATCAAGAACTGAGTCCGGAATACCGCAAACATGTTTTGCATCAAGAAAATGTGGAATTTGAGGCCGGAATACAAACAAACTTGTATTGGATGAAGAAAATCAACAATTGTGTGCGGAATACAAACAAACTTATTTCGGATCAAGAAAATCAAGAACTGAGTCCGGAATACCGCAAACAAGTTTTGCATCAAGAAAATCAAGAATTGAGCGCGGAATACAAACAAACTTATTTGGGATCAAGAAAATCAAGAATTGAGTCCGGAATAACGCAAACATGTTTTCCATCAAGAAAATCAAGAATTGAGCGCGGAATACAACCAAACTTGTTTCGGATCAAGACAATCAAGAATTGAGTCAAGAATACCGCTAACATATTTTGCATCAAGAAAATCAGGAATTGAGTGTGGAATACAACCAAACTTGTTTCGGATCAAGAAAAATCAAGAACTGAGTCCGGAATACCGCAAACAAGTTTTGCATCAAGAAAATAAGGAATTTGAGGCGCGAAATACAAACAAACTTGTTTGGGATCAAGTAAATAAAAAACCGAGTTAGGAATACCGCAAACATGTTTTCCATCAATAAAATCAAGAATTGAGTGCTGAAAATAACCAAACATGTTTCGGATCAAGAAAAATCAAGAACTGAGTCCGGAATAACGCAAACTTGTTTTGCATCAAGAAAAAATGAGGAATTTGAGGCCGGAATACAAACAAACTTTTTTTGGATAAAAAAAATCAAAAACTGAGTCCGGAATAACGCTAACATATTTTGCATCAAGAAAATCAGGAATTGAGTGTGGAATACAACCAAACTTGTTTCGGATCAAGAAAAATCAAGAACTGAGTCCGGAATACCGCAAACATGTTTTGCATCAAGAAAATCAAGAATTGTGTGCGGAATACAACCAAACTTGTTTCGGATGAAGAAAATCAAGAAGTGAGTCAGGAATACCGCAAACATGTTTTGCATTAAGAAAATCAAGAATTGTGTGCGGAATACAAACAAACTTATTTCGGATCAAAAAAATCAAGAACTGAGTCCGGAATACCGCAAACAAGTTTTGCATCAAGAAAATCAAGAATTTGAGTCCGGAATACAAACAAACTAGTTTTTGAGATCAAGAAAATCAAGAACTGAGTCCGGAATACCGCAAACATGTTTTGCATCAAGAAAATGAGGAATTTGAGGCCGGAATACAAACAAACTTGTTTTGGATGAATAAAATCAAGAAATGAGTCTGGAATACCGCAAACAAGTTTTGCATTAAGAAAATCAAGAATTGAGCGCGGAATACAAACAAACTTGTTTCGGATCAAGAAAATAAAAAACCGAGTCAGGAATACCGCAAACATGTTTTGCACCATGAAAATCAGGAATTGAGTGCGGAATACAACCAAACTTGTTTCGTATCAAGAAAATCAATAACTGAGTCCGGAATACCGCAAACAAGTTTTGCATCAAAAAATCAAGAATTTGAGTCCGGAATACAAACAAACTTGTTTTTGAGATCAAGAAAATCAAGAACTGAGTCCGGAATACCGCAAACATGTTTTGCATCAAGAAAATGAGGAATTTGAGGCCGGAATACAAACAAACTTGTTTTGGATGAAGAAAATCAAGAAATGAGTCTGGAATACCGCAAACAAGTTTTGCATCAAGAAAATCAAGAATTGAGCACGAAATACAAACAAACTTGTTTGAGATCAAGAAAATAAAAAACCGAGTCAGGAATACCGCAAACATGTTTTCCATCAGTAAAATCAAGAATTGAGTGCTGAAAACAACCAAACATGTTTCGGATCAAGAAAAATCAAGTACTGAGTCCGGAATAACGCAAACTTGTTTTGCATCAAGAAAATGAGGAATTTGAGGCCGGAATACAAACAAACTTTTTTTGGATAAAGAAAATCAAGAACTGAGTCCGGAATACCGCAAACATGTTTTGCATCAAGAAAATGAGGAATTTGAGGCGCGAAATACAAACAAACTTGTTTGGGATCAAGAAAATAAAAAACCGAGTTAGAAATACCGCAAACATGTTTTCCATCAATAAAATCAAGAATTGAGTGCTGAAAACAACCAAACATGTTTCGGATCAAGAAAAATCAAGAACTGAGTCCGGAATAACGCAAACTTGTTTTGCATCAAGAAAAAATGAGGAATTTGAGGCCGGAATACAAACAAACTTTTTTTGGATAAAGAAAATCAAAAACTGAGTCCGGAATACCGCAAACATGTTTTGCACCAAGAAAATCATGAATTGAGTGCGGAATACAACCAAACTTGTTTCGTATCAAGAAAATCAAGAACTGAGTCCGGAATACCGCAAACAAGTTTTGCATCAAGAAAATCAAGAATTTGAGTCCGGAATAGAAACAAACTTGTTTTTGAGATCAAGAAAATCGAGAACTGAGTCCGGAATACCGCAAACATGTTTTGCATCAAGAAAATGTGGAATTTGAGGCCGGAATACAAACAAACTTGTATTGGATGAAGAAAATCAACAATTGTGTGCGGAATACAAACAAACTTATTTCGGATCAAGAAAATCAAGAACTGAGTCCGGAATACCGCAAACAAGTTTTGCATCAAGAAAATCAAGAATTGAGCGCGGAATACAAACAAACTTGTTTGGGATCAAGAAAATCAAGAATTGAGTCCGGAATAACGCAAACATGTTTTCCATCAAGAAAATCAAGAATTGAGCGCGGAATACAACCAAACTTGTTTCGGATCAAGACAATCAAGAATTGAGTCAAGAATACCGCTAACATATTTTGCATCAAGAAAATCAGGAATTGAGCGCGGAATACAACCAAACTTGTTTCGGATCAAGAAAAATCAAGAACTGAGTCCGGAATACCGCAAACATGTTTTGCATCAAGAAAATGAGGAATTTGAGGCCGGAATACAAACAAACTTGTTTCGGATGAATAAAATCAAGAAATGAGTCCGGAATACCGCAAACTAGTTTTGCATCAAGAAAATCAAGAATTGTGTGCGGAATACAACCAAACTTGTTTCGGATGAAGAAAATCAAGAAGTGAGTCAGGAATACCGCAAACATGTTTTGCATCAAGAAAATCAAGAATAGTGTGCGGAATACAAACAAACTTATTTCGGATCAAAAAAATCAAGAACTGAGTCCGGAATACCGCAAACAAGTTTTGCATCAAGAAAATCAAGAATTTGAGTCCGGAATACAAACAAACTAGTTTTTGAGATCAAGAAAATCATGAACTGAGTCCGGAATACCGCAAACATGTTTTGCATCAAGAAAATGAGGAATTTGAGTCCGGAATACAAACAAACTAGTTTTTGAGATCAAGAAAATCAAGAACTGAGTCCGGAATACCGCAAACATGTTTTGCATCAAGAAAATGAGGAATTTGAGGCCGGAATACAAACAAACTTGTTTTGGATGAAGAAAATCAAGAAATGAGTCTGGAATACCGCAAACAAGTTTTGCATCAAGAAAATCAAGAATTGAGCGCGGAATACAAACAAACTTGTTTGGGATCAAGAAAATAAAAAACCGAGTCAAGAATACCGCAAACATGTTTTGCACCATGAAAATCAGGAATTGAGTGCGGAATACAACCAAACTTGTTTCGTATCAAGAAAATCAATAACTGAGTCCGGAATACCGCAAACAAGTTTTGCATCAAAAAATCAAGAATTTGAGTTTGGAATACAAACAAACTTGTTTTGGAGATCAAGAAAATCAAGAACTGAGTCCGGAATACCGCAAAAATGTTTTGCATCAAGAAAATGAGGAATTTTTGGCCGGAATACAAACAAACTTGGTTTGGATGAATAAAATCAAGAAATGAGTCTGGAATACCGCAAACAAGTTTTGCATCAAGAAAATCAAGAATTGAGCGCGAAATACAAACAAACTTGTTTGGGATCAAGAAAATAAAAAACCGAGTCAGGAATACCGCAAACATGTTTTCCATCAATAAAATCAAGAATTGAGTGCTGAAAACAACCAAACATGTTTCGGATCAAGAAAAATCAAGAACTGAGTCCGGAATAACGCAAACTTGTTTTGCATCAAGAAAAAAATGAGGAATTTGAGGCCGGAATACAAACAAACTTTTTTTGGATAAAGAAAATCAAAAACTGAGTCCGGAATACCGCAAACAAGTTTTACATCAAGAAAATTAAGAATTTGAGTCCGGAATACAAACAAATTAGTTTTTGAGAGCAAGAAAATCAAGAACTGATTCCGGAATACCGCAAACATGTTTTGCATCAAGAAAATGAGGAATTTGAGGCCGGAATACAAACAAATTTGTTTTGGATGAATAAAATCAAGAAATGAGTCAGGAATACCGCAAACATGTTTTGCACCAAGATAATCAGGAATTGAGTGCGGAATACAACCAAACTTGTTTCGTATCAAGAAAATCAAGAACTGTGTCCGGAATACCGCAAACAAGTTTTGTATCAAGAAAATCAAGAATTTGAGTCCGGAATACAAACAAACTTGTTTTTGAGATCAAGAAAATCAAGAACTGAGTCCGGAATACCGCAAACATGTTTTGCATCAAGAAAATGAGGAATTTGAGGCCGGAATACAAACAAACTTGTTTTTGAATGAATAAAATCAAGAAATGAGTCTGGAATACCGCAAATAAGTTTTGCATCAAGAAAATCAAGAATTGAGCGCGGAATACAAACAAACTTGTTTGGGATCAAGAAAATAAAAAACCGAGTCAGGAATACCGCAAACATGTTTTGCACCATGAAAATCAGGAATTGAGTGCGGAATACAACCAAACTTGTTTCGTATCAAGAAAAAATCAAGAACTGAGTCCGGAATACCGCAAACAAGTTTTGCATCATGAAAATCAAGAATTTGAGTCCGGAATACAAACAAACTAGTTTTTGAGATCAAGAAAATCAAGAACTGAGTCCGGAATACCGCAAACATGTTTTGCATCAAGAAAATGAAGAATTTGAGGCCGGAATACAAACAAACTTGTATTGGATGAAGAAAATCAAGAATTGTGTGCGGAATACAAACAAACTTATTTCGGATCAAGAAAATCAAGAACTGAGTCCGGAATACCGCAAACAAGTTTTGCATCAAGAAAATCAAGAATTTGAGTCCGGAATACAAACAAACTAGTTTTTGAGATCAAGAAAATCAAGAACTGAGTCCGGAATACCGCAAACATGTTTTGCATCAAGAAAATGAGGAATTTGAGGCCGGAATACAAACAAACTTGTTTTGGATGAAGAAAATCAAGAAATGAGTCTGGAATACCGCAAACAAGTTTTGCATCAAGAAAATCAAGAATTGAGCGCGGAATACAAACAAACTTGTTTGGGATCAAGAAAATAAAAAACCGAGTCAGGAATACCGCAAACATGTTTTGCACCATGAAAATCAGGAATTGAGTGCGGAATACAACCAAACTTGTTTCGTATCAAGAAAATCAATAACTGATTCCGGAATACCGCAAACAAGTTTTGCATCAAAAAATCAAGAATTTGAGTTCGGAATACAAACAAACTTGTTTTGGAGATCAAGAAAATCAAGAACTGAGTCCGGAATACCGCAAAAATGTTTTGCATCAAGAAAATGAGGAATTTGAGGCCGGAATACAAACAAACTTGTTTTGGATGAATAAAATCAAGAAATGAGTTTGGAATACCGCAAACAAGTTTTGCATCAAGAAAATCAAGAATTGAGCGCGAAATACAAACAAACTTGTTTGGGATCAAGAAAATAAAAAACCGAGTCAGGAATACCGCAAACATGTTTTCCATCAATAAAATCAAGAATTGAGTGCTGAAAACAACCAAACATGTTTCGGATCAAGAAAAATCAAGAACTGAGTCCGGAATAACGCAAACTTGTTTTGCATCAAGAAAAAATGAGGAATTTGAGGCCGGAATACAAACAAACTTTTTTTGGATAAAGAAAATCAAAAACTGAGTCCGGAATACCGCAAACATGTTTTGCACCAAGAAAATCATGAATTGAGTCCGGAATACAACCAAACTTGTTTCGTATCAAGAAAATCAAGAACTGAGTCCGGAATACCGCAAACAAGTTTTGCATCAAGAAAATCAAGAATTTGAGTCCGGAATAGAAACAAACTTGTTTTTGAGATCAAGAAAATCAAGAACTGAGTCCGGAATACCGCAAACATGTTTTGCATCAAGAAAATGAGGAATTTGAGGCCGGAATACAAACAAACATGTTTTGGATGAATAAAATCAAGAAATGAGTCTGGAATACCGCAAATAAGTTTTGCATCAAGAAAATCAAGAATTGAGCGTGGAATACAAACAAACTTGTTTGGGATCAAGAAAATAAAAAACCGAGTCAGGAATACCGCAAACATGTTTTGCACCATGAAAATCAGGAATTGAGTGCGGAATACAACCAAACTTGTTTCGTATCAAGAAAATCAATAACTGAGTCCGGAATACCGCAAACAAGTTTTGCATCAAAAAATCAAGAATTTGAGTTCGGAATACAAACAAACTTGTTTTGGAGATCAAGAAAATCAAGAACTGAGTCCGGAATACCACAAAAATGTTTTGCATCAAGAAAATGAGGAATTTGAGGCCGGAATACAAACAAACTTGTTTTGGATGAATAAAATCAAGAAATGAGTCTGGAATACCGCAAACAAGTTTTGCATCAAGAAAATCAAGAATTGAGCGCGAAATACAAACAAACTTGTTTGGGATCAAGAAAATAAAAAACCGAGTCAGGAATACCGCAAACATGTTTTCCATCAATAAAATCAAGAATTGAGTGCTGAAAACAACCAAACATGTTTCGGATCAAGAAAAATCAAGAACTGAGTCCGGAATAACGCAAACTTGTTTTGCATCAAGAAAAAAATGAGGAATTTGAGGCCGGAATACAACCAAACTTGTTTCGTATCAAGAAAATCAAGAACTGTGTCCGGAATACCGCAAACAAGTTTTGTATCAAGAAAATCAATAATTTGAGTCCGGAATACAAACAAACTTGTTTTTGAGATCAAGAAAATCAAGAACTGAGTCCGGAATACCGCAAACATGTTTTGCATCAAGAAAATGAGGAATTTGAGGCCGGAATACAAACAAACTTGTATTGGATGAAGAAAATCAAGAATTGTGTGCGGAATACAAACAAACTTATTTCGGATCAAGAAAATCAAGAACTGAGTCCGGAATACCGCAAACAAGTTTTGCATCAAGAAAATCAAGAATTTGAGTCCGGAATACAAACAAACTAGTTTTTGAGATCAAGCAAATCAAGAACTGAGTCCGGAATACCGCAAACATGTTTTGCATCAAGAAAATGAGGAATTTGAGGCCGGAATACAAACAAACTTGTTTTGGATGAAGAAAATCAAGAAATGAGTCTGGAATACCGCAAACAAGTTTTGCATCAAGAAAATCAAGAATTGAGCGCGGAATACAAACAAACTTGTTTGGGATCAAGAAAATAAAAAACCGAGTCAGGAATACCGCAAACATGTTTTGCACCATGAAAATCAGGAATTGAGTGCGGAATACAACCAAACTTGTTTCATATCAAGAAAATCAATAACTGAGTCCGGAATACCGCAAACAAGTTTTGCATCAAAAAATCAAGAATTTGAGTTCGGAATACAAACAAACTTGTTTTGGAGATCAAGAAAATCAAGAACTGAGTCCGGAATACCGCAAAAATGTTTTGCATCAAGAAAATGAGGAATTTGAGGCCGGAATACAAACAAACTTGTTTTTGATGAATAAAATCAAGAAATGAGTCTGGAATACCGCAAACAAGTTTTGCATCAAGAAAATCAAGAATTGAGCGCGAAATACAAACAAACTTGTTTGGGATCAAGAAAATAAAAAACCGAGTCAGGAATACCGCAAACATGTTTTCCATCAATAAAATCAAGAATTGAGTGCTGAAAACAACCAAACATGTTTCGGATCAAGAAAAATCAAGAACTGAGTCCGGAATAACGCAAACTTGTTTTGCATCAAGAAAAAAATGAGGAATTTGAGGCCGGAATACAACCAAACTTGTTTCGTATCAAGAAAATCAAGAACTGTGTCCGGAATACCGCAAACAAGTTTTGTATCAAGAAAATCAATAATTTGAGTCCGGAATACAAACAAACTTGTTTTTGAGATCAAGAAAATCAAGAACTGAGTCCGGAATACCGCAAACATGTTTTGCATCAAGAAAATGAAGAATTTGAGGCCGGAATACAAACAAACTTGTATTGGATGAAGAAAATCAAGAATTGTGTGCGGAATACAAACAAACTTATTTCGGATCAAGAAAATCAAGAACTGAGTCCGGAATACCGCAAACAAGTTTTGCATCAAGAAAATCAAGAATTTGAGTCCGGAATACAAACAAACTAGTTTTTGAGATCAAGAAAATCAAGAACTGAGTCCGGAATACCGCAAACATGTTTTGCATCAAGAAAATGAGGAATTTGAGGCCGGAATACAAACAAACTTGTTTTGGATGAAGAAAATCAAGAAATGAGTCTGGAATACCGCAAACAAGTTTTGCATCAAGAAAATCAAGAATTGAGCGCGGAATACAAACAAACTTGTTTGGGATCAAGAAAATAAAAAACCGAGTCAGGAATACCGCAAACATGTTTTGCACCATGAAAATCAGGAATTGAGTGCGGAATACAACCAAACTTCTTTCGTATCAAGAAAATCAATAACTGAGTCCGGAATACCGCAAACAAGTTTTGCATCAAAAAATCAAGAATTTGAGTTCGGAATACAAACAAACTTGTTTTGGAGATCAAGAAAATCAAGAACTGAGTCCGGAATACCACAAAAATGTTTTGCATCATGAAAATGAGGAATTTGAGGCCGGAATACAAACAAACTTGTTTTGGATGAATAAAATCAAGAAATGAGTCTGGAATACCGCAAACAAGTTTTGCATCAAGAAAATCAAGAATTGAGCGCGAAATACAAACAAACTTGTTTGGGATCAAGAAAATAAAAAACCGAGTCAGGAATACCGCAAACATGTTTTCCATCACTAAAATCAAGAATTGAGTGCTGAAAACAACCAAACATGTTTCGGATCAAGAAAAATCAAGAACTGAGTCCGGAATAACGCAAACTTGTTTTGCATCAAGAAAATCAAGAATTTGAGTCCGGAATACAAACAAACTTGTTTTTGAGATCAAGAAAATCAAGAACTGAGTCCGGAATACCGCAAACATGTTTTGCATCAAGAAAATGAGGAATTTGAGGCCGGAATACAAACAAACTTGTTTTGGATGAAGAACATCAAGAAATGAGTCTGGAATACCGCAAATAAGTTTTGCATCAAGAAAATCAAGAATTGAGCGCGGAATACAAACAAACTTGTTTGGGATCAAGAAAATAAAAAACCGAGTCAGGAATACCGCAAACATGTTTTGCACCATGAAAATCAGGAATTGAGTGCGGAATACAACCAAACTTATCTCGGATCAAGAAAATCAAGAACTGAGTCCGGAATACCGCAAACAAGTTTTGCATCAAGAAAATCAAGAATTTGAGTCCGGAATACAAACAAACTAGTTTTTGAGATCAAGAAAATCAAGAACTGAGTCCGGAATACCGCAAACATGTTTTGCATCATGAAAATGAGGAATTTGAGGCCGGAATACAAACAAACTTGTTTTGGATGAAGAAAATCAAGAAATGAGTCTGGAATACCGCAAACAAGTTTTGCATCAAGAAAATCAAGAATTGAGCGCGGTATACAAACAAACTTGTTTGGGATCAAGAAAATAAAAAACCGAGTCAGGAATACCGCAAACATGTTTTGCACCAAGAAAATCAGGAATTGAGTGCGGAATACAACCAAACTTGTTTCGTATCAAGAAAATCAAGAACTGAGTCCGGAATACCGCAAACAAGTTTTGCATCAAGAAAATCAAGAATTTGAGTCCGTAATACAAACAAACTTGTTTTGGAGATCAAGAAAATCAAGAACTGAGTCCGGAATACCGCAAAAATGTTTTGCATCAAGAAAATGAGGAATTTGAGGCCGGAATACAAACAAACTTGTTTTTGAATGAATAAAATCAAGAAATGAGTCTGGATTACCGCAAACAAGTTTTGCATCAAGAAAATCAAGAATTGAGCGCGAAATACAAACAAACTTGTTTGGGATCAAGAAAAAATAAAAAACCGAGTCAGGAATACCGCAAACATGTTTTCCATCAATAAAATCAAGAATTGAGTGCTGAAAACAACCAAACATGTTTCGGATCAAGAAAAATCAAGAACTGAGTCCGGAATAACGCAAACATGTTTTGCAGCAAGAAAAAATGAGGAATTTGAGACCGGAATACAAACAAACATTTTTTGGATAAAGAAAATCAAAAACTGATTCCGGAATACCGCAAACAAGTTTTGCATCAAGAAAATTAAGAATTTGAATCCGGAATACAAACAAACTAGTATTGGATGAAGAAAATCAAGAATTGTGTGCGGAATACAAACAAACTTATTTCGGATCAAGAAAATCAAGAACTGAGTCCGGAATACCGCAAACAAGTTTTGCATCAAGAAAATCAAGAATTTGATTCCGGAATACAAACAAACTAGTTTTTGAGATCAAGAAAATCAAGAACTGAGTCCGGAATACCGCAAACATGTTTTGCATCAAGAAAATGAGGAATTTGAGGCCGGAATACAAACAAACTTGTTTTGGATGAATAAAATCAAGAAATGAGTCTGGAATACCGCAAACAAGTTTTGCATCAAGAAAATCAAGAATTGAGCGCGGAATACAAACAAACTTGTTTGGGATCAAGAAAATAAAAAACCGAGTCAGGAATACCGCAAACATGTTTTGCACCATGAAAATCAGGAATTGAGTGCGGAATACAACCAAACTTGTTTCGTATCAAGAAAATCAATAACTGAGTCCGGAATACCGCAAACAAGTTTTGCATCAAAAAATCAAGAATTTGAGTCCGGAATAGAAACAAACTTGTTTTTGAGATCAAGAAAATCAAGAACTGAGTCCGGAATACCGCAAACATGTTTTGCATCAAGAAAATGAGGAATTTGAGGCCGGAATACAAACAAACTTGTTTTGGATGAAGAAAGTCAAGAAATGAGTCTGGAATACCGCAAACAAGTTTTGCATCAAGAAAATCAAGAATTGAGCACGAAATATTAACAAACTTGTTTGGGATCAAGAAAATAAAAAACCGAGTCAGGAATACCGCAAACATGTTTTCCATCAGTAAAATCAAGAATTGAGTGCTGAAAACAACCAAACATGTTTCGGATCAAGAAAAATCAAGAACTGAGTCCGGAATAACGCAAACTTGTTTTGCATCAAGAAAATGAGGAATTTGAGGCCGGAATACAAACAAACTTTTTTTGGATAAAGAAAATCAAGAACTGAGTCCGGAATACCGCAAACATGTTTTGCATCAAGAAAATGAGGAATTTGAGGCCGGAATACAAACAAACTTGTTTCGGATAAATAAAATCAAGAAATGAGTCTGGAATACCGCAAACAAGTTTTGCATCAAAAAAATCAAGAATTGAGCGCGGAATAGAAACAAACTTGTTTGGGATCAAGAAAATAAAAAACCGAGTCAGGAATACCGCAAACATGTTTTGCACCATGAAAATCAGGAATTGAGTGGGGAATACAACCAAACTTGTTTCGTATCAAGAAAATCAAGAACTGAGTCCGGAATACCGCAAACAAGTTTTGCATCAAGAAAATCAAGAATTTGAGTCCGGAATACAAACAAACTAGTTTTTGAGATCAAGAAAATCAAGAACTGAGTCCGGAATACCGCAAACCTGTTTTGCATCAAGAAAATGAGGAATTTGAGTCTGGAATACAAACAAACTTGTTTTGGATGAAAAAAATCAAGAAATGAGTCTGGAATACCGCAAACAAGTTTTGCCTCATGAAAATCAAGAATTGAGCGCGAAATACAAACAAACTTGTTTGGGATCAAGAAAATAAAAAACCAAGTCAGGAATACCGCAAAAATGTTTTCCATCAATAAAATCAAGAATTGAGTGCTGAAAACAACCAAACATGTTTCGGATCAAGAAAATCAAGAACTGTGTCCGGAATACCGCAAACAAGTTTTGCATCAAGAAAATCAAGAATTTGAGTCCGGAATACAAACAAACTTGTTTTTGAGATCAAGAAAATCAAGAACTGAGTCCGGAATACCGCAAACATGTTTTGCATCAAGAAAATGAGGAATTTGAGGCCGGAATACAAACAAACTTGTATTGGATTAAGAAAATCAAGAATTGTGTGCGGAATACAAACAAACTTATTTCGGATCAAGAAAATCAAGAACTTAGTCCGGAATACCGCAAACATGTTTTGCATCAAGAAAATGAGGAATTTGAGGCCGGAATACAAACAAACTTGTTTTGGATGAATAAAATCAAGAAATGAGTCTGGAATACCGCAAACAAGTTTTGCATCAAAAAAATCAAGAATTGAGCGCGGAATACAAACAAACTTGTTTGGGATCAAGAAAATAAAAAACCGAGTCAGGAATACCGCAAACATGTTTTGCACCATGAAAATCAGGAATTGAGTGCGGAATACAACCAAACTTGTTTCGTATCAAGAAAATCAAGAACTGAGTCCGGAATACCGCAAACAAGTTTTGCATCAAGAAAATCAAGAATTTGAGTCCGGAATACAAACAAACTAGTTTTTGAGATCAAGAAAATCAAGAACTGAGTCCGGAATACCGCAAACATGTTTTGCATCAAGAAAATGAGGAATTTGAGGCCGGAATACAAACAAACTTGTATTGGATGAAGAAAATCAAGAATTGTGTGCGGAATACAAACAAACTTATTTCGGATCAAGAAAATCAAGAACTAAGTCCGGAATACCGCAAACAAGTTTTGCATCAAGAAAATCAAGAATTTGAGGCCGGAATACAAACAAACTAGTTTTTGAGATCAAGAAAATCAAGAACTGAGTCCGGAATACCGCAAACATGTTTTGCATCAAGAAAATGAGGATTTTGAGGCCGGAATACAAACAAACTTATTTCAGATGAATAAAATCAAGAAATGAGTCTGGAATACCGCAAACAAGTTTTGCATCAAAAAAATCAAGAATTGAGCGCGGAATACAAACAAACTTGTTTGGGATCAAGAAAATAAAAAACCGAGTCAGGAATACCGCAAACATGTTTTGCACCATGAAAATCAGGAATTGAGTGCGGAATACAACCAAACTTGTTTCGTATCAAGAAAATCAAGAACTGAGTCCGGAATACCGCAAACAAGTTTTGCATCAAGAAAATCAAGAATTTGAGTCCGGAATACAAACAAACTAGTTTTTGAGATCAAGAAAATCAAGAACTGAGTCCGGAATACCGCAAACATGTTTTGCATCAAGAAAATGAGGAATTTGAGGCCGGAATACAAACAAACTTGTATTGGATGAAGAAAATCAAGAATTGTGTGCGGAATACAAACAAACTTATTTCGGATCAAGAAAATCAAGAACTGAGTCCGGAATACCGCAAACAAGTTTTGCATCAAGAAAATCAAGAATTTGAGTCCGGAATACAAACAAACTAGTTTTTGAGATCAAGAAAATCAAGAACTGAGTCCGGAATACCGCAAACCTGTTTTGCATCAAGAAAATGAGGAATTTGAGTCTGGAATACAAACAAACTTGTTTTGGATGAATAAAATCAAGAAATGAGTCTGGAATACCGCAAACAAGTTTTGCATCAAAAAAATCAAGAATTGAGCGCGGAATACAAACAAACTTGTTTGGGATCAAGAAAATAAAAAACCGAGTCAGGAATACCGCAAACATGTTTTGCACCATGAAAATCAGGAATTGAGTGCGGAATACAACCAAACTTGTTTCGTATCAAGAAAATCAAGAACTGAGTCCGGAATACCGCAAACAAGTTTTGCATCAAGAAAATCAAGAATTTGAGTCCGGAATACAAACAAACTAGTTTTTGAGATCAAGAAAATCAAGAACTGAGTCCGGAATACCGCAAACCTGTTTTGCATCAAGAAAATGAGGAATTTGAGTCTGGAATACAAACAAACTTGTTTTGGATGAAAAAAATCAAGAAATGAGTCTGGAATACCGCAAACAAGTTTTGCATCAAGAAAATCAAGAATTGAGCGCGAAATACAAACAAACTTGTTTGGGATCAAGAAAATAAAAAACCAAGTCAGGAATACCGCAAACATGTTTTCCATCAATAAAATCAAGAATTGAGTGCTGAAAACAACCAAACATGTTTCGGATCAAGAAAATCAAGAACTGTGTCCGGAATACCGCAAACAAGTTTTGCATCAAGAAAATCAAGAATTTGAGTCCGGAATACAAACAAACTTGTTTTTGAGATCAAGAAAATCAAGAACTGAGTCCGGAATACCGCAAACATGTTTTGCATCAAGAAAATGAGGAATTTGAGGCCGGAATACAAACAAACTTGTTTTGGATGAAGAAAGTCAAGAAATGAGTCTGGAATACCGCAAACAAGTTTTGCATCAAGAAAATCAAGAATTGAGCACGAAATATTAACAAACTTGTTTGGGATCAAGAAAATAAAAAACCGAGTCAGGAATACCGCAAACATGTTTTGCACCATGAAAATCAGGAATTGAGTGCGGAATACAACCAAACTTGTTTCGTATCAAGAAAATCATGAACTGAGTCCGGAATACCGCAAACAAGTTTTGCATCAAGAAAATCAAGAATTTGAGTCCGGAATACAAACAAACTAGTTTTTGAGATCAAGAAAATCAAGAACTGAGTCCGGAATACCGCAAACATGTTTTGCATCAAGAAAATGAGGAATTTGAGGCCGGAATACAAACAAACTTGTATTGGATGAAGAAAATCAAGAATTGTGTGCGGAATACAAACAAACTTATTTCGGATCAAGAAAATCAAGAACTAAGTCCGGAATACCGCAAACAAGTTTTGCATCAAGAAAATCAAGAATTTGAGGCCGGAATACAAACAAACTAGTTTTTGAGATCAAGAAAATCAAGAACTGAGTCCGGAATACCGCAAACATGTTTTGCATCAAGAAAATGAGGATTTTGAGGCCGGAATACAAACAAACTTATGTCAGATGAATAAAATCAAGAAATGAGTCTGGAATACCGCAAACAAGTTTTGCATCAAAAAAATCAAGAATTGAGCGCGGAATACAAACAAACTTGTTTGGGATCAAGAAAATAAAAAACCGAGTCAGGAATACCGCAAACATGTTTTGCACCATGAAAATCAGGAATTGAGTGCGGAATACAACCAAACTTGTTTCGTATCAAGAAAATCAAGAACTGAGTCCGGAATACCGCAAACAAGTTTTGCATTAAGAAAATCAAGAATTTGAGTCCGGAATACAAACAAACTAGTTTTTGAGATCAAGAAAATCAAGAACTGAGTCCGGAATACCGCAAACATGTTTTGCATCAAGAAAATGAGGAATTTGAGGCCGGAATACAAACAAACTTGTATTGGATGAAGAAAATCAAGAATTGTGTGCGGAATACAAACAAACTTATTTCGGATCAAGAAAATCAAGAACTGAGTCCGGAATACCGCAAACAAGTTTTGCATCAAGAAAATCAAGAATTTGAGTCCGGAATACAAACAAACTAGTTTTTGAGATCAAGAAAATCAAGAACTGAGTCCGGAATACCGCAAACCTGTTTTGCATCAAGAAAATGAGGAATTTGAGTCCGGAATACAAACAAACTTGTTTTGGATGAATAAAATCAAGAAATGAGTCTGGAATACCGCAAACAAGTTTTGCGTCAAGAAAATCAAGAATTGAGCGCGCAATACAAACAAACTTGTTTGGGATCAAGAAAATAAAAAACCGAGTAAGGAATACCGCAAACATGTTTTCCATCAATAAAATCAAGAATTGAGTGCTGATAACAACCAAACATGTTTCGGATCAAGAAAATCAAGAACTGCGTCCGGAATACCGCAAACAAGTTTTGCATCAAGAAAATCAAGAATTTGAGTCCGGAATACAAACAAACTTGTTTTTGAGATCAAGAAAACCAAGAACTGAGTCCGGAATACCGCAAACATGTTTTGCATCAAGAAAATGAGGAATTTGAGGCCGGAATACAAACAAACTTGTATTGGATGAAGAAAATCAAGAATTGTGTGCGGAATACAAACAAACTTATTTCGGATCAAGAAAATCAAGAACTGAGTCCGGAATACCGCAAACAAGTTTTGCATCAAGAAAATCAAGAATTTGAGTCCGGAATACAAACAAACTAGTTTTTGAGATTAAGAAAATCAAGAACTGAGTCCGGAATACCGCAAACCTGTTTTGCATCAAGAAAATGAGGAATTTGAGGCTGGAATACAAACAAACTTGTTTTGGATGAATAAAATCAAGAAATGAGTCTGGAATACCGCAAACAAGTTTTGCATTAAGAAAATCAAGAATTTAGCGCGAAATACAAACAAACTTGTTTAGGATCAAGAAAATAAAAAACCAAGTCAGGAATACCGCAAACATGTTTTCCATCAATAAAATCAAGAATTGAGTGCTGAAAACAACCAAACATGTTTCGGATCAAGAAAATCAAGAACTGTGTCCGGAATACCGCAAACAAGTTTTGCATCAAGAAAATCAAGAATTTGAGTCCGGAATACAAACAAACTTGTTTTTGAGATCAAGAAAATCAAGAACTGAGTCCGGAATACCGCAAACATGTTTTGCATCAAGAAAATAAGGAATTTGAGGCCGGAATACAAACAAACTTGTATTGGATGAAGAAAATCAAGAATTGTGTGCGGAATACAAACAAACTTATTTCGGATCAAGAAAATCAAGAACTGAGTCCGGAATACCGCAAACATGTTTTGCATCAAGAAAATGAGGAATTTGAGGCCGGAATACAAACAAACTTGTTTTGGATGAATAAAATCAAGAAATGAGTCTGGAATACCGCAAATAAGTTTTGCATCAAAAAAATCAAGAATTGAGCGCGGAATACAAACAAACTTGTTTGGGATCAAGAAAATAAAAAACCGAGTCAGGAATACCGCAAACATGTTTTGCACCATGAAAATCAGGAATTGAGTGCGGAATACAACCAAACTTGTTTCGTATCAAGAAAATCAAGAACTGAGTCCGGAATACCGCAAACAAGTTTTGCATCAAGAAAATCAAGAATTTGAGTCCGGAATACAAACAAACTAGTTTTTGAGATCAAGAAAATCAAGAACTGAGTCCGGAATACCGCAAACATGTTTTGCATCAAGAAAATGAGGAATTTGAGGCCGGAATACAAACAAACTTGTATTGGATGAAGAAAATCAAGAATTATGTGCGGAATACAAACAAACTTATTTCGGATCAAGAAAATCAAGAACTGAGTCCGGAATACCGCAAACAAGTATTGCATCAAGAAAATCAAGAATTTGAGTCCGGAATACAAACAAACTAGTTTTTGAGATCAAGAAAATCAAGAACTGAGTCCGGAATACCGCAAACATGTTTTGCATCAAGAAAATGAGGAATTTGAGGCCGGAATACAAACAAACTTGTTTTGGATGAATAAAATCAAGAAATGAGTCTGGAATACCGCAAACAAGTTTTGCGTCAAGAAAATCAAGAATTGAGCGCGCAATAGAAACAAACTTGTTTGGGATCAAGAAAATAAAAAACCGAGTAAGGAATACCGCAAACATGTTTTCCATCAATAAAATCAAGAATTGAGTGCTGATAACAACCAAACATGTTTCGGATCAAGAAAATCAAGAACTGCGTCCGGAATACCGCAAACAAGTTTTGCATCAAGAAAATCAAGAATTTGAGTCCGGAATACAAACAAACTTGTTTTTGAGATCAAGAAAACCAAGAACTGAGTCCGGAATACCGCAAACATGTTTTGCATCAAGAAAATGAGGAATTTGAGGCCGGAATACAAACAAACTTGTATTGGATGAAGAAAATCAAGAATTGTGTGCGGAATACAAACAAACTTATTTCGGATCAAGAAAATCAAGAACTGAGTCCGGAATACCGCAAACAAGTTTTGCATCAAGAAAATCAAGAATTTGAGTCCGGAATACAAACAAACTAGTTTTTGAGATTAAGAAAATCAAGAACTGAGTCCGGAATACCGCAAACCTGTTTTGCATCAAGAAAATGAGGAATTTGAGGCTGGAATACAAACAAACTTGTTTTGGATGAATAAAATCAAGAAATGAGTCTGGAATACCGCAAACAAGTTTTGCATTAAGAAAATCAAGAATTTAGCGCGAAATACAAACAAACTTGTTTAGGATCAAGAAAATAAAAAACCAAGTCAGGAATACCGCAAACATGTTTTCCATCAATAAAATCAAGAATTGAGTGCTGAAAACAACCAAACATGTTTCGGATCAAGAAAATCAAGAACTGTGTCCGGAATACCGCAAACAAGTTTTGCATCAAGAAAATCAAGAATTTGAGTCCGGAATACAAACAAACTTGTTTTTGAGATCAAGAAAATCAAGAACTGAGTCCGGAATACCGCAAACATGTTTTGCATCAAGAAAATAAGGAATTTGAGGCCGGAATACAAACAAACTTGTATTGGATGAAGAAAATCAAGAATTGTGTGCGGAATACAAACAAACTTATTTCGGATCAAGAAAATCAAGAACTGAGTCCGGAATACCGCAAACATGTTTTGCATCAAGAAAATGAGGAATTTGAGGCCGGAATACAAACAAACTTGTTTTGGATGAATAAAATCAAGAAATGAGTCTGGAATACCGCAAATAAGTTTTGCATCAAAAAAATCAAGAATTGAGCGCGGAATACAAACAAACTTGTTTGGGATCAAGAAAATAAAAAACCGAGTCAGGAATACCGCAAACATGTTTTGCACCATGAAAATCAGGAATTGAGTGCGGAATACAACCAAACTTGTTTCGTATCAAGAAAATCAAGAACTGAGTCCGGAATACCGCAAACAAGTTTTGCATCAAGAAAATCAAGAATTTGAGTCCGGAATACAAACAAACTAGTTTTTGAGATCAAGAAAATCAAGAACTGAGTCCGGAATACCGCAAACATGTTTTGCATCAAGAAAATGAGGAATTTGAGGCCGGAATACAAACAAACTTGTATTGGATGAAGAAAATCAAGAATTATGTGCGGAATACAAACAAACTTATTTCGGATCAAGAAAATCAAGAACTGAGTCCGGAATACCGCAAACAAGTTTTGCATCAAGAAAATCAAGAATTTGAGTCCGGAATACAAACAAACTAGTTTTTGAGATCAAGAAAATCAAGAACTGAGTCCGGAATACCGCAAACATGTTTTGCATCAAGAAAATGAGGAATTTGAGGCTGGAATACAAACAAACTTGTTTTGGATGAATAAAATCAAGAAATGAGTCTGGAATACCGCAAACAAGTTTTGCGTCAAGAAAATCAAGAATTGAGCGCGCAATACAAACAAACTTGTTTGGGATCAAGAAAATAAAAAACCGAGTAAGGAATACCGCAAACATGTTTTCCATCAATAAAATCAAGAATTGAGTGCTGATAACAACCAAACATGTTTCGGATCAAGAAAATCAAGAACTGCGTCCGGAATACCGCAAACAAGTTTTGCATCAAGAAAATCAAGAATTTGAGTCCGGAATACAAACAAACTTGTTTTTGAGATCAAGAAAACCAAGAACTGAGTCCGGAATACCGCAAACATGTTTTGCATCAAGAAAATGAGGAATTTGAGGCCGGAATACAAACAAACTTGTATTGGATGAAGAAAATCAAGAATTGTGTGCGGAATACAAACAAACTTATTTCGGATCAAGAAAATCAAGAACTGAGTCCGGAATACAAACAAACTTGTATTGGATGAAGAAAATCAAGAATTGTGTGCGGAATACAAACAAACTTATTTCGGATCAAGAAAATCAAGAACTGAGTCCGGAATACCGCAAACAAGTTTTGCATTAAGAAAATCAAGAATTTGAGTCCGGAATACAAACAAACTTGTTTTTGAGATCAAGAAAATCAAGAACTGAGTCCGGAATACCGCAAACATGTTTCGCATCAAGAAAATGAGGAATTTGAGGCCGGAATACAAACAAACTTGTATTGGATGAAGAAAATCAAGAATTGTGTGCGGAATACAAACAAACTTATTTCGGATCAAGAAAATCAAGAACTGAGTCCGGAATACCGCAAACAAGTTTTGCATCAAGAAAATCAAGAATTTGAGTCCGGAATACAAACAAACTAGTTTTTGAGATCAAGAAAATCAAGAACTGAGTCCGGAATACCGCAAACATGTTTTGCATCAAGAAAATGAGGAATTTCAGGCCGGAATACAAACAAACTTGTATTGGATGAAGAAAATCAAGAATTGTGTGCGGAATACAAACAAACTTATTTCGGATCAAGAAAATCAAGAACTGAGTCCGGAATACCGCAAACATGTTTTGCATCAAGAAAATGAGGATTTTGAGGCCGGAATACAAACAAACTTATTTCGGATCAAGAAAATCAAGAACTGAGTCCGGAATACCGCAAACAAGTTTTGCATCAAGAAAATGAAGAATTTGAGTCCGGAATACAAACAAACTTGTTTTTGAGATCAAGAAAATCAAGAACTGAGTCCGGAATACCGCAAACATGTTTCGCATCAAGAAAATGAGGAATTTGAGGCCGGAATACAAACAAACTTGTATTGGATGAAGAAAATCAAGAATTGTGTGCGGAATACAAACAAACCTATTTCGGATCAAGAAAATCAAGAACTGAGTCCGGAATACAAACAAACTTGTATTGGATGAAGAAAATCAAGAATTGTGTGCGGAATACAAACAAACTTATTTCGGATCAAGAAAATCAAGAACTGAGTCCGGAATACCGCAAACAAGTTTTGCATCAAGAAAATCAAGAATTTGAGTCCGGAATACAAACAAACTTGTTTTTGAGATCAAGAAAATCAAGAACTGAGTCCGGAATACCGCAAACATGTTTCGCATCAAGAAAATGAGGAATTTGAGGCCGGAATACAAACAAACTTGTATTGGATGAAGAAAATCAAGAATTGTGTGCGGAATACAAACAAAGTTATTTCGGATCAAGAAAATCAAGAACTGAGTCCGGAATACCGCAAACAAGTTTTGCATCAAGAAAATCAAGAATTTGAGTCCGGAATACAAACAAACTAGTTTTTGAGATCAAGAAAATCAAGAACTGAGTCCGGAATACCGCAAACATGTTTTGCATCAAGAAAATGAGGAATTTGAGGCCGGAATACAAACAAACTTGTATTGGATGAAGAAAATCAAGAATTGTGTGCGGAATATAAACAAACTTATTTCGGATCAAGAAAATCAAGAACTGAGTCCGGAATACCGCAAACATGTTTTGCATCAAGAAAATGAGGATTTTGAGGCCGGAATACAAACAAACTTATTTCGGATCAAGAAAATCAAGAACTGAGTCCGGAATACCGCAAACAAGTTTTGCATCAAGAAAATGAGGATTTTGAGGCCGGAATACAAACAAACTTATTTCGGATCAAGAAAATCAAGAACTGAGTCCGGAATACCGCAAACAAGTTTTGCATCAAGAAAATGAAGAATTTGAGTCCGGAATACAAACAAACTTGTTTTTGAGATCAAGAAAATCAAGAACTGAGTCCGGAATACCGCAAACATGTTTCGCATCAAGAAAATGAGGAATTTGAGGCCGGAATACAAACAAACTTGTATTGGATGAAGAAAATCAAGAATTGTGTGCGGAATACAAACAAACTTATTTCGGATCAAGAAAATCAAGAACTGAGTCCGGAATACAAACAAACTTGTATTGGATGAAGAAAATCAAGAATTGTGTGCGGTATACAAACAAACTTATTTCGGATCAAGAAAATCAAGAACTGAGTCCGGAATACCGCAAACAAGTTTTGCATCAAGAAAATCAAGAATTTGAGTCCGGAATACAAACAAACTAGTTTTTGAGATCAAGAAAATCAAGAACTGAGTCCGGAATACCGCAAACATGTTTTGCATCAAGAAAATGAGGAATTTGAGGCCGGAATACAAACAAACTTGTATTGGATGAAGAAAATCAAGAATTGTGTGCGGAATACAAACAAACTTATTTCGGATCAAGAAAATCAAGAACTGAGTCCGGAATACCGCAAACATGTTTCGCATCAAGAAAATGAGGATTTTGAGGCCGGAATACAAACAAACTTATTTCGGATCAAGAAAATCAAGAACTGAGTCCGGAATACCGCAAACAAGTTTTGCATCAAGAAAATGAGGATTTTGAGGCCGGAATACAAACAAACTTATTTCGGATCAAGAAAATCAAGAACTGAGTCCGGAATACCGCAAACAAGTTTTGCATCAAGAAAATGAAGAATTTGAGTCCGGAATACAAACAAACTTGTTTTTGAGATCAAGAAAATCAAGAACTGAGTCCGAAATACCGCAAACATGTTTCGCATCAAGAAAATGAGGAATTTGAGGCCGGAATACAAACAAACTTGTATTGGATGAAGAAAATCAAGAATTGTGTGCGGAATACAAACAAACTTATTTCGGATCAAGAAAATCAAGAACTGAGTCCGGAATACAAACAAACTTGTATTGGATGAAGAAAATCAAGAATTGTGTGCGGTATACAAACAAACTTATTTCGGATCAAGAAAATCAAGAACTGAGTCCGGAATACCGCAAACAAGTTTTGCATCAAGAAAATCAAGAATTTGAGTCCGGAATACAAACAAACTAGTTTTTGAGATCAAGAAAAAATCAAGAACTGAGTCCGGAATACCGCAAACATGTTTTGCATCAAGAAAATGAGGAATTTGAGGCCGGAATACAAACAAACTTGTATTGGATGAAGAAAATCAAGAATTGTGTGCGGAATACAAACAAACTTATTTCGGATCAAGAAAATCAAGAACTGAGTCCGGAATACCGCAAACAAGTTTTGCATCAAGAAAATCAAGAATTTGAGTCCGGAATACAAACAAACTTGTTTTTGAGATCAAGAAAATCAAGAACTGAGTCCGGAATACCGCAAACATGTTTCGCATCAAGAAAATGAGGAATTTGAGGCCGGAATACAAACAAACTTGTATTGGATGAAGAAAATCAAGAATTGTGTGCGGAATACAAACAAAGTTATTTCGGATCAAGAAAATCAAGAACTGAGTCCGGAATACCGCAAACAAGTTTTGCATCAAGAAAATCAAGAATTTGAGTCCGGAATACAAACAAACTAGTTTTTGAGATCAAGAAAATCAAGAACTGAGTCCGGAATACCGCAAACATGTTTTGCATCAAGAAAATGAGGAATTTGAGGCCGGAATACAAACAAACTTGTATTGGATGAAGAAAATCAAGAATTGTGTGCGGAATACAAACAAACTTATTTCGGATCAAGAAAATCAAGAACTGAGTCCGGAATACCGCAAACATGTTTTGCATCAAGAAAATGAGGATTTTGAGGCCGGAATACAAACAAACTTATTTCGGATCAAGAAAATCAAGAACTGAGTCCGGAATACCGCAAACAAGTTTTGCATCAAGAAAATGAGGATTTTGAGGCCGGAATACAAACAAACTTATTTCGGATCAAGAAAATCAAGAACTGAGTCCGGAATACCGCAAACAAGTTTTGCATCAAGAAAATGAAGAATTTGAGTCCGGAATACAAACAAACTTGTTTTTGAGATCAAGAAAATCAAGAACTGAGTCCGGAATACCGCAAACATGTTTCGCATCAAGAAAATGAGGAATTTGAGGCCGGAATACAAACAAACTTGTATTGGATGAAGAAAATCAAGAATTGTGTGCGGAATACAAACAAACTTATTTCGGATCAAGAAAATCAAGAACTGAGTCCGGAATACAAACAAACTTGTATTGGATGAAGAAAATCAAGAATTGTGTGCGGTATACAAACAAACTTATTTCGGATCAAGAAAATCAAGAACTGAGTCCGGAATACCGCAAACAAGTTTTGCATCAAGAAAATCAAGAATTTGAGTCCGGAATACAAACAAACTAGTTTTTGAGATCAAGAAAATCAAGAACTGAGTCCGGAATACCGCAAACATGTTTTGCATCAAGAAAATGAGGAATTTGAGGCCGGAATACAAACAAACTTGTATTGGATGAAGAAAATCAAGAATTGTGTGCGGAATACAAACAAACTTATTTCGGATCAAGAAAATCAAGAACTGAGTCCGGAATACCGCAAACATGTTTCGCATCAAGAAAATGAGGATTTTGAGGCCGGAATACAAACAAACTTATTTCGGATCAAGAAAATCAAGAACTGAGTCCGGAATACCGCAAACAAGTTTTGCATCAAGAAAATGAGGATTTTGAGGCCGGAATACAAACAAACTTATTTCGGATCAAGAAAATCAAGAACTGAGTCCGGAATACCGCAAACAAGTTTTGCATCAAGAAAATGAAGAATTTGAGTCCGGAATACAAACAAACTTGTTTTTGAGATCAAGAAAATCAAGAACTGAGTCCGGAATACCGCAAACATGTTTCGCATCAAGAAAATGAGGAATTTGAGGCCGGAATACAAACAAACTTGTATTGGATGAAGAAAATCAAGAATTGTGTGCGGAATACAAACAAACTTATTTCGGATCAAGAAAATCAAGAACTGAGTCCGGAATACAAACAAACTTGTATTGGATGAAGAAAATCAAGAATTGTGTGCGGTATACAAACAAACTTATTTCGGATCAAGAAAATCAAGAACTGAGTCCGGAATACCGCAAACAAGTTTTGCATCAAGAAAATCAAGAATTTGAGTCCGGAATACAAACAAACTAGTTTTTGAGATCAAGAAAATCAAGAACTGAGTCCGGAATACCGCAAACATGTTTTGCATCAAGAAAATGAGGAATTTGAGGCCGGAATACAAACAAACTTGTATTGGATGAAGAAAATCAAGAATTGTGTGCGGAATACAAACAAACTTATTTCGGATCAAGAAAATCAAGAACTGAGTCCGGAATACCGCAAACATGTTTTGCATCAAGAAAATGAGGATTTTGAGGCCGGAATACAAACAAACTTATTTCGGATCAAGAAAATCAAGAACTGAGTCCGGAATACCGCAAACAAGTTTTGCATCAAGAAAATGAGGATTTTGAGGCCGGAATACAAACAAACTTATTTCGGATCAAGAAAATCAAGAACTGAGTCCGGAATACCGCAAACAAGTTTTGCATCAAGAAAATGAAGAATTTGAGTCCGGAATACAAACAAACTTGTTTTTGAGATCAAGAAAATCAAGAACTGAGTCCGGAATACCGCAAACATGTTTTGCATCAAGAAAATGAGGAATTTGAGGCCGGAATACAAACAAACTTGTATTGGATGAAGAAAATCAAGAATTGTGTGCGGAATACAAACAAAGTTATTTCGGATCAAGAAAATCAAGAACTGAGTCCGGAATACCGCAAACAAGTTTTGCATCAAGAAAATCAAGAATTTGAGTCCGGAATACAAACAAACTAGTTTTTGAGATCAAGAAAATCAAGAACTGAGTCCGGAATACCGCAAACATGTTTTGCATCAAGAAAATGAGGAATTTGAGGCCGGAATACAAACAAACTTGTATTGGATGAAGAAAATCAAGAATTGTGTGCGGAATACAAACAAACTTATTTCGGATCAAGAAAATCAAGAACTGAGTCCAGAATACCGCAAACATGTTTTGCATCAAGAAAATGAGGATTTTGAGGCCGGAATACAAACAAACTTATTTCGGATCAAGAAAATCAAGAACTGAGTCCGGAATACCGCAAACAAGTTTTGCATCAAGAAAATCAAGAATTTGAGTCCGGAATACAAACAAACTTGTTTTTGAGATCAAGAAAATCAAGAACTGAGTCCGGAATACCGCAAACATGTTTCGCATCAAGAAAATGAGGAATTTGAGGCCGGAATACAAACAAACTTGTATTGGATGAAGAAAATCAAGAATTGTGTGCGGAATACAAACAAAGTTATTTCGGATCAAGAAAATCAAGAACTGAGTCCGGAATACCGCAAACAAGTTTTGCATCAAGAAAATCAAGAATTTGAGTCCGGAATACAAACAAACTAGTTTTTGAGATCAAGAAAATCAAGAACTGAGTCCGGAATACCGCAAACATGTTTTGCATCAAGAAAATGAGGAATTTGAGGCCGGAATACAAACAAACTTGTATTGGATGAAGAAAATCAAGAATTGTGTGCGGAATACAAACAAACTTATTTCGGATCAAGAAAATCAAGAACTGAGTCCGGAATACCGCAAACATGTTTTGCATCAAGAAAATGAGGATTTTGAGGCCGGAATACAAACAAACTTATTTCGGATCAAGAAAATCAAGAACTGAGTCCGGAATACCGCAAACAAGTTTTGCATCAAGAAAATGAGGATTTTGAGGCCGGAATACAAACAAACTTATTTCGGATCAAGAAAATCAAGAACTGAGTCCGGAATACCGCAAACAAGTTTTGCATCAAGAAAATGAAGAATTTGAGTCCGGAATACAAACAAACTTGTTTTTGAGATCAAGAAAATCAAGAACTGAGTCCGGAATACCGCAAACATGTTTCGCATCAAGAAAATGAGGAATTTGAGGCCGGAATACAAACAAACTTGTATTGGATGAAGAAAATCAAGAATTGTGTGCGGAATACAAACAAACTTATTTCGGATCAAGAAAATCAAGAACTGAGTCCGGAATACAAACAAACTTGTATTGGATGAAGAAAATCAAGAATTGTGTGCGGTATACAAACAAACTTATTTCGGATCAAGAAAATCAAGAACTGAGTCCGGAATACCGCAAACAAGTTTTGCATCAAGAAAATCAAGAATTTGAGTCCGGAATACAAACAAACTAGTTTTTGAGATCAAGAAAATCAAGAACTGAGTCCGGAATACCGCAAACATGTTTTGCATCAAGAAAATGAGGAATTTGAGGCCGGAATACAAACAAACTTGTATTGGATGAAGAAAATCAAGAATTGTGTGCGGAATACAAACAAACTTATTTCGGATCAAGAAAATCAAGAACTGAGTCCGGAATACCGCAAACATGTTTCGCATCAAGAAAATGAGGATTTTGAGGCCGGAATACAAACAAACTTATTTCGGATCAAGAAAATCAAGAACTGAGTCCGGAATACCGCAAACAAGTTTTGCATCAAGAAAATGAGGATTTTGAGGCCGGAATACAAACAAACTTATTTCGGATCAAGAAAATCAAGAACTGAGTCCGGAATACCGCAAACAAGTTTTGCATCAAGAAAATGAAGAATTTGAGTCCGGAATACAAACAAACTTGTTTTTGAGATCAAGAAAATCAAGAACTGAGTCCGGAATACCGCAAACATGTTTCGCATCAAGAAAATGAGGAATTTGAGGCCGGAATACAAACAAACTTGTATTGGATGAAGAAAATCAAGAATTGTGTGCGGAATACAAACAAACTTATTTCGGATCAAGAAAATCAAGAACTGAGTCCGGAATACAAACAAACTTGTATTGGATGAAGAAAATCAAGAATTGTGTGCGGTATACAAACAAACTTATTTCGGATCAAGAAAATCAAGAACTGAGTCCGGAATACCGCAAACAAGTTTTGCATCAAGAAAATCAAGAATTTGAGTCCGGAATACAAACAAACTAGTTTTTGAGATCAAGAAAATCAAGAACTGAGTCCGGAATACCGCAAACATGTTTTGCATCAAGAAAATGAGGAATTTGAGGCCGGAATACAAACAAACTTGTATTGGATGAAGAAAATCAAGAATTGTGTGCGGAATACAAACAAACTTATTTCGGATCAAGAAAATCAAGAACTGAGTCCGGAATACCGCAAACATGTTTTGCATCAAGAAAATGAGGATTTTGAGGCCGGAATACAAACAAACTTATTTCGGATCAAGAAAATCAAGAACTGAGTCCGGAATACCGCAAACAAGTTTTGCATCAAGAAAATGAGGATTTTGAGGCAGGAATACAAACAAACTTATTTCGGATCAAGAAAATCAAGAACTGAGTCCGGAATACCGCAAACAAGTTTTGCATCAAGAAAATGAAGAATTTGAGTCCGGAATACAAACAAACTTGTTTTTGAGATCAAGAAAATCAAGAACTGAGTCCGGAATACCGCAAACATGTTTTGCATCAAGAAAATGAGGAATTTGAGGCCGGAATACAAACAAACTTGTATTGGATGAAGAAAATCAAGAATTGTGTGCGGAATACAAACAAAGTTATTTCGGATCAAGAAAATCAAGAACTGAGTCCGGAATACCGCAAACAAGTTTTGCATCAAGAAAATCAAGAATTTGAGTCCGGAATACAAACAAACTAGTTTTTGAGATCAAGAAAATCAAGAACTGAGTCCGGAATACCGCAAACATGTTTTGCATCAAGAAAATGAGGAATTTGAGGCCGGAATACAAACAAACTTGTATTGGATGAAGAAAATCAAGAATTGTGTGCGGAATACAAACAAACTTATTTCGGATCAAGAAAATCAAGAACTGAGTCCAGAATACCGCAAACATGTTTTGCATCAAGAAAATGAGGATTTTGAGGCCGGAATACAAACAAACTTATTTCGGATCAAGAAAATCAAGAACTGAGTCCGGAATACCGCAAACAAGTTTTGCATCAAGAAAATCAAGAATTTGAGTCCGGAATACAAACAAACTTGTTTTTGAGATCAAGAAAATCAAGAACTGAGTCCGGAATACCGCAAACATGTTTCGCATCAAGAAAATGAGGAATTTGAGGCCGGAATACAAACAAACTTGTATTGGATGAAGAAAATCAAGAATTGTGTGCGGAATACAAACAAACTTATTTCGGATCAAGAAAATCAAGAACTGAGTCCGGAATACCGCAAACAAGTTTTGCATCAAAAAAATCAAGAATTGAGCGCGAAATACAAACAAACTTGTTTGGGATCAAGAAAATAAAAAACCAAGTCAGGAATACCGCAAACATGTTTTCCATCAATAAAATCAAGAATTGAGTGCTGAAAACAACCAAACATGTTTCGGATCAAGAAAAATCAAGAACTGAGTCCGGAATAACGCAAACTTGTTTTGCATCAAGAAAAAATGAGGAATTTGAGGCCGGAATACAAACAAACTTTTTTTGGATAAAGAAAATCTAAAACTGAGTCCGGAATACCGCAAACAAGTTTTGCATCAAGAAAATTAAGAATTTGAGTCCGGAATACAAACAAACTAGTTTTTGAGATCAAGAAAATCAAGAACTGAGTCCGGAATACCGCAAACAAGTTTTGCATCAAGAAAATCAAGAATTTGAGTCCGGAATACAAACAAACTAGTTTTTGAGATCAAGAAAATCAAGAACTGAGTCCGGAATACCGCAAACAAGTTTTGCATCAAAAAAGTCAAGAATTGAGCGCGAAATACAAACAAACTTGTTTGGGATCAAGAAAATAAAAAACCAAGTCAGGAATACCGCAAACATGTTTTCCATCAATAAAATCAAGAATTGAGTGCTGAAAACAACCAAACATGTTTCGGATCATGAAAAATCAAGAACTGAGTCCGGAATAACGCAAACTTGTTTTGCATCAAGAAAAAATGAGGAATTTGAGGCCGGAATACAAACAAACTTTTTTTTGATAAAGAAAATCTAAAACTGAGTCCGGAATACCGCAAACAAGTTTTGCATCAAGAAAATTAAGAATTTGAGTCCGGAATACAAACAAACTAGTTTTTGAGATCAAGAAAATCAAGAACTGATTCCGGAATACCGCAAACATGTTTTGCATCAAGAAAATGAGGAATTTGAGGCTGGAATACAAACAAACTTGTTTTGGATGAATAAAATCAAGAAATGAGTCTGGAATACCGCAAACAAGTTTTGCATCAAAAAAATCAAGAATTGAGCGCGAAATACAAACAAACTTGTTTGGGATCAAGAAAATAAAAAACCAAGTCAGGAATACCGCAAACATGTTTTTCATCAATAAAATCAAGAATTGAGTGCTGAAAACAAACAAACTTGTTTGGGATCAAGAAAATAAAAAACCGAGTCAGGAATACCGCAAACATGTTTTGCACCATGAAAATCAGGAATTGAGTGCGGAATACAACCAAACTTGTTTCGTATCAAGAAAATCAAAAACTGAGTCCGGAATACCGCAAACAAGTTTTGCATCAAGAAAATCAAGAATTTGAGTCCGGAATACAAACAAACTAGTTTTTGAGATCAAGAAAATCAAGAACTGAGTCCGGAATACCGCAAACATGTTTTGCATCAAGAAAATGAGGAATTTGAGGCCGGAATACAAACAAACTTGTATTGGATGAAGAAAATCAAGAATTGAGCGCGGAATACAAACAAACTTGTTTGGGATCAAGAAAATAAAAAACCGAGTCAGGAATACCGCAAACATGTTTTGCACCATGAAAATCAGGAATTGAGTGCGGAATACAACCAAACTTGTTTCGTATCAAGAAAATCAAGAACTGAGTCCGGAATACCGCAAACAAGTTTTGCATCAAGAAAATCAAGAATTTGAGTCCGGAATACAAACAAACTAGTTTTTGAGATCAAGAAAATCAAGAACTGAGTCCGGAATACCGCAAACATGTTTTGCATCAAGAAAATGAGGAATTTGAGGCCGGAATACAAACAAACTTGTATTGGATGAAGAAAATCAAGAATTGTGTGCGGAATACAAACAAACTTATTTTGGATCAAGAAAATCAAGAACTGAGTCCGGAATACCGCAAACAAGTTTTGCATCAAGAAAATAAAAAACCGAGTAAGGAATACCGCAAACATGTTTTCCATCAAAAAAATCAAGAATTGAGTGCTGAAAACAACCAAACATGTTTCGGATCAAGAAAATCAAGAACTGAGTCCGGAATACCGCAAACAAGTTTTGCATCAAGAAAATTAAGAATTTGAGTCCGGAATACAAACAAACTAGTTTTTGAGATCAAGAAAATCAAGAACTGATTCCGGAATACCGCAAACATGTTTTGCATCAAGAAAATGAGGAATTTGAGGCTGGAATACAAACAAACTTGTTTTGGATGAATAAAATCAAGAAATGAGTCTGGAATACCGCAAACAAGTTTTGCATCAAAAAAATCAAGAATTGACCGCGAAATACAAACAAACTTGTTTGGGATCAAGAAAATAAAAAACCAAGTCAGGAATACCGCAAACATGTTTTTCATCAATAAAATCAAGAATTGAGTGCTGAAAACAAACAAACTTGTTTGGGATCAAGAAAATAAAAAACCGAGTCAGAAATACCGCAAACATGTTTTGCACCATGAAAATCAGGAATTGAGTGCGGAATACAACCAAACTTGTTTCGTATCAAGAAAATCAAAAACTGAGTCCGGAATACCGCAAACAAGTTTTGCATCAAGAAAATCAAGAATTTGAGTCCGGAATACAAACAAACTAGTTTTTGAGATCAAGAAAATCAAGAACTGAGTCCGGAATACCGCAAACATGTTTTGCATCAAGAAAATGAGGAATTTGAGGCCGGAATACAAACAAACTTGTATTGGATGAAGAAAATCAAGAATTGTGTGCGGAATACAAACAAACTTATTTTGGATCAAGAAAATCAAGAACTGAGTCCGGAATACCGCAAACAAGTTTTGCATCAAGAAAATCAAGAATTTGAGTCCGGAATACAAACAAACTAGTTTTTGAGATCAAGAAAATCAAGAACTGAGTCCGGAATACCGCAAACATGTTTTGCATCAAGAAAATGAGGAATTTGAGGCTGGAATACAAACAAATTTGTTTTGGATGAATAAAATCAAGAAATGAGTCTGGAATACCGCAAACAAGTTTTGCATCAAGAAAATCAAGAATTGAGCGCGAAATACAAACAAACTTGTTTGGGATCAAGAAAATAAAAAACCGACTAAGGAATACCGCAAACATGTTTTCCATCAAAAAAATCAAGAATTGAGTGCTGAAAACAACCAAACATGTTTCGGATCAAGAAAATCAAGAACTGCGTCCGGAATACCGCAAACAAGTTTTGCATCAAGAAAATCAAGAATTTGAGTCCGGAATACAAACAAACTAGTTTTTGAGATCAAGAAAATCAAGAACTGAGTCCGGAATACAGCAAACATGTTTTGCATCAAGAAAATGAGGAATTTGAGGCTGGAATACAAACAAACTTGTTTTGGATGAATAAAATCAAGAAATGAGTCTGGAATACCGCAAACAAGTTTTGCATCAAGAAAATCAAGAATTGAGCGCGAAATACAAACAAACTTGTTTGGGATCAAGAAAATAAAAAACCGAGTCAGGAATACCGCAAACATGTTTTCCATCAATAAAATCAAGAATTGAGTGCTGAAAACCACCAAACATGTTTTTGAGATCAAGAAAATCAAGAACTGAGTCCGGAATACCGCAAACATGTTTTGCATCAAAAAAATGAGGAATTTGAGGCCGGAATACAAACAAACTTGTATTGGATGAAGAAAATCAAGATTTGTGTGCGGAATACAAACAAACTTATTTCGGATCAAGAAAATCAAGAACTGAGTCCGGAATACCGCAAACATGTTTTGCATCAAAAAAATGAGGAATTTGAGGCCGGAATACAAACAAACTTGTTTTGGATGAATAAAATCAAGAAATGAGTCTGGAATACCGCAAACAAGTTTTGCATCAAGAAAATCAAGAATTGAGCGCGGAATACAAACAAACTTGTTTGGGATCAAGAAAATAAAAAACCGAGTCAGGAATACCGCAAACATGTTTTGCACCATGAAAATCAGGAATTGAGTGCGGAATACAACCAAACTTGTTTCGTATCAAGAAAATCAAGAACTGAGTCCGGAATACCGCAAACAAGTTTTGCATCAAGAAAATCAAGAATTTGAGTCCGGAATACAAACAAACTAGTTTTTGAGATCAAGAAAATCAAGAACTGAGTCCGGAATACCGCAAACATGTTTTGCATCAAGAAAATGAGGAATTTGAGGCCGGAATACAAACAAACTTGTATTGGGTGAAGAAAATCAAGAATTGTGTGCGGAATACAAACAAACTTATTTCGGATCAAGAAAATCAAGAACTGAGTCCGGAATACCGCAAACAAGTTTTGCATCAAGAAAATCAAGAATTTGAGTCCGGAATACAAACAAACTAGTTTTTGAGATTAAGAAAATCAAGAACTGAGTCCGGAATACCGCAAACCTGTTTTGCATCAAGAAAATGAGGAATTTGAGGCTGGAATACAAACAAACTTGTTTTGGATGAATAAAATCAAGAAATGAGTCTGGAATACCGCAAACAAGTTTTGCATTAAGAAAATCAAGAATTTAGCGCGAAATACAAACAAACTTGTTTAGGATCAAGAAAATAAAAAACCAAGTCAGGAATACCGCAAACATGTTTTCCATCAATAAAATCAAGAATTGAGTGCTGAAAACAACCAAACATGTTTCGGATCAAGAAAATCAAGAACTGTGTCCGGAATACCGCAAACAAGTTTTGCATCAAGAAAATCAAGAATTTGAGTCCGGAATACAAACAAACTTGTTTTTGAGATCAAGAAAATCAAGAACTGAGTCCGGAATACCGCAAACATGTTTTGCATCAAGAAAATAAGGAATTTGAGGCCGGAATACAAACAAACTTGTATTGGATGAAGAAAATCAAGAATTGTGTGCGGAATACAAACAAACTTATTTCGGATCAAGAAAATCAAGAACTGAGTCCGGAATACCGCAAACATGTTTTGCATCAAGAAAATGAGGAATTTGAGGCCGGAATACAAACAAACTTGTTTTGGATGAATAAAATCAAGAAATGAGTCTGGAATACCGCAAATAAGTTTTGCATCAAAAAAATCAAGAATTGAGCGCGGAATACAAACAAACTTGTTTGGGATCAAGAAAATAAAAAACCGAGTCAGGAATACCGCAAACATGTTTTGCACCATGAAAATCAGGAATTGAGTGCGGAATACAACCAAACTTGTTTCGTATCAAGAAAATCAAGAACTGAGTCCGGAATACCGCAAACAAGTTTTGCATCAAGAAAATCAAGAATTTGAGTCCGGAATACAAACAAACTAGTTTTTGAGATCAAGAAAATCAAGAACTGAGTCCGGAATACCGCAAACATGTTTTGCATCAAGAAAATGAGGAATTTGAGGCCGGAATACAAACAAACTTGTATTGGATGAAGAAAATCAAGAATTATGTGCGGAATACAAACAAACTTATTTCGGATCAAGAAAATCAAGAACTGAGTCCGGAATACCGCAAACAAGTTTTGCATCAAGAAAATCAAGAATTTGAGTCCGGAATACAAACAAACTAGTTTTTGAGATCAAGAAAATCAAGAACTGAGTCCGGAATACCGCAAACATGTTTTGCATCAAGAAAATGAGGAATTTGAGGCTGGAATACAAACAAACTTGTTTTGGATGAATAAAATCAAGAAATGAGTCTGGAATACCGCAAACAAGTTTTGCGTCAAGAAAATCAAGAATTGAGCGCGCAATACAAACAAACTTGTTTGGGATCAAGAAAATAAAAAACCGAGTAAGGAATACCGCAAACATGTTTTCCATCAATAAAATCAAGAATTGAGTGCTGATAACAACCAAACATGTTTCGGATCAAGAAAATCAAGAACTGCGTCCGGAATACCGCAAACAAGTTTTGCATCAAGAAAATCAAGAATTTGAGTCCGGAATACAAACAAACTTGTTTTTGAGATCAAGAAAACCAAGAACTGAGTCCGGAATACCGCAAACATGTTTTGCATCAAGAAAATGAGGAATTTGAGGCCGGAATACAAACAAACTTGTATTGGATGAAGAAAATCAAGAATTGTGTGCGGAATACAAACAAACTTATTTCGGATCAAGAAAATCAAGAACTGAGTCCGGAATACAAACAAACTTGTATTGGATGAAGAAAATCAAGAATTGTGTGCGGAATACAAACAAACTTATTTCGGATCAAGAAAATCAAGAACTGAGTCCGGAATACCGCAAACAAGTTTTGCATTAAGAAAATCAAGAATTTGAGTCCGGAATACAAACAAACTTGTTTTTGAGATCAAGAAAATCAAGAACTGAGTCCGGAATACCGCAAACATGTTTCGCATCAAGAAAATGAGGAATTTGAGGCCGGAATACAAACAAACTTGTATTGGATGAAGAAAATCAAGAATTGTGTGCGGAATACAAACAAACTTATTTCGGATCAAGAAAATCAAGAACTGAGTCCGGAATACCGCAAACAAGTTTTGCATCAAGAAAATCAAGAATTTGAGTCCGGAATACAAACAAACTAGTTTTTGAGATCAAGAAAATCAAGAACTGAGTCCGGAATACCGCAAACATGTTTTGCATCAAGAAAATGAGGAATTTCAGGCCGGAATACAAACAAACTTGTATTGGATGAAGAAAATCAAGAATTGTGTGCGGAATACAAACAAACTTATTTCGGATCAAGAAAATCAAGAACTGAGTCCGGAATACCGCAAACATGTTTTGCATCAAGAAAATGAGGATTTTGAGGCCGGAATACAAACAAACTTATTTCGGATCAAGAAAATCAAGAACTGAGTCCGGAATACCGCAAACAAGTTTTGCATCAAGAAAATGAAGAATTTGAGTCCGGAATACAAACAAACTTGTTTTTGAGATCAAGAAAATCAAGAACTGAGTCCGGAATACCGCAAACATGTTTCGCATCAAGAAAATGAGGAATTTGAGGCCGGAATACAAACAAACTTGTATTGGATGAAGAAAATCAAGAATTGTGTGCGGAATACAAACAAACTTATTTCGGATCAAGAAAATCAAGAACTGAGTCCGGAATACAAACAAACTTGTATTGGATGAAGAAAATCAAGAATTGTGTGCGGAATACAAACAAACTTATTTCGGATCAAGAAAATCAAGAACTGAGTCCGGAATACCGCAAACAAGTTTTGCATCAAGAAAATCAAGAATTTGAGTCCGGAATACAAACAAACTTGTTTTTGAGATCAAGAAAATCAAGAACTGAGTCCGGAATACCGCAAACATGTTTCGCATCAAGAAAATGAGGAATTTGAGGCCGGAATACAAACAAACTTGTATTGGATGAAGAAAATCAAGAATTGTGTGCGGAATACAAACAAAGTTATTTCGGATCAAGAAAATCAAGAACTGAGTCCGGAATACCGCAAACAAGTTTTGCATCAAGAAAATGAAGAATTTGAGTCCGGAATACAAACAAACTTGTATTGGATGAAGAAAATCAAGAATTGTGTGCGGAATACAAACAAACTTATTTCGGATCAAGAAAATCAAGAACTGAGTCCGGAATACCGCAAACATGTTTTGCATCAAGAAAATGAGGATTTTGAGGCCGGAATACAAACAAACTTATTTCGGATCAAGAAAATCAAGAACTGAGTCCGGAATACCGCAAACAAGTTTTGCATCAAGAAAATCAAGAATTTGAGTCCGGAATACAAACAAACTTGTTTTTGAGATCAAGAAAATCAAGAACTGAGTCCGGAATACCGCAAACATGTTTCGCATCAAGAAAATGAGGAATTTGAGGCCGGAATACAAACAAACTTGTATTGGATGAAGAAAATCAAGAATTGTGTGCGGAATACAAACAAACTTATTTCGGATCAAGAAAATCAAGAACTGAGTCCGGAATACCGCAAACAAGTTTTGCATCAAAAAAATCAAGAATTGAGCGCGAAATACAAACAAACTTGTTTGGGATCAAGAAAATAAAAAACCAAGTCAGGAATACCGCAAACATGTTTTCCATCAATAAAATCAAGAATTGAGTGCTGAAAACAACCAAACATGTTTCGGATCAAGAAAAATCAAGAACTGAGTCCGGAATAACGCAAACTTGTTTTGCATCAAGAAAAAATGAGGAATTTGAGGCCGGAATACAAACAAACTTTTTTTGGATAAAGAAAATCTAAAACTGAGTCCGGAATACCGCAAACAAGTTTTGCATCAAGAAAATTAAGAATTTGAGTCCGGAATACAAACAAACTAGTTTTTGAGATCAAGAAAATCAAGAACTGAGTCCGGAATACCGCAAACAAGTTTTGCATCAAGAAAATCAAGAATTTGAGTCCGGAATACAAACAAACTAGTTTTTGAGATCAAGAAAATCAAGAACTGAGTCCGGAATACCGCAAACAAGTTTTGCATCAAAAAAATCAAGAATTGAGCGCGAAATACAAACAAACTTGTTTGGGATCAAGAAAATAAAAAACCAAGTCAGGAATACCGCAAACATGTTTTCCATCAATAAAATCAAGAATTGAGTGCTGAAAACAACCAAACATGTTTCGGATCATGAAAAATCAAGAACTGAGTCCGGAATAACGCAAACTTGTTTTGCATCAAGAAAAAATGAGGAATTTGAGGCCGGAATACAAACAAACTTTTTTTTGATAAAGAAAATCTAAAACTGAGTCCGGAATACCGCAAACAAGTTTTGCATCAAGAAAATTAAGAATTTGAGTCCGGAATACAAACAAACTAGTTTTTGAGATCAAGAAAATCAAGAACTGATTCCGGAATACCGCAAACATGTTTTGCATCAAGAAAATGAGGAATTTGAGGCTGGAATACAAACAAACTTGTTTTGGATGAATAAAATCAAGAAATGAGTCTGGAATACCGCAAACAAGTTTTGCATCAAAAAAATCAAGAATTGAGCGCGAAATACAAACAAACTTGTTTGGGATCAAGAAAATAAAAAACCAAGTCAGGAATACCGCAAACATGTTTTTCATCAATAAAATCAAGAATTGAGTGCTGAAAACAAACAAACTTGTTTGGGATCAAGAAAATAAAAAACCGAGTCAGGAATACCGCAAACATGTTTTGCACCATGAAAATCAGGAATTGAGTGCGGAATACAACCAAACTTGTTTCGTATCAAGAAAATCAAAAACTGAGTCCGGAATACCGCAAACAAGTTTTGCATCAAGAAAATCAAGAATTTGAGTCCGGAATACAAACAAACTAGTTTTTGAGATCAAGAAAATCAAGAACTGAGTCCGGAATACCGCAAACATGTTTTGCATCAAGAAAATGAGGAATTTGAGGCCGGAATACAAACAAACTTGTATTGGATGAAGAAAATCAAGAATTGTGTGCGGAATACAAACAAACTTATTTTGGATCAAGAAAATCAAGAACTGAGTCCGGAATACCGCAAACAAGTTTTGCATCAAGAAAATCAAGAATTTGAGTCCGGAATACAAACAAACTAGTTTTTGAGATCAAGAAAATCAAGAACAGAGTCCGGAATACCGCAAACATGTTTTGCATCAAGAAAATGAGGAATTTGAGGCTGGAATACAAACAAATTTGTTTTGGATGAATAAAATCAAGAAATGAGTCTGGAATACCGCAAACAAGTTTTGCATCAAGAAAATCAAGAATTGAGCGCGAAATACAAACAAACTTGTTTGGGATCAAGAAAATAAAAAACCGAGTAAGGAATACCGCAAACATGTTTTCCATCAAAAAAATCAAGAATTGAGTGCTGAAAACAACCAAACATGTTTCGGATCAAGAAAATCAAGAACTGAGTCCGGAATACCGCAAACAAGTTTTGCATCAAGAAAATTAAGAATTTGAGTCCGGAATACAAACAAACTAGTTTTTGAGATCAAGAAAATCAAGAACTGATTCCGGAATACCGCAAACATGTTTTGCATCAAGAAAATGAGGAATTTGAGGCTGGAATACAAACAAACTTGTTTTGGATGAATAAAATCAAGAAATGAGTCTGGAATACCGCAAACAAGTTTTGCATCAAAAAAATCAAGAATTGACCGCGAAATACAAACAAACTTGTTTGGGATCAAGAAAATAAAAAACCAAGTCAGGAATACCGCAAACATGTTTTTCATCAATAAAATCAAGAATTGAGTGCTGAAAACAAACAAACTTGTTTGGGATCAAGAAAATAAAAAACCGAGTCAGGAATACCGCAAACATGTTTTGCACCATGAAAATCAGGAATTGAGTGCGGAATACAACCAAACTTGTTTCGTATCAAGAAAATCAAAAACTGAGTCCGGAATACCGCAAACAAGTTTTGCATCAAGAAAATCAAGAATTTGAGTCCGGAATACAAACAAACTAGTTTTTGAGATCAAGAAAATCAAGAACTGAGTCCGGAATACCGCAAACATGTTTTGCATCAAGAAAATGAGGAATTTGAGGCCGGAATACAAACAAACTTGTATTGGATGAAGAAAATCAAGAATTGTGTGCGGAATACAAACAAACTTATTTTGGATCAAGAAAATCAAGAACTGAGTCCGGAATACCGCAAACAAGTTTTGCATCAAGAAAATCAAGAATTTGAGTCCGGAATACAAACAAACTAGTTTTTGAGATCAAGAAAATCAAGAACAGAGTCCGGAATACCGCAAACATGTTTTGCATCAAGAAAATGAGGAATTTGAGGCTGGAATACAAACAAATTTGTTTTGGATGAATAAAATCAAGAAATGAGTCTGGAATACCGCAAACAAGTTTTGCATCAAGAAAATCAAGAATTGAGCGCGAAATACAAACAAACTTGTTTGGGATCAAGAAAATAAAAAACCGAGTAAGGAATACCGCAAACATGTTTTCCATCAAAAAAATCAAGAATTGAGTGCTGAAAACAACCAAACATGTTTCGGATCAAGAAAATCAAGAACTGAGTCCGGAATACCGCAAACAAGTTTTGCATCAAGAAAATTAAGAATTTGAGTCCGGAATACAAACAAACTAGTTTTTGAGATCAAGAAAATCAAGAACTGATTCCGGAATACCGCAAACATGTTTTGCATCAAGAAAATGAGGAATTTGAGGCTGGAATACAAACAAACTTGTTTTGGATGAATAAAATCAAGAAATGAGTCTGGAATACCGCAAACAAGTTTTGCATCAAAAAAATCAAGAATTGACCGCGAAATACAAACAAACTTGTTTGGGATCAAGAAAATAAAAAACCAAGTCAGGAATACCGCAAACATGTTTTTCATCAATAAAATCAAGAATTGAGTGCTGAAAACAAACAAACTTGTTTGGGATCAAGAAAATAAAAAACCGAGTCAGGAATACCGCAAACATGTTTTGCACCATGAAAATCAGGAATTGAGTGCGGAATACAACCAAACTTGTTTCGTATCAAGAAAATCAAAAACTGAGTCCGGAATACCGCAAACAAGTTTTGCATCAAGAAAATCAAGAATTTGAGTCCGGAATACAAACAAACTAGTTTTTGAGATCAAGAAAATCAAGAACTGAGTCCGGAATACCGCAAACATGTTTTGCATCAAGAAAATGAGGAATTTGAGGCCGGAATACAAACAAACTTGTATTGGATGAAGAAAATCAAGAATTGTGTGCGGAATACAAACAAACTTATTTTGGATCAAGAAAATCAAGAACTGAGTCCGGAATACCGCAAACAAGTTTTGCATCAAGAAAATCAAGAATTTGAGTCCGGAATACAAACAAACTAGTTTTTGAGATCAAGAAAATCAAGAACTGAGTCCGGAATACCGCAAACATGTTTTGCATCAAGAAAATGAGGAATTTGAGGCTGGAATACAAACAAATTTGTTTTGGATGAATAAAATCAAGAAATGAGTCTGGAATACCGCAAACAAGTTTTGCATCAAGAAAATCAAGAATTGAGCGCGAAATACAAACAAACTTGTTTGGGATCAAGAAAATAAAAAACCGAGTAAGGAATACCGCAAACATGTTTTCCATCAAAAAAATCAAGAATTGAGTGCTGAAAACAACCAAACATGTTTCGGATCAAGAAAATCAAGAACTGAGTCCGGAATACCGCAAACAAGTTTTGCATCAAGAAAATTAAGAATTTGAGTCCGGAATACAAACAAACTAGTTTTTGAGATCAAGAAAATCAAGAACTGATTCCGGAATACCGCAAACATGTTTTGCATCAAGAAAATGAGGAATTTGAGGCTGGAATACAAACAAACTTGTTTTGGATGAATAAAATCAAGAAATGAGTCTGGAATACCGCAAACAAGTTTTGCATCAAAAAAATCAAGAATTGACCGCGAAATACAAACAAACTTGTTTGGGATCAAGAAAGTAAAAAACCAAGTCAGGAATACCGCAAACATGTTTTTCATCAATAAAATCAAGAATTGAGTGCTGAAAACAAACAAACTTGTTTGGGATCAAGAAAATAAAAAACCGAGTCAGGAATACCGCAAACATGTTTTGCACCATGAAAATCAGGAATTGAGTGCGGAATACAACCAAACTTGTTTCGTATCAAGAAAATCAAAAACTGAGTCCGGAATACCGCAAACAAGTTTTGCATCAAGAAAATCAAGAATTTGAGTCCGGAATACAAACAAACTTGTTTTGGATGAATAAAATCAAGAAATGAGTCTGGAATACCGCAAACAAGTTTTGCATCAAGAAAATCAAGAATTGAGCGCGAAATACAAACAAACTTGTTTGGGATCAAGAAAATAAAAAACCGAGTCAGGAATACCGCAAACATGTTTTCCATCAATAAAATCAAGAATTGAGTGCTGAAAACCACCAAACATGTTTTTGAGATCAAGAAAATCAAGAACTGAGTCCGGAATACCGCAAACATGTTTTGCATCAAAAAAATGAGGAATTTGAGGCCGGAATA
This sequence comes from x Bolboschoenoplectus mariqueter, assembly GCA_037678475.1. NCBI lineage: Eukaryota > Viridiplantae > Streptophyta > Magnoliopsida > Poales > Cyperaceae > x Bolboschoenoplectus > x Bolboschoenoplectus mariqueter. The sequence continues at coordinate 3,126,767 of CM075234.1, read as the reverse complement.
CAAACAAACTTGTATTGGATGAAGAAAATCAAGATTTGTGTGCGGAATACAAACAAACTTATTTCGGATCAAGAAAATCAAGAACTGAGTCCGGAATACCGCAAACATGTTTTGCATCAACAAAATGAGGAATTTGAGGCCGGAATACAAACAAACTTGTTTTGGATGAATAAAATCAAGAAATGAGTCTGGAATACCGCAAACAAGTTTTGCATCAAGAAAATCAAGAATTGAGCGCGAAATACAAACAAACTTGTTTGGGATCAAGAAAATAAAAAACCGAGTCAGGAATACCGCAAACATGTTTTCCATCAATAAAATCAAGAATTGAGTGCTGAAAACAACCAAACATGTTTCGGATCAAGAAAATCAAGAACTGTGTCCGGAATACCGCAAACAAGTTTTGCATCAAGAAAATCAAGAATTTGAGTCCGGAATACAAACAAACTAGTTTTTGAGATCAAGAAAATCAAGAACTGAGTCCGGAATACCGCAAACATGTTTTGCATCAAGAAAATGAGGAATTTGAGGCTGGAATACAAACAAACTTGTTTTGGATGAATAAAATCAAGAAATGAGTCTGGAATACCGCAAACAAGTTTTGCATCAAGAAAATCAAGAATTGAGCGCGAAATACAAACAAACTTGTTTGGGATCAAGAAAATAAAAAACCGAGTCAGGAATACCGCAAACATGTTTTCCATCAATAAAATCAAGAATTGAGTGCTGAAAACAACCAAACATGTTTCGGATCAAGAAAATCAAGAACTGTGTCCGGAATACCGCAAACAAGTTTTGCATCAAGAAAATCAAGAATTTGTGTCCGGAATACAAACAAACTTGTTTTTGAGATCAAGAAAATCAAGAACTGAGTCCGGAATACCGCAAACATGTTTTGCATCAAGAAAATTAGGAATTTGAGGCCGGAATACAAACAAACTTGTATTGGATGAAGAAAATCAAGAATTGTGTACGGAATACAAACAAACTTATTTCGGATCAAGAAAATCAAGAACTGAGTCCGGAATACCGCAAACATGTTTTGCATCAAGAAAATGTGGAATTTGAGGCTGGAATACAAACAAACTTGTTTTGGATGAATAAAATCAAGAAATGAGTCTGGAATACCGCAAACAAGTTTTGCATCAAGAAAATCAAGAATTGAGCGCGAAATACAAACAAACTTGTTTGGGATCAAGAAAATAAAAAACCGAGTAAGGAATACCGCAAACATGTTTTCCATCAAGAAAATGAGGAATTTGAGGCCGGAATACAAACAAACTTGTATTGGATGAAGAAAATCAAAAATTGTGTGCGGAATACAAACAAACTTATTTCGGATCAAGAAAATCAAGAACTGAGTCTGGAATACCGCAAACAAGTTTTGCATCAAGAAAATCAAGAATTTGAGTCCGGAATACAAACAAACTAGTTTTTGAGATCAAGAAAATCAAGAACTGAGTCCGGAATACCGCAAACATGTTTTGCATCAAGAAAATGAGGAATTTGAGGCTGGAATACAAACAAACTTGTTTTGGATGAATAAAATCAAGAAATGAGTCTGGAATACCGCAAACAAGTTTTGCATCAAGAAAATCAAGAATTGAGCGCGAAATACAAACAAACTTGTTTGGGATCAAGAAAATAAAAAACCGAGTCAGGAATACCGCAAATATGTTTTCCATCAATAAAATCAAGAATTGAGTGCTGAAAACAACCAAACATGTTTCGGATCAAGAAAATCAAGAACTGTGTCCGGAATACCGCAAACAAGTTTTGCATCAAGAAAATCAAGAATTTGTGTCCGGAATACAAACAAACTTGTTTTTGAGATCAAGAAAATCAAGAAATGAGTCCGGAATACCGCAAACATGTTTTGCATCAAGAAAATGAGGAATTTGAGGCCGGAATACAATCAAACTTGTATTGGATGAAGAAAATCAAGAATTGTGTGCGGAATACAAACAAACTTATTTCGGATCAAGAAAATCAAGAACTGAGTCCGGAATACCGCAAACATGTTTTGCATCAAGAAAATGAGGAATTTGAGGCTGGAATACAAGCAAACTTGTTTTGGATGAATAAAATCAAGAAATGAGTCTGGAATACCGCAAACAAGTTTTGCATCAAGAAAATCAAGAATTGAGCGCGAAATACAAACAAACTTGTTTGGGAACAAGAAAATAAAAAACCGAGTAAGGAATACCGCAAACATGTTTTCCATCAAAAAAATCAAGAATTGAGTGCTGAAAACAACCAAACATGTTTCGGATCAAGAAAATCAAAAACTGCGTCCGGAATACCGCAAACAAGTTTTGCATCAAGAAAATCAAGAATTTGAGTCCGGAATACAAACAAACAAGTTTTTGAGATCAAGAAAATCAAGAACTGAGTCCGGAATACCGCAAACATGTTTTGCATCAAGAAAATGAGGAATTTGAGGCTGGAATACAAACAAACTTGTTTTGGATGAATAAAATCAAGAAATGAGTCTGGAATACCGCAAACAAGTTTTGCATCAAGAAAATCAAGAATTGAGCGCGAAATACAAACAAACTTGTTTGGGATCAAGAAAATAAAAAACCGAGTCAGGAATACCGCAAACATGTTTTCCATCAATAAAATCAAGAATTGAGTGCTGAAAACAACCAAACATGTTTTTGAGATCAAGAAAATCAAGAACTGAGTCCGGAATACCGCAAACATGTTTTGCATCAAGAAAATGAGGAATTTGAGGCTGGAATACAAACAAACTTGTATTGGATGAAGAAAATCAAGAATTGTGTGCGGAATACAAACAAACTGATTTCGGATCAAGAAAATCAAGAACTGAGTCCGGAATACCGCAAACATGTTTTGCATCAAGAAAATGAGGAATTTGAGGCCGGAATACAAACAAACTTGTTTTGGATGAATAAAATCAAGAAATGAGTCTGGAATACCGCAAACAAGTTTTGCATCAAGAAAATCAAGAATTGAGCGCGAAATACAAACAAACTTGTTTGGGATCAAGAAAATAAAAAACCGAGTCAGGAATACCATAAACATGTTTTGCACCATGAAAATCAGGAATTGAGTGCGGAATACAACCAAACTTGTTTCGTATCAAGAAAATCAAGAACTGAGTCCGGAATACCGCAAACAAGTTTTGCATAAAGAAAATCAAGAATTTGAGTCCGGAATACAAACAAACTAGTTTTTGAGATCAAGAAAAAATCAAGAACTGAGTCCGGAATACCGCAAACATGTTTTGCATCAAGAAAATGAGGAATTTGAGGCCGGAATACAAACAAACTTGTATTGGATGAAGAAAATATAGAATTGTGTGCGGAATACAAACAAACTTATTTCGGATCAAGAAAATCAAGAACTGAGTCCGGAATACTGCAAACAAGTTTTGCATCAAGAAAATCAAGAATTTGAGTCCGGAATACAAACAAACTAGTTTTTGAGATCAAGAAAATCAAGAACTGAGTCCGGAATACCGGAAACATGTTTTGCATCAAGAAAATGAGGAATTTGAGGCCGGAATACAAACAAACTTGTTTTGGATGAATAAAATCAAGAAATGAGTCTGGAATACCGCAAACAAGTTTTGCATCAAGAAAATCAAGAATTGAGCGCGAAATACAAACAAACTTGTTTGGGATCAAGAAAATAAAAAACCGAGTCAGGAATACCGCAAACATGTTTTCCATCAATAAAATCAAGAATTGAGTGCTGAAAACAACCAAACATGTTTCGGATCAAGAAAATCAAGAACTGTGTCCGGAATACCGCAAACAAGTTTTGTATCAAGAAAATCAAGAATTTGAGTCCGGAATACAAACAAACTTGTTTTTGAGATCAAGAAAATCAAGAACTGAGTCCGGAATACCGCAAACATGTTTTGCATCAAGAAAATGAGGAATTTGAGACCGGAATACAAACAAACTTGTATTGGATGAAGAAAATCAAGGATTGTGTGCGGAATACAAACAAACTTATTTCGGATCAAGAAAATCAAGAACTGAGTCCGGAATACCGCAAACATGTTTTCCATCAAAAAAATGAGGAATTTGAGGCCGGAATACAAACAAACTTGTTTTGGATGAATAAAATCAAGAAATGAGTCTGGAATACCGCAAACAAGTTTTGCATCAAAAAAATCAAGAATTGAGCGCGGAATACAAACAAACTTGTTTGGGATCAAGAAAATAAAAAACCGAGTCAGGAATACCGCAAACATGTTTTGCACCATGAAAATCAGAAATTGAGTGCGGAATACAACCAAACTTGTTTCGTATCAAGAAAATCAAGAACAGAGTCCGGAATACCGCAAACAAGTTTTGCATCAAGAAAATCAAGAATTTGAGTCCGGAATACAAACAAACTAGTTTTTGAGATCAAGAAAATCAAGAACTGAGTCCGGAATACCGCAAACATGTTTTGCATCAAGAAAATGAGGAATTTGAGGCCGGAATACAAACAAACTTGTATTGGATGAAGAAAATCAAGAATTGTGTGCGGAATACAAACAAACTTATTTCGGATCAAGAAAATCAAGAACTGAGTCTGGAATACCGCAAACAAGTTTTGCATCAAGAAAATCAAGAATTTGAGTCCGGAATACAAACAAACTAGTTTTTGAGATCAAGAAAATCATGAACTGAGTCCGGAATACCGCAAACATGTTTTGCATCAAGAAAATGAGGAATTTGAGGCTGGAATACAAACAAACTTGTTTTGGATGAATAAAATCAAGAAATGAGTCTGGAATACCGCAAACAAGTTTTGTATCAAGAAAATCAAGAATTGAGCGCGAAATACAAACAAACTTGTTTGGGATCAAGAAAATAAAAAACCAAGTCAGGAATACCGCAAACATGTTTTCCATCGATAAAATCAAGAATTGAGTGCTGAAAACAAACAAACTTGTTTTTGAGATCAAGAAAATCAAGAACTGAGTCCGGAATACCGCAAACATGTTTTGCATCAAGAAAATGAGGAATTTGAGGCCGGAATACAAACAAACTTGTATTGGATGAAGAAAATCAAGAATTGTGTGCGGAATACAAACAAACTTATTTCGGATCAAGAAAATCAAGAACTGAGTCCGGAATACTGCAAACAAGTTTTGCATCAAGAAAATCAAGAATTTGAGTCCGGAATACAAACAAACTAGTTTTTGAGATCAAGAAAATCAAGAACTGAGTCCGGAATACCGCAAACATGTTTTGCATCAAGAAAATGAGGAATTTGAGGCCGGAATACAAACAAACTTGTTTTGGATGAATAAAATCAAGAAAAGAGTCTGGAATACCGCAAAAAAGTTTTGCATCAAGAAAATCAAGAATTGAGCGCGAAATACAAACAAACTTGTTTGGGATCAAGAAAATAAAAAACCGAGTCAGGAATACCGCAAACATGTTTTGCACCATGAAAATCAGGAATTGAGTGCGGAATACAACCAAACTTGTTTCGTATCAAGAAAATCAAGAACTGAGTCCGGAATACCGCAAACAAGTTTTGCATAAAGAAAATCAAGAATTTGAGTCCGGAATACAAACAAACTAGTTTTTGAGATCAAGAAAAAATCAAGAACTGAGTCCGGAATACCGCAAACATGTTTTGCATCAAGAAAATGAGGAATTTGAGGCCGGAATACAAACAAACTTGTATTGGATGAAGAAAATCAAGAATTGTGTGCGGAATACAAACAAACTTATTTCGGATCAAGAAAATCAAGAACTGAGTCCGGAATACTGCAAACAAGTTTTGCATCAAGAAAATCAAGAATTTGAGTCCGGAATACAAACAAACTAGTTTTTGAGATCAAGAAAATCAAGAACTGAGTCCGGAATACCGGAAACATGTTTTGCATCAAGAAAATGAGGAATTTGAGGCCGGAATACAAACAAACTTGTTTTGGATGAATAAAATCAAGAAATGAGTCTGGAATACCGCAAACAAGTTTTGCATCAAGAAAATCAAGAATTGAGCGCGAAATACAAACAAACTTGTTTGGGATCAAGAAAATAAAAAACCGAGTAAGGAATACCGCAAACATGTTTTCCATCAATAAAATCAAGAATTGAGTGCTGAAAACAACCAAACATGTTTCGGATCAAGAAAATCAAGAACTGTGTCCGGAATACCGCAAACAAGTTTTGTATCAAGAAAATCAAGAATTTGAGTCCGGAATACAAACAAACTTGTTTTTGAGATCAAGAAAATCAAGAACTGAGTCCGGAATACCGCAAACATGTTTTGCATCAAGAAAATGAGGAATTTGAGACCGGAATACAAACAAACTTGTATTGGATGAAGAAAATCAAGAATTGTGTGCGGAATACAAACAAACTTATTTCGGATCAAGAAAATCAAGAACTGAGTCCGGAATACCGCAAACATGTTTTCCATCAAAAAAATGAGGAATTTGAGGCCGGAATACAAACAAACTTGTTTTGGATGAATAAAATCAAGAAATGAGTCTGGAATACCGCAAACAAGTTTTGCATCAAAAAAATCAAGAATTGAGCGCGGAATACAAACAAACTTGTTTGGGATCAAGAAAATAAAAAACCGAGTCAGGAATACCGCAAACATGTTTTCCATCAAAAAAATCAAGAATTGAGTGCTGAAAACAACCAAACATGTTTCGGATCAAGAAAATCAAAAACTGCGTCCGGAATACCGCAAACAAGTTTTGCATCAAGAAAATCAAGAATTTGAGTCCGGAATACAAACAAACAAGTTTTTGAGATCAAGAAAATCAAGAACTGAGTCCGGAATACCGCAAACATGTTTTGCATCAAGAAAATGAGGAATTTGAGGCTGGAATACAAACAAACTTGTTTTGGATGAATAAAATCAAGAAATGAGTCTGGAATACCGCAAACAAGTTTTGCATTAAGAAAATCAAGAATTGAGCGCGAAATACAAACAAACTTGTTTGGGATCAAGAAAATAAAAAACCGAGTCAGGAATACCGCAAACATGTTTTCCATCAATAAAATCAAGAATTGAGTGCTGAAAACAACCAAACATGTTTTTGAGATCAAGAAAATCAAGAACTGAGTCCGGAATACCGCAAACATGTTTTGCATCAAGAAAATGAGGAATTTGAGGCTGGAATACAAACAAACTTGTATTGGATGAAGAAAATCAAGAATTGTGTGCGGAATACAAACAAACTGATTTCGGATCAAGAAAATCAAGAACTGAGTCCGGAATACCGCAAACATGTTTTGCATCAAGAAAATGAGGAATTTGAGGCCGGAATACAAACAAACTTGTTTTGGATGAATAAAATCAAGAAATGAGTCTGGAATACCGCAAACAAGTTTTGCATCAAGAAAATCAAGAATTGAGCGCGAAATACAAACAAACTTGTTTGGGATCAAGAAAATAAAAAACCGAGTCAGGAATACCGCAAACATGTTTTGCACCATGAAAATCAGGAATTGAGTGCGGAATACAACCAAACTTGTTTCGTATCAAGAAAATCAAGAACTGAGTCCGGAATACCGCAAACAAGTTTTGCATAAAGAAAATCAAGAATTTGAGTCCGGAATACAAACAAACTAGTTTTTGAGATCAAGAAAAAATCAAGAACTGAGTCCGGAATACCGCAAACATGTTTTGCATCAAGAAAATGAGGAATTTGAGGCCGGAATACAAACAAACTTGTATTGGATGAAGAAAATCAAGAATTGTGTGCGGAATACAAACAAACTTATTTCGGATCAAGAAAATCAAGAACTGAGTCCGGAATACCGCAAACATGTTTTGCATCAAGAAAATCAAGAATTTGAGTCCGGAATACAAACAAACTAGTTTTTGAGATCAAGAAAATCAAGAACTGAGTCCGGAATACCGCAAACATGTTTTGCATCAAGAAAATGAGGAATTTGAGGCCGGAATACAAACAAACATGTATTGGATGAAGAAAATCAAGAATTGTGTGCGGAATACAAACAAACTTATTTCGGATCAAGAAAATCAAGAACTGAGTCCGGAATACTGCAAACAAGTTTTGCATCAAGAAAATCAAGAATTTGAGTCCGGAATACAAACAAACTAGTTTTTGAGATCAAGAAAATCAAGAACTGAGTCCGGAATACCGCAAACATGTTTTGCATCAAGAAAATGAGGAATTTGAGGCCGGAATACAAACAAACTTGTTTTGGATGAATAAAATCAAGAAATGAGTCTGGAATACCGCAAACAAGTTTTGCATCAAGAAAATCAAGAATTGAGCGCGAAATACAAACAAACTTGTTTGGGATCAAGAAAATAAAAAACCGAGTCAGGAATACCGCAAACATGTTTTCCATCAATAAAATCAAGAATTGAGTGCTGAAAACAACCAAACATGTTTCGGATCAAGAAAATCAAGAACTGTGTCCGGAATACCGCAAACAAGTTTTGTATCAAGAAAATCAAGAATTTGAGTCCGGAATACAAACAAACTTGTTTTTGAGATCAAGAAAATCAAGAACTGAGTCCGGAATACCGCAAACATGTTTTGCATCAAGAAAATGAGGAATTTGAGCCCGTAATACAAACAAACTTGTATTGGATGAAGAAAATCAAGAATTGTGTGCGGAATACAAACAAACTTATTTCGGATCAAGAAAATCAAGAACTGAGTCCGGAATACCGCAAACATGTTTTGCATCAAAAAAATGAGGAATTTGAGGCCGGAATACAAACAAAATTGTTTTGGATGAATAAAATCAAGAAATGAGTCTGGAATACCGCAAACAAGTTTTGCATCAAAAAAATCAAGAATTGAGCGCGGAATACAAACAAACTTGTTTGGGATCAAGAAAATAAAAATCCGAGTCAGGAATACCGCAAACATGTTTTGCACCATGAAAATCAGAAATTGAGTGCGGAATACAACCAAACTTGTTTCGTATCAATAAAATCAAGAACAGAGTCCGGAATACCGCAAACAAGTTTTGCATCAAGAAAATCAAGAATTTGAGTCCGGAATACAAACAAACTAGTTTTTGAGATCAAGAAAATCAAGAACTGAGTCCGGAATACCGCAAACATGTTTTGCATCAAGAAAATGAGGAATTTGAGGCCGGAATACAAACAAACTTGTATTGGATGAAGAAAATCAAGAATTGTGTGCGGAATACAAACAAACTTATTTCGGATCAAGAAAATCAAGAACTGAGTCCGGAATACCGCAAACATGTTTTGCATCAAAAAAATGAGGAATTTGAGGCCGGAATACAAACAAACTTGTTTTGGATGAATAAAATCAAGAAATGAGTCTGGAATACCGCAAACAAGTTTTGCATCAAAAAAATCAAGAATTGAGCGCGGAATACAAACAAACTTGTTTGGGATCAAGAAAATAAAAAACCGAGTCAGGAATACCGCAAACATGTTTTGCACCATGAAAATCAGAAATTGAGTGCGGAATACAACCAAACTTGTTTCGTATCAAGAAAATCAAGAACAGAGTCCGGAATACCGCAAACAAGTTTTGCATCAAGAAAATCAAGAATTTGAGTCCGGAATACAAACAAACTAGTTTTTGAGATCAAGAAAATCAAGAACTGAGTCCGGAATACTGCAAACATGTTTTGCATCAAGAAAATGAGGAATTTGAGGCCGGAATACAAACAAACTTGTATTGGATGAAGAAAATCAAAAATTGTGTGCGGAATACAAACAAACTTATTTCGGATCAAGAAAATCAAGAACTGAGTCTGGAATACCGCAAACAAGTTTTGCATCAAGAAAATCAAGAATTTGAGTCCGGAATACAAACAAACTAGTTTTTGAGATCAAGAAAATCAAGAACTGAGTCCGGAATACCGCAAACATGTTTTGCATCAAGAAAATGAGGAATTTGAGGCTGGAATACAAACAAACTTGTTTTGGATGAATAAAATCAAGAAATGAGTCTGGAATACCGCAAACAAGTTTTGCATCAAGAAAATCAAGAATTGAGCGCGAAATACAAACAAACTTGTTTGGGATCAAGAAAATAAAAAACCGAGTCAGGAATACCGCAAACATGTTTTCCATCAATAAAATCAAGAATTGAGTGCTGAAAACAACCAAACATGTTTCGGATCAAGAAAATCAAGAACTGTGTCCGGAATACCGCAAACAAGTTTTGCATCAAGAAAATCAAGAATTTGTGTCCGGAATACAAACAAACTTGTTTTTGAGATCAAGAAAATCAAGAACTGAGTCCGGAATACCGCAAACATGTTTTGCATCAAGAAAATGAGGAATTTGAGGCCGGAATACAAACAAACTTGTATTGGATGAAGAAAATCAAGAATTGTGTGCGGAATACAAACAAACTGATTTCGGATCAAGAAAATCAAGAACTGAGTCCGGAATACCGCAAACATGTTTTGCATCAAGAAAATGAGGAATTTGAGGCCGGAATACAAACAAACTTGTTTTGGATGAATAAAATCAAGAAATGAGTCTGGAATACCGCAAACAAGTTTTGCATCAAGAAAATCAAGAATTGAGCGCGAAATACAAACAAACTTGTTTGGGATCAAGAAAATAAAAAACCGAGTCAGGAATACCGCAAACATGTTTTGCACCATGAAAATCAGGAATTGAGTGCGGAATACAACCAAACTTGTTTCGTATCAAGAAAATCAAGAACTGAGTCCGGAATACCGCAAACAAGTTTTGCATAAAGAAAATCAAGAATTTGAGTCCGGAATACAAACAAACTAGTTTTTGAGATCAAGAAAAAATCAAGAACTGAGTCCGGAATACCGCAAACATGTTTTGCATCAAGAAAATGAGGAATTTGAGGCCGGAATACAAACAAACTTGTATTGGATGAAGAAAATCAAGAATTGTGTGCGGAATACAAACAAACTTATTTCGGATCAAGAAAATCAAGAACTGAGTCCGGAATACCGCAAACATGTTTTGCATCAAGAAAATCAAGAATTTGAGTCCGGAATACAAACAAACTAGTTTTTGAGATCAAGAAAATCAAGAACTGAGTCCGGAATACCGCAAACATGTTTTGCATCAAGAAAATGAGGAATTTGAGGCCGGAATACAAACAAACATGTATTGGATGAAGAAAATCAAGAATTGTGTGCGGAATACAAACAAACTTATTTCGGATCAAGAAAATCAAGAACTGAGTCCGGAATACTGCAAACAAGTTTTGCATCAAGAAAATCAAGAATTTGAGTCCGGAATACAAACAAACTAGTTTTTGAGATCAAGAAAATCAAGAACTGAGTCCGGAATACCGCAAACATGTTTTGCATCAAGAAAATGAGGAATTTGAGGCCGGAATACAAACAAACTTGTTTTGGATGAATAAAATCAAGAAATGAGTCTGGAATACCGCAAACAAGTTTTGCATCAAGAAAATCAAGAATTGAGCGCGAAATACAAACAAACTTGTTTGGGATCAAGAAAATAAAAAACCGAGTCAGGAATACCGCAAACATGTTTTCCATCAATAAAATCAAGAATTGAGTGCTGAAAACAACCAAACATGTTTCGGATCAAGAAAATCAAGAACTGTGTCCGGAATACCGCAAACAAGTTTTGTATCAAGAAAATCAAGAATTTGAGTCCGGAATACAAACAAACTTATTTTTGAGATCAAGAAAATCAAGAACTGAGTCCGGAATACCGCAAACATGTTTTGCATCAAGAAAATGAGGAATTTGAGCCCGTAATACAAACAAACTTGTATTGGATGAAGAAAATCAAGAATTGTGTGCGGAATACAAACAAACTTATTTCGGATCAAGAAAATCAAGAACTGAGTCCGGAATACCGCAAACATGTTTTGCATCAAAAAAATGAGGAATTTGAGGCCGGAATACAAACAAAATTGTTTTGGATGAATAAAATCAAGAAATGAGTCTGGAATACCGCAAACAAGTTTTGCATCAAAAAAATCAAGAATTGAGCGCGGAATACAAACAAACTTGTTTGGGATCAAGAAAATAAAAATCCGAGTCAGGAATACCGCAAACATGTTTTGCACCATGAAAATCAGAAATTGAGTGCGGAATACAACCAAACTTGTTTCGTATCAATAAAATCAAGAACAGAGTCCGGAATACCGCAAACAAGTTTTGCATCAAGAAAATCAAGAATTTGAGTCCGGAATACAAACAAACTAGTTTTTGAGATCAAGAAAATCAAGAACTGAGTCCGGAATACCGCAAACATGTTTTGCATCAAGAAAATGAGGAATTTGAGGCCGGAATACAAACAAACTTGTATTGGATGAAGAAAATCAAGAATTGTGTGCGGAATACAAACAAACTTATTTCGGATCAAGAAAATCAAGAACTGAGTCCGGAATACCGCAAACATGTTTTGCATCAAAAAAATGAGGAATTTGAGGCCGGAATACAAACAAACTTGTTTTGGATGAATAAAATCAAGAAATGAGTCTGGAATACCGCAAACAAGTTTTGCATCAAAAAAATCAAGAATTGAGCGCGGAATACAAACAAACTTGTTTGGGATCAAGAAAATAAAAAACCGAGTCAGGAATACCGCAAACATGTTTTGCACCATGAAAATCAGAAATTGAGTGCGGAATACAACCAAACTTGTTTCGTATCAAGAAAATCAAGAACAGAGTCCGGAATACCGCAAACAAGTTTTGCATCAAGAAAATCAAGAATTTGAGTCCGGAATACAAACAAACTAGTTTTTGAGATCAAGAAAATCAAGAACTGAGTCCGGAATACTGCAAACATGTTTTGCATCAAGAAAATGAGGAATTTGAGGCCGGAATACAAACAAACTTGTATTGGATGAAGAAAATCAAAAATTGTGTGCGGAATACAAACAAACTTATTTCGGATCAAGAAAATCAAGAACTGAGTCTGGAATACCGCAAACAAGTTTTGCATCAAGAAAATCAAGAATTTGAGTCCGGAATACAAACAAACTAGTTTTTGAGATCAAGAAAATCAAGAACTGAGTCCGGAATACCGCAAACATGTTTTGCATCAAGAAAATGAGGAATTTGAGGCTGGAATACAAACAAACTTGTTTTGGATGAATAAAATCAAGAAATGAGTCTGGAATACCGCAAACAAGTTTTGCATCAAGAAAATCAAGAATTGAGCGCGAAATACAAACAAACTTGTTTGGGATCAAGAAAATAAAAAACCGAGTCAGGAATACCGCAAACATGTTTTCCATCAATAAAATCAAGAATTGAGTGCTGAAAACAACCAAACATGTTTCGGATCAAGAAAATCAAGAACTGTGTCCGGAATACCGCAAACAAGTTTTGCATCAAGAAAATCAAGAATTTGTGTCCGGAATACAAACAAACTTGTTTTTGAGATCAAGAAAATCAAGAACTGAGTCCGGAATACCGCAAACATGTTTTGCATCAAGAAAATGAGGAATTTGAGGCCGGAATACAAACAAACTTGTATTGGATGAAGAAAATCAAGAATTGTGTGCGGAATACAAACAAACTGATTTCGGATCAAGAAAATCAAGAACTGAGTCCGGAATACCGCAAACATGTTTTGCATCAAGAAAATGAGGAATTTGAGGCCGGAATACAAACAAACTTGTTTTGGATGAATAAAATCAAGAAATGAGTCTGGAATACCGCAAACAAGTTTTGCATCAAGAAAATCAAGAATTGAGCGCGAAATACAAACAAACTTGTTTGGGATCAAGAAAATAAAAAACCGAGTCAGGAATACCGCAAACATGTTTTGCACCATGAAAATCAGGAATTGAGTGCGGAATACAACCAAACTTGTTTCGTATCAAGAAAATCAAGAACTGAGTCCGGAATACCGCAAACAAGTTTTGCATAAAGAAAATCAAGAATTTGAGTCCGGAATACAAACAAACTAGTTTTTGAGATCAAGAAAAAATCAAGAACTGAGTCCGGAATACCGCAAACATGTTTTGCATCAAGAAAATGAGGAATTTGAGGCCGGAATACAAACAAACTTGTATTGGATGAAGAAAATCAAGAATTGTGTGCGGAATACAAACAAACTTATTTCGGATCAAGAAAATCAAGAACTGAGTCCGGAATACCGCAAACATGTTTTGCATCAAGAAAATCAAGAATTTGAGTCCGGAATACAAACAAACTAGTTTTTGAGATCAAGAAAATCAAGAACTGAGTCCGGAATACCGCAAACATGTTTTGCATCAAGAAAATGAGGAATTTGAGGCCGGAATACAAACAAACATGTATTGGATGAAGAAAATCAAGAATTGTGTGCGGAATACAAACAAACTTATTTCGGATCAAGAAAATCAAGAACTGAGTCCGGAATACTGCAAACAAGTTTTGCATCAAGAAAATCAAGAATTTGAGTCCGGAATACAAACAAACTAGTTTTTGAGATCAAGAAAATCAAGAACTGAGTCCGGAATACCGCAAACATGTTTTGCATCAAGAAAATGAGGAATTTGAGGCCGGAATACAAACAAACTTGTTTTGGATGAATAAAATCAAGAAATGAGTCTGGAATACCGCAAACAAGTTTTGCATCAAGAAAATCAAGAATTGAGCGCGAAATACAAACAAACTTGTTTGGGATCAAGAAAATAAAAAACCGAGTCAGGAATACCGCAAACATGTTTTCCATCAATAAAATCAAGAATTGAGTGCTGAAAACAACCAAACATGTTTCGGATCAAGAAAATCAAGAACTGTGTCCGGAATACCGCAAACAAGTTTTGTATCAAGAAAATCAAGAATTTGAGTCCGGAATACAAACAAACTTGTTTTTGAGATCAAGAAAATCAAGAACTGAGTCCGGAATACCGCAAACATGTTTTGCATCAAGAAAATGAGGAATTTGAGCCCGTAATACAAACAAACTTGTATTGGATGAAGAAAATCAAGAATTGTGTGCGGAATACAAACAAACTTATTTCGGATCAAGAAAATCAAGAACTGAGTCCGGAATACCGCAAACATGTTTTGCATCAAAAAAATGAGGAATTTGAGGCCGGAATACAAACAAAATTGTTTTGGATGAATAAAATCAAGAAATGAGTCTGGAATACCGCAAACAAGTTTTGCATCAAAAAAATCAAGAATTGAGCGCGGAATACAAACAAACTTGTTTGGGATCAAGAAAATAAAAATCCGAGTCAGGAATACCGCAAACATGTTTTGCACCATGAAAATCAGAAATTGAGTGCGGAATACAACCAAACTTGTTTCGTATCAATAAAATCAAGAACAGAGTCCGGAATACCGCAAACAAGTTTTGCATCAAGAAAATCAAGAATTTGAGTCCGGAATACAAACAAACTAGTTTTTGAGATCAAGAAAATCAAGAACTGAGTCCGGAATACCGCAAACATGTTTTGCATCAAGAAAATGAGGAATTTGAGGCCGGAATACAAACAAACTTGTATTGGATGAAGAAAATCAAGAATTGTGTGCGGAATACAAACAAACTTATTTCGGATCAAGAAAATCAAGAACTGAGTCCGGAATACCGCAAACATGTTTTGCATCAAAAAAATGAGGAATTTGAGGCCGGAATACAAACAAACTTGTTTTGGATGAATAAAATCAAGAAATGAGTCTGGAATACCGCAAACAAGTTTTGCATCAAAAAAATCAAGAATTGAGCGCGGAATACAAACAAACTTGTTTGGGATCAAGAAAATAAAAAACCGAGTCAGGAATACCGCAAACATGTTTTGCACCATGAAAATCAGAAATTGAGTGCGGAATACAACCAAACTTGTTTCGTATCAAGAAAATCAAGAACAGAGTCCGGAATACCGCAAACAAGTTTTGCATCAAGAAAATCAAGAATTTGAGTCCGGAATACAAACAAACTAGTTTTTGAGATCAAGAAAATCAAGAACTGAGTCCGGAATACTGCAAACATGTTTTGCATCAAGAAAATGAGGAATTTGAGGCCGGAATACAAACAAACTTGTATTGGATGAAGAAAATCAAAAATTGTGTGCGGAATACAAACAAACTTATTTCGGATCAAGAAAATCAAGAACTGAGTCTGGAATACCGCAAACAAGTTTTGCATCAAGAAAATCAAGAATTTGAGTCCGGAATACAAACAAACTAGTTTTTGAGATCAAGAAAATCAAGAACTGAGTCCGGAATACCGCAAACATGTTTTGCATCAAGAAAATGAGGAATTTGAGGCTGGAATACAAACAAACTTGTTTTGGATGAATAAAATCAAGAAATGAGTCTGGAATACCGCAAACAAGTTTTGCATCAAGAAAATCAAGAATTGAGCGCGAAATACAAACAAACTTGTTTGGGATCAAGAAAATAAAAAACCGAGTCAGGAATACCGCAAACATGTTTTCCATCAATAAAATCAAGAATTGAGTGCTGAAAACAACCAAACATGTTTCGGATCAAGAAAATCAAGAACTGTGTCCGGAATACCGCAAACAAGTTTTGCATCAAGAAAATCAAGAATTTGTGTCCGGAATACAAACAAACTTGTTTTTGAGATCAAGAAAATCAAGAACTGAGTCCGGAATACCGCAAACATGTTTTGCATCAAGAAAATGAGGAATTTGAGGCCGGAATACAAACAAACTTGTATTGGATGAAGAAAATCAAGAATTGTGTGCGGAATACAAACAAACTTATTTCGGATCAAGAAAATCAAGAACTGAGTCCGGAATACCGCAAACATGTTTTGCATCAAGAAAATGAGGAATTTGAGGCCGGAATACAAACAAACTTGTTTTGGATGAATAAAATCAAGAAATGAGTCTGGAATACCGCAAACAAGTTTTGCATCAAGAAAATCAAGAATTGAGCGCGAAATACAAACAAACTTGTTTGGGATCAAGAAAATAAAAAACCGAGTCAGGAATACCGCAAACATGTTTTCCATCAATAAAATCAAGAATTGAGTGCTGAAAACAACCAAACATGTTTTTGAGATCAAGAAAATCAAGAACTGAGTCCGGAATACCGCAAACATGTTTTGCATCAAGAAAATGAGGAATTTGAGGCCGGAATACAAACAAACTTTTATTGGATGAAGAAAATCAAGAATTGTGTACGGAATACAAACAAACTGATTTCGGATCAAGAAAATCAAGAACTGAGTCCGGAATACCGCAAACATGTTTTGCATCAAGAAAATGAGGAATTTGAGGCCGGAATACAAACAAACTTGTTTTGGATGAATAAAATCAAGAAATGAGTCTGGAATACCGCAAACAAGTTTTGCATCAAGAAAATCAAGAATTGAGCGCGAAATACAAACAAACTTGTTTGGGATCAAGAAAATAAAAAACCGAGTCAGGAATACCATAAACATGTTTTGCACCATGAAAATCAGGAATTGAGTGCGGAATACAAACAAACTTATTTCGGATCAAGAAAATCAAGAACTGAGTCCGGAATACCGCAAACATGTTTTGCATCAAGAAAATCAAGAATTTGAGTCCGGAATACAAACAAACTAGTTTTTGAGATCAAGAAAAAATCAAGAACTGAGTCCGGAATACCGCAAACATGTTTTGCATCAAGAAAATGAGGAATTTGAGGCCGGAATACAAACAAACATGTATTGGATGAAGAAAATCAAGAATTGTGTGCGGAATACAAACAAACTTATTTCGGATCAAGAAAATCAAGAACGGAGTCCGGAATACTGCAAACAAGTTTTGCATCAAGAAAATCAAGAATTTGAGTCCGAAATACAAACAAACTAGTTTTTGAGATCAAGAAAATCAAGAACTGAGTCCGGAATACCGCAAACATGTTTTGCATCAAGAAAATGAGGAATTTGAGGCCGGAATACAAACAAACTTGTTTTGGATGAATAAAATCAAGAAATGAGTCTGGAATACCGCAAACAAGTTTTGCATCAAGAAAATCAAGAATTGAGCGCGAAATACAAACAAACTTGTTTGGGATCAAGAAAATAAAAAACCGAGTCAGGAATACCGCAAACATGTTTTCCATCAATAAAATCAAGAATTGAGTGCTGAAAACAACCAAACATGTTTCGGATCAAGAAAATCAAGAACTGTGTCCGGAATACCGCAAACAAGTTTTGTATCAAGAAAATCAAGAATTTGAGTCCGGAATACAAACAAACTTGTTTTTGAGATCAAGAAAATCAAGAACTGAGTCCGGAATACCGCAAACATGTTTTGCATCAAGAAAATGAGGAATTTGAGCCCGTAATACAAACAAACTTGTATTGGATGAAGAAAATCAAGAATTGTGTGCGGAATACAAACAAACTTATTTCGGATCAAGAAAATCAAGAACTGAGTCCGGAATACCGCAAACATGTTTTGCATCAAAAAAATGAGGAATTTGAGGCCGGAATACAAACAAAATTGTTTTGGATGAATAAAATCAAGAAATGAGTCTGGAATACCGCAAACAAGTTTTGCATCAAAAAAATCAAGAATTGAGCGCGGAATACAAACAAACTTGTTTGGGATCAAGAAAATAAAAATCCGAGTCAGGAATACCGCAAACATGTTTTGCACCATGAAAATCAGAAATTGAGTGCGGAATACAACCAAACTTGTTTCGTATCAATAAAATCAAGAACAGAGTCCGGAATACCGCAAACAAGTTTTGCATCAAGAAAATCAAGAATTTGAGTCCGGAATACAAACAAACTAGTTTTTGAGATCAAGAAAATCAAGAACTGAGTCCGGAATACCGCAAACATGTTTTGCATCAAGAAAATGAGGAATTTGAGGCCGGAATACAAACAAACTTGTATTGGATGAAGAAAATCAAGAATTGTGTGCGGAATACAAACAAACTTATTTCGGATCAAGAAAATCAAGAACTGAGTCCGGAATACCGCAAACATGTTTTGCATCAAAAAAATGAGGAATTTGAGGCCGGAATACAAACAAACTTGTTTTGGATGAATAAAATCAAGAAATGAGTCTGGAATACCGCAAACAAGTTTTGCATCAAGAAAATCAAGAATTGAGCGCGAAATACAAACAAACTTGTTTGGGATCAAGAAAATAAAAAACCGAGTCAGGAATACCGCAAACATGTTTTGCACCATGAAAATCAGGAATTGAGTGCGGAATACAACCAAACTTGTTTCGTATCAAGAAAATCAAGAACTGAGTCCGGAATACCGCAAACAAGTTTTGCATAAAGAAAATCAAGAATTTGAGTCCGGAATACAAACAAACTAGTTTTTGAGATCAAGAAAAAATCAAGAACTGAGTCCGGAATACCGCAAACATGTTTTGCATCAAGAAAATGAGGAATTTGAGGCCGGAATACAAACAAACTTGTATTGGATGAAGAAAATCAAGAATTGTGTGCGGAATACAAACAAACTTATTTCGGATCAAGAAAATCAAGAACTGAGTCCGGAATACCGCAAACATGTTTTGCATCAAGAAAATCAAGAATTTGAGTCCGGAATACAAACAAACTAGTTTTTGAGATCAAGAAAATCAAGAACTGAGTCCGGAATACCGCAAACATGTTTTGCATCAAGAAAATGAGGAATTTGAGGCCGGAATACAAACAAACATGTATTGGATGAAGAAAATCAAGAATTGTGTGCGGAATACAAACAAACTTATTTCGGATCAAGAAAATCAAGAACTGAGTCCGGAATACTGCAAACAAGTTTTGCATCAAGAAAATCAAGAATTTGAGTCCGGAATACAAACAAACTAGTTTTTGAGATCAAGAAAATCAAGAACTGAGTCCGGAATACCGCAAACATGTTTTGCATCAAGAAAATGAGGAATTTGAGGCCGGAATACAAACAAACTTGTTTTGGATGAATAAAATCAAGAAATGAGTCTGGAATACCGCAAACAAGTTTTGCATCAAGAAAATCAAGAATTGAGCGCGAAATACAAACAAACTTGTTTGGGATCAAGAAAATAAAAAACCGAGTCAGGAATACCGCAAACATGTTTTCCATCAATAAAATCAAGAATTGAGTGCTGAAAACAACCAAACATGTTTCGGATCAAGAAAATCAAGAACTGTGTCCGGAATACCGCAAACAAGTTTTGTATCAAGAAAATCAAGAATTTGAGTCCGGAATACAAACAAACTTGTTTTTGAGATCAAGAAAATCAAGAACTGAGTCCGGAATACCGCAAACATGTTTTGCATCAAGAAAATGAGGAATTTGAGCCCGTAATACAAACAAACTTGTATTGGATGAAGAAAATCAAGAATTGTGTGCGGAATACAAACAAACTTATTTCGGATCAAGAAAATCAAGAACTGAGTCCGGAATACCGCAAACATGTTTTGCATCAAAAAAATGAGGAATTTGAGGCCGGAATACAAACAAAATTGTTTTGGATGAATAAAATCAAGAAATGAGTCTGGAATACCGCAAACAAGTTTTGCATCAAAAAAATCAAGAATTGAGCGCGGAATACAAACAAACTTGTTTGGGATCAAGAAAATAAAAATCCGAGTCAGGAATACCGCAAACATGTTTTGCACCATGAAAATCAGAAATTGAGTGCGGAATACAACCAAACTTGTTTCGTATCAATAAAATCAAGAACAGAGTCCGGAATACCGCAAACAAGTTTTGCATCAAGAAAATCAAGAATTTGAGTCCGGAATACAAACAAACTAGTTTTTGAGATCAAGAAAATCAAGAACTGAGTCCGGAATACCGCAAACATGTTTTGCATCAAGAAAATGAGGAATTTGAGGCCGGAATACAAACAAACTTGTATTGGATGAAGAAAATCAAGAATTGTGTGCGGAATACAAACAAACTTATTTCGGATCAAGAAAATCAAGAACTGAGTCCGGAATACCGCAAACATGTTTTGCATCAAAAAAATGAGGAATTTGAGGCCGGAATACAAACAAACTTGTTTTGGATGAATAAAATCAAGAAATGAGTCTGGAATACCGCAAACAAGTTTTGCATCAAAAAAATCAAGAATTGAGCGCGGAATACAAACAAACTTGTTTGGGATCAAGAAAATAAAAAACCGAGTCAGGAATACCGCAAACATGTTTTGCACCATGAAAATCAGAAATTGAGTGCGGAATACAACCAAACTTGTTTCGTATCAAGAAAATCAAGAACAGAGTCCGGAATACCGCAAACAAGTTTTGCATCAAGAAAATCAAGAATTTGAGTCCGGAATACAAACAAACTAGTTTTTGAGATCAAGAAAATCAAGAACTGAGTCCGGAATACTGCAAACATGTTTTGCATCAAGAAAATGAGGAATTTGAGGCCGGAATACAAACAAACTTGTATTGGATGAAGAAAATCAAAAATTGTGTGCGGAATACAAACAAACTTATTTCGGATCAAGAAAATCAAGAACTGAGTCTGGAATACCGCAAACAAGTTTTGCATCAAGAAAATCAAGAATTTGAGTCCGGAATACAAACAAACTAGTTTTTGAGATCAAGAAAATCAAGAACTGAGTCCGGAATACCGCAAACATGTTTTGCATCAAGAAAATGAGGAATTTGAGGCTGGAATACAAACAAACTTGTTTTGGATGAATAAAATCAAGAAATGAGTCTGGAATACCGCAAACAAGTTTTGCATCAAGAAAATCAAGAATTGAGCGCGAAATACAAACAAACTTGTTTGGGATCAAGAAAATAAAAAACCGAGTCAGGAATACCGCAAACATGTTTTCCATCAATAAAATCAAGAATTGAGTGCTGAAAACAACCAAACATGTTTCGGATCAAGAAAATCAAGAACTGTGTCCGGAATACCGCAAACAAGTTTTGCATCAAGAAAATCAAGAATTTGTGTCCGGAATACAAACAAACTTGTTTTTGAGATCAAGAAAATCAAGAACTGAGTCCGGAATACCGCAAACATGTTTTGCATCAAGAAAATGAGGAATTTGAGGCCGGAATACAAACAAACTTGTATTGGATGAAGAAAATCAAGAATTGTGTGCGGAATACAAACAAACTTATTTCGGATCAAGAAAATCAAGAACTGAGTCCGGAATACCGCAAACATGTTTTGCATCAAGAAAATGAGGAATTTGAGGCCGGAATACAAACAAACTTGTTTTGGATGAATAAAATCAAGAAATGAGTCTGGAATACCGCAAACAAGTTTTGCATCAAGAAAATCAAGAATTGAGCGCGAAATACAAACAAACTTGTTTGGGATCAAGAAAATAAAAAACCGAGTCAGGAATACCGCAAACATGTTTTCCATCAATAAAATCAAGAATTGAGTGCTGAAAACAACCAAACATGTTTTTGAGATCAAGAAAATCAAGAACTGAGTCCGGAATACCGCAAACATGTTTTGCATCAAGAAAATGAGGAATTTGAGGCCGGAATACAAACAAACTTTTATTGGATGAAGAAAATCAAGAATTGTGTGCGGAATACAAACAAACTGATTTCGGATCAAGAAAATCAAGAACTGAGTCCGGAATACCGCAAACATGTTTTGCATCAAGAAAATGAGGAATTTGAGGCCGGAATACAAACAAACTTGTTTTGGATGAATAAAATCAAGAAATGAGTCTGGAATACCGCAAACAAGTTTTGCATCAAGAAAATCAAGAATTGAGCGCGAAATACAAACAAACTTGTTTGGGATCAAGAAAATAAAAAACCGAGTCAGGAATACCATAAACATGTTTTGCAACATGAAAATCAGGAATTGAGTGCGGAATACAAACAAACTTATTTCGGATCAAGAAAATCAAGAACTGAGTCCGGAATACCGCAAACATGTTTTGCATCAAGAAAATCAAGAATTTGAGTCCGGAATACAAACAAACTAGTTTTTGAGATCAAGAAAAAATCAAGAACTGAGTCCGGAATACCGCAAACATGTTTTGCATCAAGAAAATGAGGAATTTGAGGCCGGAATACAAACAAACATGTATTGGATGAAGAAAATCAAGAATTGTGTGCGGAATACAAACAAACTTATTTCGGATCAAGAAAATCAAGAACGGAGTCCGGAATACTGCAAACAAGTTTTGCATCAAGAAAATCAAGAATTTGAGTCCGGAATACAAACAAACTAGTTTTTGAGATCAAGAAAATCAAGAACTGAGTCCGGAATACCGCAAACATGTTTTGCATCAAGAAAATGAGGAATTTGAGGCCGGAATACAAACAAACTTGTTTTGGATGAATAAAATCAAGAAATGAGTCTGGAATACCGCAAACAAGTTTTGCATCAAGAAAATCAAGAATTGAGCGCGAAATACAAACAAACTTGTTTGGGATCAAGAAAATAAAAAACCGAGTCAGGAATACCGCAAACATGTTTTCCATCAATAAAATCAAGAATTGAGTGCTGAAAACAACCAAACATGTTTCGGATCAAGAAAATCAAGAACTGTGTCCGGAATACCGCAAACAAGTTTTGTATCAAGAAAATCAAGAATTTGAGTCCGGAATACAAACAAACTTGTTTTTGAGATCAAGAAAATCAAGAACTGAGTCCGGAATACCGCAAACATGTTTTGAATCAAGAAAATGAGGAATTTGAGCCCGTAATACAAACAAACTTGTATTGGATGAAGAAAATCAAGAATTGTGTGCGGAATACAAACAAACTTATTTCGGATCAAGAAAATCAAGAACTGAGTCCGGAATACCGCAAACATGTTTTGCATCAAAAAAATGAGGAATTTGAGGCCGGAATACAAACAAAATTGTTTTGGATGAATAAAATCAAGAAATGAGTCTGGAATACCGCAAACAAGTTTTGCATCAAAAAAATCAAGAATTGAGCGCGGAATACAAACAAACTTGTTTGGGATCAAGAAAATAAAAATCCGAGTCAGGAATACCGCAAACATGTTTTGCACCATGAAAATCAGAAATTGAGTGCGGAATACAACCAAACTTGTTTCGTATCAATAAAATCAAGAACAGAGTCCGGAATACCGCAAACAAGTTTTGCATCAAGAAAATCAAGAATTTGAGTCCGGAATACAAACAAACTAGTTTTTGAGATCAAGAAAATCAAGAACTGAGTCCGGAATACCGCAAACATGTTTTGCATCAAGAAAATGAGGAATTTGAGGCCGGAATACAAACAAACTTGTATTGGATGAAGAAAATCAAGAATTGTGTGCGGAATACAAACAAACTTATTTCGGATCAAGAAAATCAAGAACTGAGTCCGGAATACCGCAAACATGTTTTGCATCAAAAAAATGAGGAATTTGAGGCCGGAATACAAACAAACTTGTTTTGGATGAATAAAATCAAGAAATGAGTCTGGAATACCGCAAACAAGTTTTGCATCAAAAAAATCAAGAATTGAGCGCGGAATACAAACAAACTTGTTTGGGATCAAGAAAATAAAAAACCGAGTCAGGAATACCGCAAACATGTTTTGCACCATGAAAATCAGAAATTGAGTGCGGAATACAACCAAACTTGTTTCTTATCAAGAAAATCAAGAACAGAGTCCGGAATACCGCAAACAAGTTTTGCATCAAGAAAATCAAGAATTTGAGTCCGGAATACAAACAAACTAGTTTTTGAGATCAAGAAAATCAAGAACTGAGTCCGGAATACTGCAAACATGTTTTGCATCAAGAAAATGAGGAATTTGAGGCCGGAATACAAACAAACTTGTATTGGATGAAGAAAATCAAAAATTGTGTGCGGAATACAAACAAACTTATTTCGGATCAAGAAAATCAAGAACTGAGTCTGGAATACCGCAAACAAGTTTTGCATCAAGAAAATCAAGAATTTGAGTCCGGAATACAAACAAACTAGTTTTTGAGATCAAGAAAATCAAGAACTGAGTCCGGAATACCGCAAACATGTTTTGCATCAAGAAAATGAGGAATTTGAGGCTGGAATACAAACAAACTTGTTTTGGATGAATAAAATCAAGAAATGAGTCTGGAATACCGCAAACAAGTTTTGCATCAAGAAAATCAAGAATTGAGCGCGAAATACAAACAAACTTGTTTGGGATCAAGAAAATAAAAAACCGAGTCAGGAATACCGCAAACATGTTTTCCATCAATAAAATCAAGAATTGAGTGCTGAAAACAACCAAACATGTTTCGGATCAAGAAAATCAAGAACTGTGTCCGGAATACCGCAAACAAGTTTTGCATCAAGAAAATCAAGAATTTGTGTCCGGAATACAAACAAACTTGTTTTTGAGATCAAGAAAATCAAGAACTGAGTCCGGAATACCGCAAACATGTTTTGCATCAAGAAAATGAGGAATTTGAGGCCGGAATACAAACAAACTTGTATTGGATGAAGAAAATCAAGAATTGTGTGCGGAATACAAACAAACTTATTTCGGATCAAGAAAATCAAGAACTGAGTCCGGAATACCGCAAACATGTTTTGCATCAAGAAAATGAGGAATTTGAGGCCGGAATACAAACAAACTTGTTTTGGATGAATAAAATCAAGAAATGAGTCTGGAATACCGCAAACAAGTTTTGCATCAAGAAAATCAAGAATTGAGCGCGAAATACAAACAAACTTGTTTGGGATCAAGAAAATAAAAAACCGAGTCAGGAATACCGCAAACATGTTTTCCATCAATAAAATCAAGAATTGAGTGCTGAAAACAACCAAACATGTTTTTGAGATCAAGAAAATCAAGAACTGAGTCCGGAATACCGCAAACATGTTTTGCATCAAGAAAATGAGGAATTTGAGGCCGGAATACAAACAAACTTTTATTGGATGAAGAAAATCAAGAATTGTGTGCGGAATACAAACAAACTGATTTCGGATCAAGAAAATCAAGAACTGAGTCCGGAATACCGCAAACATGTTTTGCATCAAGAAAATGAGGAATTTGAGGCCGGAATACAAACAAACTTGTTTTGGATGAATAAAATCAAGAAATGAGTCTGGAATACCGCAAACAAGTTTTGCATCAAGAAAATCAAGAATTGAGCGCGAAATACAAACAAACTTGTTTGGGATCAAGAAAATAAAAAACCGAGTCAGGAATACCATAAACATGTTTTGCACCATGAAAATCAGGAATTGAGTGCGGAATACAACCAAACTTGTTTCGTATCAAGAAAATCAAGAACTGAGTCCGGAATACCGCAAACAAGTTTTGCATCAAGAAAATCAAGAATTTGAGTCCGGAATACAAACAAACTAGTTTTTGAGATCAAGAAAAAATCAAGAACTGAGTCCGGAATACCGCAAACATGTTTTGCATCAAGAAAATGAGGAATTTGAGGCCGGAATACAAACAAACTTGTATTGGATGAAGAAAATCAAGAATTGTGTGCGGAATACAAACAAACTTATTTCGGATCAAGAAAATCAAGAACTGAGTCCGGAATACAAACAAACTTGTATTGGATGAAGAAAATCAAGAATTGTGTGCGGAATACAAACAAACTTATTTCGGATCAAGAAAATCAAGAACTGAGTCCGGAATACCGCAAACAAGTTTTGCATCAAGAAAATGAGGAATTTGAGGCCGGAATACAAACAAACTTGTATTGGATGAAGAAAATCAAGAATTGTGTGCGGAATACAAACAAACTTATTTCGGATCAAGAAAATCAAGAACTGAGTCCGGAATACAAACAAACTTGTATTGGATGAAGAAAATCAAGAATTGTGTGCGGAATACAAACAAACTTATTTCGGATCAAGAAAATCAAGAACTGAGTCCGGAATACAAACAAACTTGTATTGGATGAAGAAAATCAAGAATTGTGTGCGGAATACAAACAAACTTATTTCGGATCAAGAAAATCAAGAACTGAGTCCGGAATACCGGAAACATGTTTTGCATCAAGAAAATGAGGAATTTGAGGCCGGAATACAAACAAACTTGTTTTGGATGAATAAAATCAAGAAATGAGTCTGGAATACCGCAAACAAGTTTTGTATCAAGAAAATCAAGAATTGAGCGCGAAATACAAACAAACTTGTTTGGGATCAAGAAAATAAAAAACCGAGTCAGGAATACCGCAAACATGTTTTCCATCGATAAAATCAAGAATTGAGTGCTGAAAACAAACAAACTTGTTTTTGAGATCAAGAAAATCAAGAACTGAGTCCGGAATACCGCAAACATGTTTTGCATCAAGAAAATGAGGAATTTGAGGCCGGAATACAAACAAACTTGTATTGGATGAAGAAAATCAAGAATTGTGTGCGGAATACAAACAAACTTATTTCGGATCAAGAAAATCAAGAACGGAGTCCGGAATACTGCAAACAAGTTTTGCATCAAGAAAATCAAGAATTTGAGTCCGGAATACAAACAAACTAGTTTTTGAGATCAAGAAAATCAAGAACTGAGTCCGGAATACCGCAAACATGTTTTGCATCAAGAAAATGAGGAATTTGAGGCCGGAATACAAACAAACTTGTTTTGGATGAATAAAGTCAAGAAATGAGTCTGGAATACCGCAAACAAGTTTTGCATCAAGAAAATCAAGAATTTAGCGCGGAATACAAACAAACTTGTTTGGGATCAAGAAAATAAAAAACCGAGTCAGGAATACCGCAAACATGTTTTGCACCATGAAAATCAGGAATTGAGTGCGGAATACAACCAAACTTGTTTCGTATCAAGAAAATCAAGAACTGAGTCCGGAATACCGCAAACAAGTTTTGCATAAAGAAAATCAAGAATTTGAGTCCGGAATACAAACAAACTAGTTTTTGAGATCAAGAAAAAATCAAGAACTGAGTCCGGAATACCGCAAACATGTTTTGCATCAAGAAAATGAGGAATTTGAGGCCGGAATACAAACAAACTTGTATTGGATGAAGAAAATCAAGAATTGTGTGCGGAATACAAACAAACTTGTTTCGTATCAAGAAAATCAAGAACTGAGTCCGGAATACTGCAAACAAGTTTTGCATCAAGAAAATCAAGAATTTGAGTCCGGAATACAAACAAACTAGTTTTTGAGATCAAGAAAATCAAGAACTGAGTCCGGAATACCGCAAACATGTTTTGCATCAAGAAAATGAGGAATTTGAGGCCGGAATACAAACAAACTTGTTTTGGATGAATAAAGTCAAGAAATGAGTCTGGAATACCGCAAACAAGTTTTGCATCAAGAAAATCAAGAATTTAGCGCGGAATACAAACAAACTTGTTTGGGATCAAGAAAATAAAAAACCGAGTCAGGAATACCGCAAACATGTTTTGCACCATGAAAATCAGGAATTGAGTGCGGAATACAACCAAACTTGTTTCGTATCAAGAAAATCAAGAACTGAGTCCGGAATACCGCAAACAAGTTTTGCATAAAGAAAATCAAGAATTTGAGTCCGGAATACAAACAAACTAGTTTTTGAGATCAAGAAAAAATCAAGAACTGAGTCCGGAATACCGCAAACATGTTTTGCATCAAGAAAATGAGGAATTTGAGGCCGGAATACAAACAAACTTGTATTGGATGAAGAAAATCAAGAATTGTGTGCGGAATACAAACAAACTTATTTCGGATCAAGAAAATCAAGAACTGAGTCCGGAATACCGCAAACAAGTTTTGCATCAAGAAAATCAAGAATTTGAGTCCGGAATACAAACAAACTAGTTTTTGAGATCAAGAAAATCAAGAACTGAGTCCGGAATACCGCAAACATGTTTTGCATCAAGAAAATGAGGAATTTGAGGCTGGAATACAAACAAACTTGTTTTGGATGAATAAAATCAAGAAATGAGTCTGGAATACCGCAAACAAGTTTTGCATCAAGAAAATCAAGAATTGAGCGCGAAATACAAACAAACTTGTTTGGGATCAAGAAAATAAAAAACCGAGTCAGGAATACCGCAAACATGTTTTCCATCAAAAAAATCAAGAATTGAGTGCTGAAAACAACCAAACATGTTTTTTGAGATCAAGAAAATCAAGAACTGAGTCCGGAATACCGCAAACATGTTTTGCATCAAGAAAATGAGGAATTTGAGGCCGGAATACAAACAAACTTGTATTGGATGAAGAAAATCAAGAATTGTGTGCGGAATACAAACAAACTTATTTCGGATCAAGAAAATCAAGAACTGAGTCCGGAATACCGCAAACAAGTTTTGCATCAAGAAAATCAAGAATTTGAGTCCGGAATACAAACAAACTAGTTTTTGAGATCAAGAAAATCAAGAACTGAGTCCGGAATACCGCAAACATGTTTTGCATCAAAAAAATCAAGAATTGAGCGCGGAATACAAACAAACTTGTTTGGGATCAAGAAAATAAAAAACCGAGTCAGGAATACCGCAAACATGTTTTGCACCATGAAAATCAGGAATTGAGTGCGGAATACAACCAAACTTGTTTCGTATCAAGAAAATCAAGAACTGAGTCCGAATACCGCAAACAAGTTTTGCATAAAGAAAATCAAGAATTTGAGTCCGGAATACAAACAAACTAGTTTTTGAGATCAAGAAAAAATCAAGAACTGAGTCCGGAATACCGCAAACATGTTTTGCATCAAGAAAATGAGGAATTTGAGGCCGGAATACAAACAAACTTGTATTGGATGAAGAAAATCAAGAATTGTGTGCGGAATACAAACAAACTTATTTCGGATCAAGAAAATCAAGAACTGAGTCCGGAATACCGCAAACAAGTTTTGCATCAAGAAAATCAAGAATTTGAGTCCGGAATACAAACAAACTAGTTTTTGAGATCAAGAAAATCAAGAACTGAGTCCGGAATACCGCAAACATGTTTTGCATCAAGAAAATGAGGAATTTGAGGCTGGAATACAAACAAACTTGTTTTGGATGAATAAAATCAAGAAATGAGTCTGGAATACCGCAAACAAGTTTTGCATCAAGAAAATCAAGAATTGAGCGCGAAATACAAACAAACTTGTTTGGGATCAAGAAAATAAAAAACCGAGTCAGGAATACCGCAAACATGTTTTCCATCAAAAAAATCAAGAATTGAGTGCTGAAAACAACCAAACATGTTTTTTGAGATCAAGAAAATCAAGAACTGAGTCCGGAATACCGCAAACATGTTTTGCATCAAGAAAATGAGGAATTTGAGGCCGGAATACAAACAAACTTGTATTGGATGAAGAAAATCATGAATTGTGTGCGGAATACAAACAAACTTATTTCGGATCAAGAAAATCAAGAAATGAGTCCGGAATACCGCAAACATGTTTTGCATCAAGAAAATTAGGAATTTGAGTCCGGAATACAAACAAACTTGTTTTGGATGAATAAAATCAAGAAATGAGTCTGGAATACCGCAAACAAGTTTTGCATCAAAAAAATCAAGAATTGAGCGCGGAATACAAACAAACTTGTTTGGGATCAAGAAAATAAAAAACCGAGTCAGGAATACCGCAAACATGTTTTGCACCATGAAAATCAGGAATTGAGTGCGGAATACAACCAAACTTGTTTCGTATCAAGAAAATCAAGAACTGAGTCCGAATACCGCAAACAAGTTTTGCATAAAGAAAATCAAGAATTTGAGTCCGGAATACAAACAAACTAGTTTTTGAGATCAAGAAAAAATCAAGAACTGAGTCCGGAATACCGCAAACATGTTTTGCATCAAGAAAATGAGGAATTTGAGGCCGGAATACAAACAAACTTGTATTGGATGAAGAAAATCAAGAATTGTGTGCGGAATACAAACAAACTTATTTCGGATCAAGAAAATCAAGAACTGAGTCCGGAATACCGCAAACAAGTTTTGCATCAAGAAAATCAAGAATTTGAGTCCGGAATACAAACAAACTAGTTTTTGAGATCAAGAAAATCAAGAACTGAGTCCGGAATACCGCAAACATGTTTTGCATCAAGAAAATGAGGAATTTGAGGCTGGAATACAAACAAACTTGTTTTGGATGAATAAAATCAAGAAATGAGTCTGGAATACCGCAAATAAGTTTTGCATCAAGAAAATCAAGAATTGAGCGCGAAATACAAACAAACTTGTTTGGGATCAAGAAAATAAAAAACCGAGTCAGGAATACCGCAAACATGTTTTCCATCCATAAAATCAAGAATTGAGTGCTGAAAACAACCAAACATGTTTCGGATCAAGAAAATCAAGAACTGTGTCCGGAATAACGCAAACAAGTTTTGTATCAAGAAAATCAAGAATTTGAGTCCGGAATACAAACAAACTTGTTTTTGAGACCAAGAAAATCAAGAACTGAGTCCGGAATACCGCAAACATGTTTTGCATCAAGAAAATGAGGAATTTGAGGCCGGAATACAAACAAACTTGTATTGGATGAAGAAAATCAAGAATTGTGTGCGGAATACAAACAAACTTATTTCCGATCAAGAAAATCAAGAACTGAGTCCGGAATACCGCAAACAAGTTTTGCATCAAGAAAATCAAATATTTGAGTCCGGAATACAAACAAACTAGTTTTTGAGATCAAGAAAATCAAGAACTGAGTCCGGAATACCGCAAACATGTTTTGCATCAAGAAAATGAGGAATTTGAGGCTGGAATACAAACAAACTTGTTTTGGATGAATAAAATCAAGAAATGAGTCTGGAATACCGCAATCAAGTTTTGCATCAAAAAAATCAAGAATTGAGCGCGGAATACAAACAAACTTGTTTGGGATCAAGAAAATAAAAAACCGAGTGAGGAATACCGCAAACATGTTTTGCACCATGAAAATCAGGAATTGAGTGCGGAATACAACCAAACTTGTTTCGTATCCAGAAAATCAAGAACAGAGTCCGGAATACCGCAAACAAGTTTTGCATCAAGAAAATCAAGAATTTGAGTCCGGAATACAAACAAACTAGTTTTTGAGATCAAGAAAATCAAGAACTGAGTCCGGAATACCGCAAACATGTTTTGCATCAAGAAAATGAGGAATTTGAGGCCGGAATACAAACAAACTTGTATTGGATGAAGAAAATCAAGAATTGTGTGCGGAATACAAACAAACTTATTTCGGATCAAGAAAATCAAGAACTGAGTCCGGAATACCGCAAACAAGTTTTGCATCAAGAAAATCAAGAATTTGAGTCCGGAATACAAACAAACTAGTTTTTGAAATCAAGAAAATCAAGAACTGAGTCCGGAATACCGCAAACATGTTTTGCATCAAGAAAATGAGGAATTTGAGGCTGGAATACAAACAAACTTGTTTTGGATGAATAAAATCAAGAAATGAGTCTGGAATACCGCAAACAAGTTTTGCATCAAGAAAATCAAGAATTGAGCGCGAAATACAAACAAACTTGTTTGGGATCAAGAAAATAAAAAACCGAGTCAGGAATACCGCAAACATGTTTTGCACCATGAAAATCAGGAATTGAGTGCGGAATACAACCAAACTTGTTTCGTATCAAGAAAATCAAGAACAGAGTCCGGAATACCGCAAACAAGTTTTGCATCAAGAAAATCAAGAATTTGAGTCCGGAATACAAACAAACTAGTTTTTGAGATCAAGAAAATCAAGAACTGAGTCCGGAATACCGCAAACATGTTTTGCATCAAGAAAATGAGGAATTTGAGGCCGGAATACAAACAAACTTGTATTGGATGAAGAAAATCAAGAATTGTGTGCGGAATACAAACAAACTTATTTCGGATCAAGAAAATCAAGAACTGAGTCCGGAATACCTTAAACAAGTTTTGCATCAAGAAAATCAAGAATTTGAGTCCGGAATACAAACAAACTAGTTTTTGAGATCAAGAAAATCAAGAACTGAGTCCGGAATACCGCAAACATGTTTTGCATCAAGAAAATGAGGAATTTGAGGCTGGAATACAAACAAACTTGTTTTGGATGAATAAAATCATGAAATGAGTCTGGAATACCGCAAACAAGTTTTGCATCAAGAAAATCAAGAATTGAGCGCGAAATACAAACAAACTTGTTTGGGATCAAGAAAATAAAAAACCAAGTCAGGAATACCGCAAACATGTTTTCCATCAATAAAATCAAGAATTGAGTGCTGAAAACAAACAAACTTGTTTTTGAGATCAAGAAAATCAAGAACTGAGTCCGGAATACCGCAAACATGTTTTGCATCAAGAAAATGAGGAAATTGAGGCCGGAATACAAACAAACTTGTATTGGATGAAGAAAATCAAGAATTGTGTGCGGAATACAAACAAACTTATTTCGGATCAAGAAAATCAAGAACTGAGTCCGGAATACCGCAAACATGTTTTGCATAAAGAAAATGAGGAATTTGAGGCCGGAATACAAACAAACTTGTTTTGGATGAATAAAATCAAGAAATGAGTCTGGAATACCGCAAACAAGTTTTGCATCAAGAAAATCAAGAATTGAGCGCGAAATACAAACAAACTTGTTTAGGATCAAGAAAATAAAAAACCAAGTCAGGAATACCGCAAACATGTTTTCCATCAATAAAATCAAGAATTGAGTGCTGAAAACAACCAAACATGTTTCGGATCAAGAAAATCAAGAACTGTGTCCGGAATACCGCAAACAAGTTTTGAATCAAGAAAATCAAGAATTTGAGTCCGGAATACAAACAAACTTGTTTTTGAGATCAAGAAAATCAAGAACTGAGTCCGGAATACCGCAAACATGTTTTGCATCAAGAAAATGAGGAATTTGAGGCCGGAATACAAACAAACTTGTATTGGATGAAGTAAATCAAGAATTGTGTGCGGAATACAAACAAACTTATTTCGGATGAAGAAAATCAAGAACTGAGTCCGGAATACCGCAAACATGTTTTGCATCAAGAAAATGAGGAATTTGAGGCCGGAATACAAACAAACTTGTTTTGGATGAATAAAATCAAGAAATGAGTCTGGATTACCGCAAACAATTTTTGCATCAAGAAAATCAAGAATTGAGCGCGGAATAAAAACAAACTTGTGTGGGATCAAGAAAATAAAAAACCGAGTCAGGAATACCGCAAACATGTTTTGCACCAAGAAAATCATGAATTGAGTGCGGAATACAACCAAACTTGTTTCGTATCAAGAAAATCAAGAACTGAGTCCGGAACACCGCAAACAAGTTTTGCATCAAGAAAATCAAGAATTTGAGTCCGGAATACAAACAAACTTGTTATTGAGATCAAGAAAGTCAAGAACTGAGTCCGGAATACCGCAAACATGTTTTGCATCAAGAAAATGAGGAATTTGAGGCCGGAATACAACCAAACTTGTTTCGTATCAAGAAAATCAAGAACTGAGTCCGGAATACCGCAAACAAGTTTTGCATCAAGAAAATCAAGAATTTGAGTCCGGAATACAAACAAACTTGTTTTTGAGATCAAGAAAATCAAGAACTGAGTCCGGAATACCGCAAACATGTTTTGCATCAAGAAAATGAGGAATTTGAGGCCGGAATACAAACAAACTTGTATTGGATGAAGAAAATCAAGAATTGTGTGCGGAATACAAACAAACTTATTTCGGATCAAGAAAATCAAGAACTGAGTCCGGAATACCGCAAACATGTTTTGCATCAAGAAAATGAGGAATTTGAGGCCGGAATACAAACAAACTTGTTTTGGATGAATAAAATCAAGAAATGAGTCTGGAATACCGCAAACAAGTTTTGCATCAAAAAAATCAAGAATTGAGCGCGGAATACAAACAAACTTGTTTGGGATCAAGAAAATAAAAAACCGAGTCAGGAATACCGCAAACATGTTTTGCACCATGAAAATCAGGAATTGAGTGCGGAATACAACCAAACTTGTTTCGTATCAAGAAAATCAAGAACTGAGTCCGGAATACCGCAAACAAGTTTTGCATAAAGAAAATCAAGAATTTGAGTCCGGAATACAAACAAACTAGTTTTTGAGATCAAGAAAAAATCAAGAACTGAGTCCGGAATACCGCAAACATGTTTTGCATCAAGAAAATGAGGAATTTGAGGCCGGAATACAAACAAACTTGTATTGGATGAAGAAAATCAAGAATTGTGTGCGGAATACAAACAAACTTATTTCCGATCAAGAAAATCAAGAACTGAGTCCGGAATACCGCAAACAAGTTTTGCATCAAGAAAATCAAGAATTTGAGTCCGGAATACAAACAAACTAGTTTTTGAGATCAAGAAAATCAAGAACTGAGTCCGGAATACCGCAAACATGTTTTGCATCAAGAAAATGAGGAATTTGAGGCTGGAATACAAACAAACTTGTTTTGGATGAATAAAATCAAGAAATGAGTCTGGAATACCGCAATCAAGTTTTGCATCAAAAAAATCAAGAATTGAGCGCGGAATACAAACAAACTTGTTTGGGATCAAGAAAATAAAAAACCGAGTCAGGAATACCGCAAACATGTTTTGCACCATGAAAATCAGGAATTGAGTGCGGAATACAACCAAACTTGTTTCGTATCAAGAAAATCAAGAACAGAGTCCGAAATACCGCAAACAAGTTTTGCATAAAGAAAATCAAGAATTTGAGTCCTGAATACAAACAAACTTGTTTTTGAGATCAAGAAAATCAAGAACTGAGTCCGGAATACCGCAAACATGTTTTGCATCAAGAAAATGAGGAATTTGAGGCCGGAATACAAACAAACTTGTATTGGATGAAGAAAATCAAGAATTGTGTGCGGAATACAAACAAACTTATTTCGGATCAAGAAAATCAAGAACTGAGTCCGGAATACCGCAAACATGTTTTGCATCAAGAAAATGAGGAATTTGAGGCCGGAATACAAACAAACTTGTTTTGGATGAATAAAATCAAGAAATGAGTCTGGAATACCGCAAACAAGTTTTGCATCAAGAAAATCAAGAATTTGAGTCCGGAATACAAACAAACTAGTTTTTGAGATCAAGAAAATAAAAAACCGAGTCAGGAATACCGCAAACATGTTTTGCATCAAGAAAATGAGGAATTTGAGGCCGGAATACAACCAAACTTGTTTCGTATCAAGAAAATCAAGAACTGAGTCCGGAATACCGCAAACAAGTTTTGCATCAAGAAAATCAAGAATTTGAGTCCTGAATACAAACAAACTTGTTTTTTAGATCAAGAAAATCAAGAACTGAGTCCGGAATACCGCAAACATGTTTTGCATCAAGAAAATGAGGAAATTGAGGCCGGAATACAAACAAACTTGTATTGGATGAAGAAAATCAAGAATTGTGTGCGGAATACAAACAAACTTATTTCGGATCAAGAAAATCAAGAACTGAGTCCGGAATACCGCAAACATGTTTTGCATCAAGAAAATGAGGAATTTGAGGCCGGAATACAAACAAACTTGTTTTGGATGAATAAAATCAAGAAATGAGTCTGGAATACCGCAAACAAGTTTTGCATCAAGAAAATCAAGAATTGAGCGCGAAATACAAACAAACTTGTTTAGGATCAAGAAAATAAAAAACCAAGTCAGGAATACCGCAAACATGTTTTCCATCAATAAAATCAAGAATTGAGTGCTGAAAACAACCAAACATGTTTCGGATCAAGAAAATCAAGAACTGTGTCCGGAATACCGCAAACATGTTTTGCATCAAGAAAATGAGGAATTTGAGGCCGGAATACAAACAAACTTGTTTTGGATGAATAAAATCAAGAAATGAGTCTGGAATACCGCAAACAAGTTTTGCATCAAGAAAATAAAGAATTGAGCGCGAAATACAAACAAACTTGTTTGGGATCAAGAAAATAAAAAACCAAGTCAGGAATACCGCAAACATGTTTTCCATCAATAAAATCAAGAATTGAGTGCTGAAAACAACCAAACATGTTTCGGATCAAGAAAATCAAGAACTGTGTCCGGAATACAAACAAACTTATTTCGGATCAAGAAAATCAAGAACTGAGTCCGGAATACCGCAAACAAGTTTTGCATCAAGAAAATGAGGAATTTGAGGCCGAAATACAAACAAACTTGTTTTTGAGATCAAGAAAATCAAGAACTGAGTCCGGAATACCGCAAACATGTTTTGCATCAAGAAAATGAGGAATTTGAGGCCGGAATACAACCAAACTTGTTTCGTATCAAGAAAATCAAGAACTGAGTCCGGAATACCGCAAACAAGTTTTGCATCAAGAAAATCAAGAATTTGAGTCCGGAATACAAACAAACTTGTTTTTGAGATCAAGAAAATCAAGAACTGAGTCCGGAATAACGCAAACATGTTTTGCATCAAGAAAATGAGGAATTTGAGGCCGGAATACAAACAAACTTGTTTTGGATGAATAAAATCAAGAAATGAGTCTGGAATACCGCAAACAAGTTTTGCATCAAGAAAATCAAGAATTGAGCGCGAAATGCAAACAAACTTGTTTAGGATCAAGAAAATAAAAAACCAAGTCAGGAATACCGCAAACATGTTTTCCATCAATAAAATCAAGAATTGAGTGCTGAAAACAACCAAACATGTTTCGGATCAAGAAAATCAAGAACTGTGTCCGGAATACAAACAAACTTATTTCGGATCAAGAAAATCAAGAACTGAGTCCGGAATACCGCAAACAAGTTTTGCATCAAGAAAATCAAGAATTTGAGTCCGGAATACAAACAAACTAGTTTTTGAGATCAAGAAAATCATGAACTGAGTCCGGAATACCGCAAACATGTTTTGCATCAAGAAAATGAGGAATTTGAGGCTGGAATACAAACAAATTTGTTTTGGATGAATAAAATCAAGAAATGAGTCTGGAATACCGCAAACAAGTTTTGCATCAAGAAAATCAAGAATTGAGCGCGAAATACAAACAAACTTGTTTGGGATCAAGAAAATAAAAAACCAAGTCAGGAATACCGCAAACATGTTTTCCATCAATAAAATCAAGAATTGAGTGCTGAAAACAAACAAACTTGTTTTTGAGATCAAGAAAATCAAGAACTGAGTCCGGAATACCGCAAACATGTTTTGCATCAAGAAAATGAGGAAATTGAGGCCGGAATACAAACAAACTTGTATTGGATGAAGAAAATCAAGAATTGTGTGCGGAATACAAACAAACTTATTTCGGATCAAGAAAATCAAGAACTGAGTCCGGAATACCGCAAACATGTTTTGCATCAAGAAAATGAGGAATTTGAGGCCGGAATACAAACAAACTTGTTTTGGATGAATAAAATCAAGAAATGAGTCTGGAATACCGCAAACAAGTTTTGCATCAAGAAAATCAAGAATTGAGCGCGAAATACAAACAAACATGTTTAGGATCAAGAAAATAAAAAACCAAGTCAGGAATACCGCAAACATGTTTTCCATCAATAAAATCAAGAATTGAGTGCTGAAAACAACCAAACATGTTTCGGATCAAGAAAATCAAGAACTGTGTCCGGAATACCGCAAACAAGTTTTGAATCAAGAAAATCAAGAATTTGAGTCCGGAATACAAACAAACTTGTTTTTGAGATCAAGAAAATCAAGAACTGAGTCCGGAATACCGCAAACATGTTTTGCATCAAGAAAATGAGGAATTTGAGGCCGGAATACAAACAAACTTGTATTGGATGAAGTAAATCAAGAATTGTGTGCGGAATACAAACAAACTTATTTCGGATCAAGAAAATCAAGAACTGAGTCCGGAATACCGCAAACATGTTTTGCATCAAGAAAATGAGGAATTTGAGGCCGAAATACAAACAAACTTGTTTTGGATGAATAAAATCAAGAAATGAGTCTGGATTACCGCAAACAATTTTTGCATCAAGAAAATCAAGAATTGAGCGCGGAATAAAAACAAACTTGTGTGGGATCAAGAGAATAAAAAACCGAGTCAGGAATACCGCAAACATGTTTTGCACCAAGAAAATCATGAATTGAGTGCGGAATACAACCAAACTTGTTTCGTATCAAGAAAATCAAGAACTGAGTCCGGAATACCGCAAACAAGTTTTGCATCAAGAAAAATCAAGAATTTGAGTCCGGAATACAAACAAACTTGTTATTGAGATCAAGAAAATCAAGAACTGAGTCCGGAATACCGCAAACATGTTTTGCATCAAGAAAATGAGGAATTTGAGGCCGGAATACAACCAAACTTGTTTCTTATCAAGAAAATCAAGAACTGAGTCCGGAATACCGCAAACAAGTTTTGCATCAAGAAAATCAAGAATTTGAGTCCGGAATACAAACAAACTTGTTTTTGAGATCAAGAAAATCAAGAACTGAGTCCGGAATACCGCAAATATGTTTTGCATCAAGAAAATGAGGAATTTGAGGCCGGAATACAAACAAACTTGTATTGGATGAAGAAAATCAAGAATTGTGTGCGGAATACAAACAAACTTATTTCCGATCAAGAAAATCAAGAACTGAGTCCGGAATACCGCAAACAAGTTTTGCATCAAGAAAATCAAGAATTTGAGTCCGGAATACAAACAAACTAGTTTTTGAGATCAAGAAAATCAAGAACTGAGTCCGGAATACCGCAAACATGTTTTGCATCAAGAAAATGAGGAATTTGAGGCTGGAATACAAACAAACTTGTTTTGGATGAATAAAATCAAGAAATGAGTCTGGAATACCGCAATCAAGTTTTGCATCAAAAAAATCAAGAATTGAGCGCGGAATACAAACAAACTTGTTTGGGATCAAGAAAATAAAAAACCGAGTCAGGAATACCGCAAACATGTTTTGCACCATGAAAATCAGGAATTGAGTGCGGAATACAACCAAACTTGTTTCGTATCAAGAAAATCAAGAACAGAGTCCGAAATACCGCAAACAAGTTTTGCATAAAGAAAATCAAGAATTTGAGTCCTGAATACAAACAAACTTGTTTTTGAGATCAAGAAAATCAAGAACTGAGTCCGGAATACCGCAAACATGTTTTGCATCAAGAAAATGAGGAATTTGAGGCCGGAATACAAACAAACTTGTATTGGATGAAGAAAATCAAGAATTGTGTGCGGAATACAAACAAACTTATTTCGGATCAAGAAAATCAAGAACTGAGTCCGGAATACCGCAAACATGTTTTGCATCAAGAAAATGAGGAATTTGAGGCCGGAATACAAACAAACTTGTTTTGGATGAATAAAATCAAGAAATGAGTCTGGAATACCGCAAACAAGTTTTGCATCAAGAAAATCAAGAATTTGAGTCCGGAATACAAACAAACTAGTTTTTGAGATCAAGAAAATAAAAAACCGAGTCAGGAATACCGCAAACATGTTTTGCATCAAGAAAATGAGGAATTTGAGGCCGGAATACAACCAAACTTGTTTCGTATCAAGAAAATCAAGAACTGAGTCCGGAATACCGCAAACAAGTTTTGCATCAAGAAAATCAAGAATTTGAGTCCTGAATACAAACAAACTTGTTTTTTAGATCAAGAAAATCAAGAACTGAGTCCGGAATACCGCAAACATGTTTTGCATCAAGAAAATGAGGAAATTGAGGCCGGAATACAAACAAACTTGTATTGGATGAAGAAAATCAAGAATTGTGTGCGGAATACAAACAAACTTATTTCGGATCAAGAAAATCAAGAACTGAGTCCGGAATACCGCAAACATGTTTTGCATCAAGAAAATGAGGAATTTGAGGCCGGAATACAAACAAACTTGTTTTGGATGAATAAAATCAAGAAATGAGTCTGGAATACCGCAAACAAGTTTTGCATCAAGAAAATCAAGAATTGAGCGCGAAATACAAACAAACTTGTTTAGGATCAAGAAAATAAAAAACCAAGTCAGGAATACCGCAAACATGTTTTCCATCAATAAAATCAAGAATTGAGTGCTGAAAACAACCAAACATGTTTCGGATCAAGAAAATCAAGAACTGTGTCCGGAATACCGCAAACATGTTTTGCATCAAGAAAATGAGGAATTTGAGGCCGGAATACAAACAAACTTGTTTTGGATGAATAAAATCAAGAAATGAGTCTGGAATACCGCAAACAAGTTTTGCATCAAGAAAATAAAGAATTGAGCGCGAAATACAAACAAACTTGTTTGGGATCAAGAAAATAAAAAACCAAGTCAGGAATACCGCAAACATGTTTTCCATCAATAAAATCAAGAATTGAGTGCTGAAAACAACCAAACATGTTTCGGATCAAGAAAATCAAGAACTGTGTCCGGAATACAAACAAACTTATTTCGGATCAAGAAAATCAAGAACTGAGTCCGGAATACCGCAAACAAGTTTTGCATCAAGAAAATGAGGAATTTGAGGCCGAAATACAAACAAACTTGTTTTTGAGATCAAGAAAATCAAGAACTGAGTCCGGAATACCGCAAACATGTTTTGCATCAAGAAAATGAGGAATTTGAGGCCGGAATACAACCAAACTTGTTTCGTATCAAGAAAATCAAGAACTGAGTCCGGAATACCGCAAACAAGTTTTGCATCAAGAAAATCAAGAATTTGAGTCCGGAATACAAACAAACTTGTTTTTGAGATCAAGAAAATCAAGAACTGAGTCCGGAATAACGCAAACATGTTTTGCATCAAGAAAATGAGGAATTTGAGGCCGGAATACAAACAAACTTGTTTTGGATGAATAAAATCAAGAAATGAGTCTGGAATACCGCAAACAAGTTTTGCATCAAGAAAATCAAGAATTGAGCGCGAAATGCAAACAAACTTGTTTAGGATCAAGAAAATAAAAAACCAAGTCAGGAATACCGCAAACATGTTTTCCATCAATAAAATCAAGAATTGAGTGCTGAAAACAACCAAACATGTTTCGGATCAAGAAAATCAAGAACTGTGTCCGGAATACAAACAAACTTATTTCGGATCAAGAAAATCAAGAACTGAGTCCGGAATACCGCAAACAAGTTTTGCATCAAGAAAATCAAGAATTTGAGTCCGGAATACAAACAAACTAGTTTTTGAGATCAAGAAAATCATGAACTGAGTCCGGAATACCGCAAACATGTTTTGCATCAAGAAAATGAGGAATTTGAGGTTGGAATACAAACAAACTTGTTTTGGATGAATAAAATCAAGAAATGAGTCTGGAATACCGCAAACAAGTTTTGCATCAAGAAAATCAAGAATTGAGCGCGAAATACAAACAAACTTGTTTGGGATCAAGAAAATAAAAAACCAAGTCAGGAATACCGCAAACATGTTTTCCATCAATAAAATCAAGAATTGAGTGCTGAAAACAAACAAACTTGTTTTTGAGATCAAGAAAATCAAGAACTGAGTCCGGAATACCGCAAACATGTTTTGCATCAAGAAAATGAGGAAATTGAGGCCGGAATACAAACAAACTTGTATTGGATGAAGAAAATCAAGAATTGTGTGCGGAATACAAACAAACTTATTTCGGATCAAGAAAATCAAGAACTGAGTCCGGAATACCGCAAACATGTTTTGCATCAAGAAAATGAGGAATTTGAGGCCGGAATACAAACAAACTTGTTTTGGATGAATAAAATCAAGAAATGAGTCTGGAATACCGCAAACAAGTTTTGCATCAAGAAAATCAAGAATTGAGCGCGAAATACAAACAAACATGTTTAGGATCAAGAAAATAAAAAACCAAGTCAGGAATACCGCAAACATGTTTTCCATCAATAAAATCAAGAATTGAGTGCTGAAAACAACCAAACATG
This sequence comes from x Bolboschoenoplectus mariqueter, assembly GCA_037678475.1. Lineage (NCBI taxonomy): Eukaryota > Viridiplantae > Streptophyta > Magnoliopsida > Poales > Cyperaceae > x Bolboschoenoplectus > x Bolboschoenoplectus mariqueter. The sequence continues at coordinate 3,084,368 of CM075234.1, read as the reverse complement.
TTTCGGATCAAGAAAATCAAGAACTGTGTCCGGAATACCGCAAACAAGTTTTGAATCAAGAAAATCAAGAATTTGAGTCCGGAATACAAACAAACTTGTTTTTGAGATCAAGAAAATCAAGAACTGAGTCCGGAATACCGCAAACATGTTTTGCATCAAGAAAATGAGGAATTTGAGGCCGGAATACAAACAAACTTGTATTGGATGAAGTAAATCAAGAATTGTGTGCGGAATACAAACAAACTTATTTCGGATCAAGAAAATCAAGAACTGAGTCCGGAATACCGCAAACATGTTTTGCATCAAGAAAATGAGGAATTTGAGGCCGAAATACAAACAAACTTGTTTTGGATGAATAAAATCAAGAAATGAGTCTGGATTACCGCAAACAATTTTTGCATCAAGAAAATCAAGAATTGAGCGCGGAATAAAAACAAACTTGTGTGGGATCAAGAGAATAAAAAACCGAGTCAGGAATACCGCAAACATGTTTTGCACCAAGAAAATCATGAATTGAGTGCGGAATACAACCAAACTTGTTTCGTATCAAGAAAATCAAGAACTGAGTCCGGAATACCGCAAACAAGTTTTGCATCAAGAAAAATCAAGAATTTGAGTCCGGAATACAAACAAACTTGTTATTGAGATCAAGAAAATCAAGAACTGAGTCCGGAATACCGCAAACATGTTTTGCATCAAGAAAATGAGGAATTTGAGGCCGGAATACAACCAAACTTGTTTCTTATCAAGAAAATCAAGAACTGAGTCCGGAATACCGCAAACAAGTTTTGCATCAAGAAAATCAAGAATTTGAGTCCGGAATACAAACAAACTTGTTTTTGAGATCAAGAAAATCAAGAACTGAGTCCGGAATACCGCAAATATGTTTTGCATCAAGAAAATGAGGAATTTGAGGCCGGAATACAAACAAACTTGTATTGGATGAAGAAAATCAAGAATTGTGTGCGGAATACAAACAAACTTATTTCGGATCAAGAAAATCAAGAACTGAGTCCGGAATACCGCAAACAAGTTTTGCATCAAGAAAATCAAGAATTTGAGTCCGGAATACAAACAAACTAGTTTTTGAGATCAAGAAAATAAAAAACCGAGTCAGGAATACCGCAAACATGTTTTGCATCAAGAAAATGAGGAATTTGAGGCCGGAATACAACAAAACTTGTTTCGTATCAAGAAAATCAAGAACTGAGTCCGGAATACCGCAAACAAGTATTGCATCAAGAAAATCAAGAATTTGAGTCCTGAATACAAACAAACTTGTTTTTGAGATCAAGAAAATCAAGAACTGAGTCCGGAATACCGCAAACATGTTTTGCATCAAGAAAATGAGGAAATTGAGGCCGGAATACAAACAAACTTGTATTGGATGAAGAAAATCAAGAATTGTGTGCGGAATACAAACAAACTTATTTCGGATCAAGAAAATCAAGAACTGAGTCCGGAATACCGCAAACATGTTTTGCATCAAGAAAATGAGGAATTTGAGGCCGGAATACAAACAAACTTGTTTTGGATGAATAAAATCAAGAAATGAGTCTGGAATACCGCAAACAAGTTTTGCATCAAGAAAATCAAGAATTGAGCGCGAAATACAAACAAACTTGTTTAGGATCAAGAAAATAAAAAACCAAGTCAGGAATACCGCAAACATGTTTTCCATCAATAAAATCAAGAATTGAGTGCTGAAAACAACCAAACATGTTTCGGATCAAGAAAATCAAGAACTGTGTCCGGAATACCGCAAACAAGTTTTGCATCAAGAAAATCAAGAATTTGAGTCCGGAATACAAACAAACTTGTTTTTGAGATCAAGAAAATCAAGAACTGAGTCCGGAATACCGCAAACATGTTTTGCATCAAGAAAATGAGGAATTTGAGGCCGGAATACAAACAAACTTGTATTGGATGAAGTAAATCAAGAATTGTGTGCGGAATACAAACAAACTTATTTCGGATCAAGAAAATCAAGAACTGAGTCCGGAATACCGCAAACATGTTTTGCATCAAGAAAATGAGGAATTTGAGGCCGGAATACAAACAAACTTGTTTTGGATGAATAAAATCAAGAAATGAGTCTGGATTACCGCAAACAATTTTTGCATCAAGAAAATCAAGAATTGAGCGCGGAATAAAAACAAACTTGTGTGGGATCAAGAAAATAAAAAACCGACTCAGGAATACCGCAAACATGTTTTGCACCAAGAAAATCATGAATTGAGTGCGGAATACAACCAAACTTGTTTCCTATCAAGAAAATCAAGAACTGAGTCCGGAATACCGCAAACAAGTTTTGCATCAAGAAAATCAAGAATTTGAGTCCGGAATACAAACAAACTTGTTATTGAGATCAAGAAAATCAAGAACTGAGTCCGGAATACCGCAAACATGTTTTGCATCAAGAAAATGAGGAATTTGAGGCCGGAATACAACCAAACTTGTTTCGTATCAAGAAAATCAAGAACTGAGTCCGGAATACCGCAAACAAGTTTTGCATCAAGAAAATCAAGAATTTGAGTCCGGAATACAAACAAACTTGTTTTTGAGATCAAGAAAATCAAGAACTGAGTCCGGAATACCGCAAACATGTTTTGCATCAAGAAAATGAGGAATTTGAGGCCGGAATACAAACAAACTTGTATTGGATGAAGAAAATCTAGAATTGTGTGCGGAATACAAACAAACTTATTTCGGATCAAGAAAATCAAGAACTGAGTCCGGAATACCGCAAACAAGTTTTGCATCAAGAAAATCAAGAATTTGAGTCCGGAATACAAACAAACTAGTTTTTGAGATCAAGAAAATAAAAAACCGAGTCAGGAATACCGCAAACATGTTTTGCATCAAGAAAATGAGGAATTTGAGGCCGGAATACAACCAAACTTGTTTCGTATCAAGAAAATCAAGAACTGAGTCCGGAATACCGCAAACAAGTTTTGCATCAAGAAAATCAAGAATTTGAGTCCTGAATACAAACAAACTTGTTTTTGAGATCAAGAAAATCAAGAACTGAGTCCGGAATACCGCAAACATGTTTTGCATCAAGAAAATGAGGAATTTGAGGCCGGAATACAAACAAACTTGTATTGGATGAAGAAAATCAAGAATTGTGTGCGGAATACAAACAAACTTATTTCGGATCAAGAAAATCAAGAACTGAGTCCGGAATACCGCAAACATTTTTTTGCATCAAGAAAATGAGGAATTTGAGGCCGGAATACAAACAAACTTGTTTTGGATGAATAAAATCAAGAAATGAGTCTGGAATACCGCAAACAAGTTTTGCATCAAGAAAATCAAGAATTGAGCGCGAAATACAAACAAACTTGTTTAGGATCAAGAAAATAAAAAACCAAGTCAGGAATACCGCAAACATGTTTTCCATCAATAAAATCAAGAATTGAGTGCTGAAAACAACCAAACATGTTTCGGATCAAGAAAATCAAGAACTGTGTCCGGAATACCGCAAACAAGTTTTGCATCAAGAAAATCAAGAATTTGAGTCCGGAATACAAACAAACTTGTTTTTGAGATCAAGAAAATCAAGAACTGAGTCCGGAATACCGCAAACATGTTTTGCATCAAGAAAATGAGGAATTTGAGGCCGGAATACAAACAAACTTGTATTGGATGAAGTAAATCAAGAATTGTGTGCGGAATACAAACAAACTTATTTCGGATCAAGAAAATCAAGAACTGAGTCCGGAATACCGCAAACATGTTTTGCATCAAGAAAATGAGGAATTTGAGGCCGGAATACAAACAAACTTGTTTTGGATGAATAAAATCAAGAAATGAGTCTGGATTACCGCAAACAAGTTTTGCATCAAGAAAATCAAGAATTGAGCGCGGAATACAAACAAACTTGTGTGGGATCAAGAAAATAAAAAACCGAGTCAGGAATACCGGAAACATGTTTTGCACCAAGAAAATCATGAATTGAGTGCGGAATACAACCAAACTTGTTTCGTATCAAGAAAATTAAGAACTGAGTCCGGAATACCGCAAACAAGTTTTGCATCAAGAAAATCAAGAATTTGAGTCCGGAATACAAACAAACTTGTTATTGAGATAAAGAAAATCAAGAACTGAGTCCGGAATACCGCAAACATGTTTTGCATCAAGAAAATGAGGAATTTGAGGCCGGAATACAACCAAACTTGTTTCGTATCAAGAAAATCAAGAACTGAGTCCGGAATACCGCAAACAAGTTTTGCATCAAGAAAATCAAGAATTTGAGTCCGGAATACAAACAAACTTGTTTTTGAGATCAAGAAAATCAAGAACTGAGTCCGGAATACCGCAAACATGTTTTGCATCAAGAAAATGAGGAATTTGAGGCCGGAATACAAACAAACTTGTATTGGATGAAGAAAATCAAGAATTGTGTGCGGAATACAAACAAACTTATTTCGGATCAAGAAAATCAAGAACTGAGTCCGGAATACCGCAAACAAGTTTTGCATCAAGAAAATCAAGAATTTGAGTCCGGAATACAAACAAACTAGTTTTTGAGATCAAGAAAATAAAAAACCGAGTCAGGAATACCGCAAACATGTTTTGCATCAAGAAAATGAGGAATTTGAGGCCGGAAGACAACCAAACTTGTTTCGTATCAAGAAAATCAAGAACTGAGTCCGGAATACCGCAAACAAGTTTTGCATCAAGAAAATCAAGAATTTGAGTCATGAATACAAACAAACTTGTTTTTGAGATCAAGAAAATCAAGAACTGAGTCCGGAATACCGCAAACATGTTTTGCATCAAGAAAATGAGGAATTTGAGGCCGGAATACAAACCAACTTGTATTGGATGAAGAAAATCAAGAATTGTGTGCGGAATACAAACAAACTTATTTCGGATCAAGAAAATCAAGAACTGAGTCCGGAATACCGCAAACATGTTTTGCATCAAGAAAATGAGGAATTTGAGGCCGGAATACAAACAAACTTGTTTTGGATGAATAAAATCAAGAAATGAGTCTGGAATACCGCAAACAAGTTTTGCATCAAAAAAATCAAGAATTGAGCGCGGAATACAAACAAACTTGTTTGGGATCAAGAAAATAAAAAACCGAGTCAGGAATACAGCAACCATGTTTTGCACCATGAAAATCAGGAATTGAGTGCGGAATACAACCAAACTTGTTTCGTATCAAGAAAATCAAGAACTGTGTCCGGAATACCGCAAACAAGTTTTGCATAAAGAAAATCAAGAATTTGAGTCCGGAATACAAACAAACTAGTTTTTGAGATCAAGAAAAAATCAAGAACTGAGTCCGGAATACCGCAAACATGTTTTGCATCAAGAAAATGAGGAATTTGAGGCCGGAATACAAACAAACTTGTTTTGGATGAATAAAATCAAGAAATGAGTCTGGAATACCGCAAACAAGTTTTGCATCAAGAAAATAAATAATTGAGCGCGAAATACAAACAAACTTGTTTGGGATCAAGAAAATAAAAAACCGAGTCAGGAATACCATAAACATGTTTTGCACCATGAAAATCAGGAATTGAGTGCGGAATACAACCAAACTTGTTTCGTATCAAGAAAATCAAGAACTGAGTCCGGAATACCGCAAACAAGTTTTGCATAAAGAAAATCAAGAATTTGAGTCCGGAATACAAACAAACTAGTTTTTGAGATCAAGAAAAAATCAAGAACTGAGTCCGGAATACCGCAAACATGTTTTGCATCAAGAAAATGAGGAATTTGAGGCCGGAATACAAACAAACTTGTATTGGATGAAGAAAATCAAGAATTGTGTGCGGAATACAAACAAACTTATTTCGGATCAAGAAAATCAAGAACTGAGTCCGGAATACCGCAAACAAGTTTTGCATCAAGAAAATCAAGAATTTGAGTCCGGAATACAAACAAACTAGTTTTTGAGATCAAGAAAATCAAGAACTGAGTCCGGAATACCGCAAACATGTTTTGCATCAAGAAAATGAGGAATTTGAGGACGGAATACAAACAAACTTGTTTTGGATGAATAAAATCAAGAAATGAGTCTGGAATACCGCAAACAAGTTTTGCATCAAAAAAATCAAGAATTGAGCGCGGAATACAAACAAACTTGTTTGGGATCAAGAAAATAAAAAACCGAGTCAGGAATACCGCAAACATGTTTTGCACCATGAAAATCAGGAATTGAGTGCGGAATACAACCAAACTTGTTTCGTATCAAGAAAATCAAGAACTGAGTCCGGAATACCGCAAACAAGTTTTGCATAAAGAAAATCAAGAATTTGAGTCCGGAATACAAACAAACTAGTTTTTGAGATCAAGAAAAAATCAAGAACTGAGTCCGGAATACCGCAAACATGTTTTGCATTAAGAAAATGAGGAATTTGAGGCCGGAATACAAACAAACTTGTATTGGATGAAGAAAATCAAGAATTGTGTGCGGAATACAAACAAACTTATTTCGGATCAAGAAAATCAAGAACTGAGTCCGGAATACCGCAAACAAGTTTTGCATCAAGAAAATCAAGAATTTGAGTCCGGAATACAAACAAACTAGTTTTTGAGATCAAGAAAATCAAGAACAGAGTCCGGAATACCGCAAACATGTTTTGCATCAAGAAAATGAGGAATTTGAGGCTGGAATACAAACAAACTTGTTTTGGATGAATAAAATCAAGAAATGAGTCTGGAATACCGCAAAATAAGTTTTGCATCAAGAAAATCAAGAATTGAGCGCGAAATACAAACAAACTTGTTTGGGATCAAGAAAATAAAAAACCGAGTCAGGAATACCGCAAACATGTTTTCCATCCATAAAATCAAGAATTGAGTGCTGAAAACAACCAAACATGTTTCGGATCAAGAAAATCAAGAACTGTGTCCGGAATACCGCAAACAAGTTTTGCATCAAGAAAATCAAGAATTTGAGTCCGGAATACAAACAAACTTGTTTTTGAGACCAAGAAAATCAAGAACTGAGTCCGGAATACCGCAAACATGTTTTGCATCAAAAAAATGAGGAATTTGAGGCCGGAATACAAACAAATTTGTATTGGATGAAGAAAATCAAGAATTGTGTGCGGAATACAAACAAACTTATTTCCGATCAAGAAAATCAAGAACTGAGTCCGGAATACCGCAAACAAGTTTTGCATCAAGAAAATCAAGAATTTGAGTCCGGAATACAAACAAACTAGTTTTTGAGATCAAGAAAATCAAGAACTGAGTCCGGAATACCGCAAACATGTTTTGCATCAAGAAAATGAGGAATTTGAGGCTAGAATACAAACAAACTTGTTTTGGATGAATAAAATCAAGAAATGAGTCTGGAATACCGCAAACAAGTTTTGCATCAAAAAAATCAAGAATTGAGCGCGGAATACAAACAAAATTGTTTGGGATCATGAAAATAAAAAACCGAGTCAGGAATACCGCAAACATGTTTTGCACCATGAAAATCAGGAATTGAGTGCGGAATACAACCAAACTTGTTTCGTATCAAGAAAATCAAGAACTGAGTCCGGAATACCGCAAACAAGTTTTGCATCAAGAAAATCAAGAATTTGAGTCCGGAATACAAACAAACTAGTTTTTGAGATCAAGAAAATCAAGAACTGAGTCCGGAATACCGCAAACATGTTTTGCATCAAGAAAATGAGGAATTTGAGGCCGGAATACAAACAAACTTGTATTGGATGAAGAAAATCAAGAATTGTGTGCGGAATACAAACAAACTTATTTCGGATCAAGAAAATCAAGAACTGAGTCCGGAATACCGCAAACAAGTTTTGCATCAAGAAAATCAAGAATTTGAGTCCGGAATACAAACAAACTAGTTTTTGAGATCAAGAAAATCAAGAACTGAGTCCGGAATACCGCAAACATGTTTTGCATCAAGAAAATGAGGAATTTGAGGCTGGAATACAAACAAACCTGTTTTGGATGAATAAAATCAAGAAATGAGTCTGGAATACCGCAAACAAGTTTTGCATCAAGAAAATCAAGAATTGAGCGCGAAATACAAACAAACTTGTTTGGGATCAAGAAAATAAAAAACCAAGTCAGGAATACCGCAAACATGTTTTCCATCAATAAAATCAAGAATTGAGTGCTGAAAACAAACAAACTTGTTTTTGAGATCAAGAACATCAAGAACTGAGTCCGGAATACCGCAAACATGTTTTGCATCAAGAAAATGAGGAAATTGAGGCCGGAATACAAACAAACTTGTATTGGATGAAGAAAATCAAGAATTGTGTGCGGAATACAAACAAACTTATTTCGGATCAAGAAAATCAAGAACTGAGTCCGGAATACCGCAAACATGTTTTGCATCAAGAAAATAAGGAATTTGAGGCCGGAATACAAACAAACTTGTTTTGGATGAATAAAATCAAGAAATGAGTCTGGAATACCGCAAACAAGTTTTGCATCAAGAAAATCAAGAATTGAGCGCGAAATACAAACAAACTTGTTTAGGATCAAGAAAATAAAAAACCAAGTCAGGAATACCGCAAACATGTTTTCCATCAATAAAATCAAGAATTGAGTGCTGAAAACAACCAAACATGTTTCGGATCAAGAAAATCAAGAACTGTGTCCGGAATACCGCAAAACAAGTTTTGCATCAAGAAAATCAAGAATTTGAGTCCGGAATACAAACAAACTTGTTTTTGAGATCAAGAAAATCAAGAACTGAGTCCGGAATACCGCAAACATGTTTTGCATCAAGAAAATGAGGAATTTGAGTCCGGAATACAAACAAACTTGTATTGGATGAAGTAAATCAAGAATTGTGTGCGGAATACAAACAAACTTATTTCGGATCAAGAAAATCAAGAACTGAGTCCGGAATACCGCAAACTTGTTTTGCATCAAGAAAATGAGGAATTTGAGCCCGGAATACAAACAAACCATTTTTGGATGAATAAAATCAAGAAATGAGTCTGGAATACCGCAAACAAGTTTTGCATCAAGAAAATCAAGAATTGAGCGCGAAATACAAACAAACTTGTTTAGGATCAAGAAAATAAAAAACCAAGTCAGGAATACCGCAAACATGTTTTCCATCAATAAAATCAAGAATTGAGTGCTGAAAACAAACAAACTTGTTTTTGAGATCAAGAAAATCAAGAACTGAGTCCGGAATACCGCAAACATGTTTTGCATCAAGAAAATGAGGAAATTGAGGCCGGAATACAAACAAACTTGTATTGGATGAAGAAAATCAAGAATTGTGTGCGGAATACAAACAAACTTATTTCGGATCAAGAAAATCAAGAACTGAGTCCGGAATACCGCAAACATGTTTTGCATCAAGAAAATGAGGAATTTGAGGCCGGAATACAAACAAACTTGTTTTGGATGAATAAAATCAAGAAATGAGTCTGGAATACCGCAAACAAGTTTTGCATCAAGAAAATCAAGAATTGAGCGCGAAATACAAACAAACTTGTTTAGGATCAAGAAAATAAAAAACCAAGTCAGGAATACCGCAAACATGTTTTCCATCAATAAAATCAAGAATTGAGTGCTGAAAACAACCAAACATGTTTCGGATCAAGAAAATCAAGAACTGTGTCCGGAATACCGCAAACAAGTTTTGCATCAAGAAAATCAAGAATTTGAGTCCGGAATACAAACAAACTTGTTTTTGAGATCAAGAAAATCAAGAACTGAGTCCGGAATACCGCAAACATGTTTTGCATCAAGAAAATGAGGAATTTGAGGCCGGAATACAAACAAACTTGTATTGGATGAAGTAAATCAAGAATTGTGTGCGGAATACAAACAAACTTATTTCGGATCAAGAAAATCAAGAACTGAGTCCGGAATACCGCAAACATGTTTTGCATCAAGAAAATGAGGAATTTGAGGCCGGAATACAAGCAAACTTGTTTTGGATGAATAAAATCAAGAAATGAGTCTGGATTACCGCAAACAAGTTTTGCATCAAGAAAATCAAGAATTGAGCGCGGAATACAAACAAACTTGTGTGGGATCAAGAAAATAAAAAACCGAGTCAGGAATACCGCAAACATGTTTTGCACCAAGAAAATCATGAATTGAGTGCGGAATACAACCAAACTTGTTTCGTATCAAGAAAATCAAGAACTGAGTCCGGAATACCGCAAACAAGTTTTGCATCAAGAAAATCAAGAATTTGAGTCCGGAATACAAACAAACTTGTTATTGAGATCAAGAAAATAAAAAACCGAGTCAGGAATACCGCAAACATGTTTTGCACCATGAAAATCAGGAATTGAGTGCGGAATATAACCAAACTTGTTTCGTATCAAGAAAATCAAGAACAGAGTCCGGAATACCGCAAACAAGTTTTGCATCAAGAAAATCAAGAATTTGAGTCCGGAATACAAAAAAACTAGTTTTTGAGATCAAGAAAATCAAGAACTGAGTCCGGAATACCGCAAACATGTTTTGCATCAAGAAAATGAGGAATTTGAGGCCGGAATACAAACAAACTTGTATTGGATGAAGAAAATCAAGAATTGTGTGCGGAATACAAACAAACTTATTTCGGATCAAGAAAATCAAGAACTGAGTCCGGAATACCGCAAACAAGTTTTGCATCAAGAAAATCAAGAATTTGAGTCCGGAATACAAACAAACTAGTTTTTGAGATCAAGAAAATCAAGAACTGAGTCCGGAATACCGCAAACATGTTTTGCATCAAGAAAATGAGGAATTTGAGGCTGGAATACAAACAAACCTGTTTTGGATGAATAAAATCAAGAAATGAGTCTGGAATACCGCAAACAAGTTTTGCATCAAGAAAATCAAGAATTGAGCGCGAAATACAAACAAACTTGTTTGGGATCAAGAAAATAAAAAACCAAGTCAGGAATACCGCAAACATGTTTTCCATCAATAAAATCAAGAATTGAGTGCTGAAAACAAACAAACTTGTTTTTGAGATCAAGAACATCAAGAACTGAGTCCGGAATACCGCAAACATGTTTTGCATCAAGAAAATGAGGAAATTGAGGCCGGAATACAAACAAACTTGTATTGGATGAAGAAAATCAAGAATTGTGTGCGGAATACAAACAAACTTATTTCGGATCAAGAAAATCAAGAACTGAGTCCGGAATACCGCAAACATGTTTTGCATCAAGAAAATGAGGAATTTGAGGCCGGAATACAAACAAACTTGTTTTGGATGAATAAAATCAAGAAATGAGTCTGGAATACCGCAAACAAGTTTTGCATCAAGAAAATCAAGAATTGAGCGCGAAATACAAACAAACTTGTTTAGGATCAAGAAAATAAAAAACCAAGTCAGGAATACCGCAAACATGTTTTCCATCAATAAAATCAAGAATTGAGTGCTGAAAACAACCAAACATGTTTCGGATCAAGAAAATCAAGAACTGTGTCCGGAATACCGCAAAACAAGTTTTGCATCAAGAAAATCAAGAATTTGAGTCCGGAATACAAACAAACTTGTTTTTGAGATCAAGAAAATCAAGAACTGAGTCCGGAATACCGCAAACATGTTTTGCATCAAGAAAATGAGGAATTTGAGGCCGGAATACAAACAAACTTGTATTGGATGAAGTAAATCAAGAATTGTGTGCGGAATACAAACAAACTTATTTCGGATCAAGAAAATCAAGAACTGAGTCCGGAATACCGCAAACTTGTTTTGCATCAAGAAAATGAGGAATTTGAGGCCGGAATACAAACAAACTTGTTTTGGATGAATAAAATCAAGAAATGAGTCTGGAATACCGCAAACAAGTTTTGCATCAAGAAAATCAAGAATTGAGCGCGAAATACAAACAAACTTGTTTAGGATCAAGAAAATAAAAAACCAAGTCAGGAATACCGCAAACATGTTTTCCATCAATAAAATCAAGAATTGAGTGCTGAAAACAAACAAACTTGTTTTTGAGATCAAGAAAATCAAGAACTGAGTCCGGAATACCGCAAACATGTTTTGTATCAAGAAAATGAGGAAATTGAGGCCGGAATACAAACAAACTTGTATTGGATGAAGAAAATCAAGAATTGTGTGCGGAATACAAACAAACTTATTTCGGATCAAGAAAATCAAGAACTGAGTCCGGAATACCGCAAACATGTTTTGCATCAAGAAAATGAGGAATTTGAGGCCGGAATACAAACAAACTTGTTTTGGATGAATAAAATCAAGAAATGAGTCTGGAATACCGCAAACAAGTTTTGCATCAAGAAAATCAAGAATTGAGCGCGAAATACAAACAAACTTGTTTAGGATCAAGAAAATAAAAAACCAAGTCAGGAATACCGCAAACATGTTTTCCATCAATAAAATCAAGAATTGAGTGCTGAAAACAACCAAACATGTTTCGGATCAAGAAAATCAAGAACTGTGTCCGGAATACCGCAAACAAGTTTTGCATCAAGAAAATCAAGAATTTGAGTCCGGAATACAAACAAACTTGTTTTTGAGATCAAGAAAATCAAGAACTGAGTCCGGAATACCGCAAACATGTTTTGCATCAAGAAAATGAGGAATTTGAGGCCGGAATACAAACAAACTTGTATTGGATGAAGTAAATCAAGAATTGTGTGCGGAATACAAACAAACTTATTTCGGATCAAGAAAATCAAGAACTGAGTCCGGAATACCGCAAACATGTTTTGCATCAAGAAAATGAGGAATTTGAGGCCGGAATACAAACAAACTTGTTTTGGATGAATAAAATCAAGAAATGAGTCTGGAATACCGCAAACAAGTTTTGCATCAAAAAAATCAAGAATTGAGCGCGGAATACAAACAAACTTGTTTGGGATCAAGAAAATAAAAAACCGAGTCAGGAATACAGCAACCATGTTTTGCACCATGAAAATCAGGAATTGAGTGCGGAATACAACCAAACTTGTTTCGTATCAAGAAAATCAAGAACTGAGTCCGGAATACCGCAAACAAGTTTTGCATAAAGAAAATCAAGAATTTGAGTCCGGAATACAAACAAACTAGTTTTTGAGATCAAGAAAAAATCAAGAACTGAGTCCGGAATACCGCAAACATGTTTTGCATCAAGAAAATGAGGAATTTGAGGCCGGAATACAAACAAACTTGTATTGGATGAAGAAAATCAAGAATTGTGTGCGGAATACAAACAAACTTATTTCGGATCAAGAAAATCAAGAACTGAGTCCGGAATACCGCAAACAAGTTTTGCATCAAGAAAATCAAGAATTTGAGTCCGGAATACAAACAAACTAGTTTTTGAGATCAAGAAAATCAAGAACTGAGTCCGGAATACCGCAAACATGTTTTGCATCAAGAAAATGAGGAATTTGAGGACGGAATACAAACAAACTTGTTTTGGATGAATAAAATCAAGAAATGAGTCTGGAATACCGCAAACAAGTTTTGCATCAAAAAAATCAAGAATTGAGCGCGGAATACAAACAAACTTGTTTGGGATCAAGAAAATAAAAAACCGAGTCAGGAATACCGCAAACATGTTTTGCACCATGAAAATCAGGAATTGAGTGCGGAATACAACCAAACTTGTTTCGTATCAAGAAAATCAAGAACTGAGTCCGGAATACCGCAAACAAGTTTTGCATAAAGAAAATCAAGAATTTGAGTCCGGAATACAAACAAACTAGTTTTTGAGATCAAGAAAAAATCAAGAACTGAGTCCGGAATACCGCAAACATGTTTTGCATCAAGAAAATGAGGAATTTGAGGCCGGAATACAAACAAACTTGTATTGGATGAAGAAAATCAAGAATTGTGTGCGGAATACAAACAAACTTATTTCGGATCAAGAAAATCAAGAACTGAGTCCGGAATACCGCAAACAAGTTTTGCATCAAGAAAATCAAGAATTTGAGTTCGGAATACAAACAAACTAGTTTTTGAGATCAAGAAAATCAAGAACTGAGTCCGGAATACCGCAAACATGTTTTGCATCAAGAAAATGAGGAATTTGAGGCTGGAATACAAACAAACTTGTTTTGGATGAATAAAATCAAGAAATGAGTCTGGAATACCGCAAAATAAGTTTTGCATCAAGAAAATCAAGAATTGAGCGCGAAATACAAACAAACTTGTTTGGGATCAAGAAAATAAAAAACCGAGTCAGGAATACCGCAAACATGTTTTCCATCCATAAAATCAAGAATTGAGTGCTGAAAACAACCAAACATGTTTCGGATCAAGAAAATCAAGAACTGTGTCCGGAATACCGCAAACAAGTTTTGCATCAAGAAAATCAAGAATTTGAGTCCGGAATACAAACAAACTTGTTTTTGAGACCAAGAAAATCAAGAACTGAGTCCGGAATACCGCAAACATGTTTTGCATCAAAAAAATGAGGAATTTGAGGCCGGAATACAAACAAATTTGTATTGGATAAAGAAAATCAAGAATTGTGTGCGGAATACAAACAAACTTATTTCCGATCAAGAAAATCAAGAACTGAGTCCGGAATACCGCAAACAAGTTTTGCATCAAGAAAATCAAGAATTTGAGTCCGGAATACAAACAAACTAGTTTTTGAGATCAAGAAAATCAAGAACTGAGTCCGGAATACCGCAAACATGTTTTGCATCAAGAAAATGAGGAATTTGAGGCTGGAATACAAACAAACTTGTTTTGGATGAATAAAATCAAGAAATGAGTCTGGAATACCGCAAAATAAGTTTTGCATCAAGAAAATCAAGAATTGAGCGCGAAATACAAACAAACTTGTTTGGGATCAAGAAAATAAAAAACCGAGTCAGGAATACCGCAAACATGTTTTCCATCCATAAAATCAAGAATTGAGTGCTGAAAACAACCAAACATGTTTCGGATCAAGAAAATCAAGAACTGTGTCCGGAATACCGCAAACAAGTTTTGCATCAAGAAAATCAAGAATTTGAGTCCGGAATACAAACAAACTTGTTTTTGAGACCAAGAAAATCAAGAACTGAGTCCGGAATACCGCAAACATGTTTTGCATCAAAAAAATGAGGAATTTGAGGCCGGAATACAAACAAATTTGTATTGGATGAAGAAAATCAAGAATTGTGTGCGGAATACAAACAAACTTATTTCCGATCAAGAAAATCAAGAACTGAGTCCGGAATACCGCAAACAAGTTTTGCATCAAGAAAATCAAGAATTTGAGTCCGGAATACAAATAAACTAGTTTTTGAGATCAAGAAAATCAAGAACTGAGTCCGGAATACCGCAAACATGTTTTGCATCAAGAAAATGAGGAATTTGAGGCTGGAATACAAACAAACTTGTTTTGGATGAATAAAATCAAGAAATGAGTCTGGAAAACCGCAAACAAGTTTTGCATCAAAAAAATCAAGAATTGAGCGCGGAATACAAACAAAATTGTTTGGGATCATGAAAATAAAAAACCGAGTCAGGAATACCGCAAACATGTTTTGCACCATGAAAATCAGGAATTGAGTGCGGAATACAACCAAACTTGTTTCGTATCAAGAAAATCAAGAACAGAGTCCGGAATACCGCAAACAAGTTTTGCATCAAGAAAATCAAGAATTTGAGTCCGGAATACAAACAAACTAGTTTTTGAGATCAAGAAAATCAAGAACTGAGTCCGGAATACCGCAAACATGTTTTGCATCAAGAAAATGAGGAATTTGAGGCCGGAATACAAACAAACTTGTATTGGATGAAGAAAATCAAGAATTGTGTGCGGAATACAAACAAACTTATTTCGGATCAAGAAAATCAAGAACTGAGTCCGGAATACCGCAAACAAGTTTTGCATCAAGAAAATCAAGAATTTGAGTCCGGAATACAAACAAACTAGTTTTTGAGATCAAGAAAATCAAGAACTGAGTCCGGAATACCGCAAACATGTTTTGCATCAAGAAAATGAGGAATTTGAGGCTGGAATACAAACAAACCTGTTTTGGATGAATAAAATCAAGAAATGAGTCTGGAATACCGCAAACAAGTTTTGCATCAAGAAAATCAAGAATTGAGCGCGAAATACAAACAAACTTGTTTGGGATCAAGAAAATAAAAAACCAAGTCAGGAATACCGCAAACATGTTTTCCATCAATAAAATCAAGAATTGAGTGCTGAAAACAACCAAACATGTTTCGGATCAAGAAAATCAAGAACTGTGTCCGGAATACCGCAAAACAAGTTTTGCATCAAGAAAATCAAGAATTTGAGTCCGGAATACAAACAAACTTGTTTTTGAGATCAAGAAAATCAAGAACTGTGTGCGGAATACAAACAAACTTATTTCGGATCAAGAAAATCAAGAACTGAGTCCGGAATACCGCAAACATGTTTTGCATCAAGAAAATGAGGAATTTGAGGCCGGAATACAAACAAACTTGTTTTGGATGAATAAAATCAAGAAATGAGTCTGGAATACCGCAAAAAAGTTTTGCATCAAGAAAATCAAGAATTGAGCGCGAAATACAAACAAACTTGTTTAGGATCAAGAAAATAAAAAACCAAGTCAGGAATACCGCAAACATGTTTTCCATCAATAAAATCAAGAATTGAGTGCTGAAAACAACCAAACATGTTTCGGATCAAGAAAATCAAGAACTGTGTCCGGAATACCGCAAAACAAGTTTTGCATCAAGAAAATCAAGAATTTGAGTCCGGAATACAAACAAACTTGTTTTTGAGATCAAGAAAATCAAGAACTGAGTCCGGAATACCGCAAACATGTTTTGCATCAAGAAAATGAGGAATTTGAGGCCGGAATACAAACAAACTTGTATTGGATGAAGTAAATCAAGAATTGTGTGCGGAATACAAACAAACTTATTTCGGATCAAGAAAATCAAGAACTGAGTCCGGAATACCGCAAACATGTTTTGCATCAAGAAAATGAGGAATTTGAGGCCGGAATACAAACAAACTTGTTTTGGATGAATAAAATCAAGAAATGAGTCTGGAATACCGCAAACAAG
This sequence comes from x Bolboschoenoplectus mariqueter, assembly GCA_037678475.1. Classification (NCBI taxonomy): domain Eukaryota; kingdom Viridiplantae; phylum Streptophyta; class Magnoliopsida; order Poales; family Cyperaceae; genus x Bolboschoenoplectus; species x Bolboschoenoplectus mariqueter. The sequence continues at coordinate 3,067,453 of CM075234.1, read as the reverse complement.
TTTTGCATCAAGAAAATCAAGAATTGAGCGCGAAATACAAACAAACTTGTTTAGGATCAAGAAAATAAAAAACCAAGTCAGGAATACCGCAAACATGTTTTCCATCTATAAAATCAAGAATTGAGTGCTGAAAACAAACAAACTTGTTTTTGAGATCAAGAAAATCAAGAACTGAGTCCGGAATACCGCAAACATGTTTTGCATCAAGAAAATGAGGAAATTGAGGCCGGAATACAAACAAACTTGTATTGGATGAAGAAAATCAAGAATTGTGTGCGGAATACAAACAAACTTATTTCGGATCAAGAAAATCAAGAACTGAGTCCGGAATACCGCAAACATGTTTTGCATCAAGAAAATGAGGAATTTGAGGCCGGAATACAAACAAACTTGTTTTGGATGAATAAAATCAAGAAATGAGTCTGGAATACCGCAAACAAGTTTTGCATCAAGAAAATCAAGAATTGAGCGCGAAATACAAACAAACTTGTTTAGGATCAAGAAAATAAAAAACCAAGTCAGGAATACCGCAAACATGTTTTCCATCAATAAAATCAAGAATTGAGTGCTGAAAACAACCAAACATGTTTCGGATCAAGAAAATCAAGAACTGTGTCCGGAATACCGCAAACAAGTTTTGCATCAAGAAAATCAAGAATTTGAGTCCGGAATAGAAACAAACTTGTTTTTGAGATCAAGAAAATCAAGAACTGAGTCCGGAATACCGCAAACATGTTTTGCATCAAGAAAATGAGGAATTTGAGGCCGGAATACAAACAAACTTGTATTGGATGAAGTAAATCAAGAATTGTGTGCGGAATACAAACAAACTTCTTTCGGATCAAGAAAATCAAGAACTGAGTCCGGAATACCGCAAACATGTTTTGCATCAAGAAAATGAGGAATTTGAGGCCGGAATACAAACAAACTTGTTTTGGATGAATAAAATCAAGAAATGAGTCTGGATTACCGCAAACAATTTTTGCATCAAGAAAATCAAGAATTGAGCGCGGAATAAAAACAAACTTGTGTGGGATCAAGAAAATAAAAAACCGACTCAGGAATACCGCAAACATGTTTTGCACCAAGAAAATCATGAATTGAGTGCGGAATACAACCAAACTTGTTTCGTATCAAGAAAATCAAGAACTGAGTCCGGAATACCGCAAACAAGTTTTGCATCAAGAAAATCAAGAATTTGAGTCCGGAATACAAACAAACTTGTTATTGAGATCAAGAAAATCAAGAACTGAGTCCGGAATACCGCAAACATGTTTTGCATCAAGAAAATGAGGAATTTGAGGCCGGAATACAACCAAACTTGTTTCGTATCAAGAAAATCAAGAACTGAGTCCGGAATACCGCAAACAAGTTTTGCATCAAGAAAGTCAAGAATTTGAGTCCGGAATACAAACAAACTTGTTTTTGAGATCAAGAAAATCAAGAACTGAGTCCGGAATACCGCAAACATGTTTTGCATCAAGAAAATGAGGAATTTGAGGCCGGAATACAAACAAACTTGTATTGGATGAAGAAAATCAAGAATTGTGTGCGGAATACAAACAAACTTATTTCGGATCAAGAAAATCAAGAACTGAGTCCGGAATACCGCAAACAAGTTTTGCATCAAGAAAATCAAGAATTTGAGTCCGGAATACAAACAAACTAGTTTTTGAGATCAAGAAAATAAAAAACCGAGTCAGGAATACCGCAAACATGTTTTGCATCAAGAAAATGAGGAATTTGAGGCCGGAATACAACCAAACTTGTTTCGTATCAAGAAAATCAAGAACTGAGTCCGGAATACCGCAAACAAGTTTTGCATCAAGAAAATCAAGAATTTGAGTCCTGAATACAAACAAACTTGTTATTGAGATCAAGAAAATCAAGAACTGAGTCCGGAATACCGCAAACATGTTTTGCATCAAGAAAATGAGGAATTTGAGGCCGGAATACAACCAAACTTGTTTCGTATCAAGAAAATCAAGAATTGTGTGCGGAATACAAACAAACTTATTTCGGATCAAGAAAATCAAGAACTGAGTCCGGAATACCGCAAACATGTTTTGCATCAAGAAAATGAGGAATTTGAGGCCGGAATACAAACAAACTTGTTTTGGATGAATAAAATCAAGAAATGAGTCTGGAATACCGCAAATAAGTTTTGCATCAAGAAAATCAAGAATTGAGCGCGGAATAAAAACAAACTTGTGTGGGCTCAAGAAAATAAAAAACCGACTCAGGAATACCGCAAACATGTTTTGCACCAAGAAAATCATGAATTGAGTGCGGAATACAACCAAACTTGTTTCGTATCAAGAAAATCAAGAACTGAGTCCGGAATACCGCAAACAAGTTTTGCATCAAGAAAATCAAGAATTTGAGTCCGGAATACAAACAAACTTGTTATTGAGATCAAGAAAATCAAGAACTGAGTCCGGAATACCGCAAACATGTTTTGCATCAAGAAAATGAGGAAATTGAGGCCGGAATACAAACAAACTTGTATTGGATGAAGAAAATCAAGAATTGTGTGCGGAATACAAACAAACTTATTTCGGATCAAGAAAATCAAGAACTGAGTCCGGAATACCGCAAACATGTTTTGCATCAAGAAAATGAGGAATTTGAGGCCGGAATACAAACAAACTTGTTTTGGATGAATAAAATCAAGAAATGAGTCTGGAATACCGCAAACAAGTTTTGCATCAAGAAAATCAAGAATTGAGCGCGAAATACAAACAAACTTGTTTAGGATCAAGAAAATAAAAAACCAAGTCAGGAATACCGCAAACATGTTTTCCATCAATAAAATCAAGAATTGAGTGCTGAAAACAACCAAACATGTTTCGGATCAAGAAAATCAAGAACTGTGTCCGGAATACCGCAAACAAGTTTTGCATCAAGAAAATCAAGAATTTGAGTCCGGAATAGAAACAAACTTGTTTTTGAGATCAAGAAAATCAAGAACTGAGTCCGGAATACCGCAAACATGTTTTGCATCAAGAAAATGAGGAATTTGAGGCCGGAATACAAACAAACTTGTATTGGATGAAGTAAATCAAGAATTGTGTGCGGAATACAAACAAACTTATTTCGGATCAAGAAAATCAAGAACTGAGTCCGGAATACCGCAAACATGTTTTGCATCAAGAAAATGAGGAATTTGAGGCCGGAATACAAACAAACTTGTTTTGGATGAATAAAATCAAGAAATGAGTCTGGATTACCGCAAACAATTTTTGCATCAAGAAAATCAAGAATTGAGCGCGGAATAAAAACAAACTTGTGTGGGATCAAGAAAATAAAAAACCGACTCAGGAATACCGCAAACATGTTTTGCACCAAGAAAATCATGAATTGAGTGCGGAATACAACCAAACTTGTTTCGTATCAAGAAAATCAAGAACTGAGTCCGGAATACCGCAAACAAGTTTTGCATCAAGAAAATCAAGAATTTGAGTCCGGAATACAAACAAACTTGTTATTGAGATCAAGAAAATCAAGAACTGAGTCCGGAATACCGCAAACATGTTTTGCATCAAGAAAATGAGGAATTTGAGGCCGGAATACAACCAAACTTGTTTCGTATCAAGAAAATCAAGAACAGAGTCCGGAATACCGCAAACAAGTTTTGCATCAAGAAAGTCAAGAATTTGAGTCCGGAATACAAACAAACTTGTTTTTGAGATCAAGAAAATCAAGAACTGAGTCCGGAATACCGCAAACATGTTTTGCATCAAGAAAATGAGGAATTTGAGGCCGGAATACAAACAAACTTGTATTGGATGAAGAAAATCAAGAATTGTGTGCGGAATACAAACAAACTTATTTCGGATCAAGAAAATCAAGAACTGAGTCCGGAATACCGCAAACAAGTTTTGCATCAAGAAAATCAAGAATTTGAGTCCGGAATACAAACAAACTAGTTTTTGAGATCAAGAAAATAAAAAACCGAGTCAGGAATACCGCAAACATGTTTTGCATCAAGAAAATGAGGAATTTGAGGCCGGAATACAACCAAACTTGTTTCGTATCAAGAAAATCAAGAACTGAGTCCGGAATACCGCAAACAAGTTTTGCATCAAGAAAATCAAGAATTTGAGTCCTGAATACAAACAAACTTGTTTTTGAGATCAAGAAAATCAAGAACTGAGTACGGAATACCGCAAACATGTTTTGCATCAAGAAAATGAGGAATTTGAGGCCGGAATACAAACAAACTTGTATTGGATGAAGAAAATCAAGAATTGTGTGCGGAATACAAACAAACTTATTTCGGATCAAGAAAATCAAGAACTGAGTCCGGAATACCGCAAACATGTTTTGCATCAAGAAAATGAGGAATTTGAGGCCGGAATACAAACAAACTTGTTTTGGATGAATAAAATCAAGAAATGAGTCTGGAATACCGCAAATAAGTTTTGCATCAAGAAAATCAAGAATTGAGCGCGAAATACAAACACACTTGTTTAGGATCAAGAAAATAAAAAACCAAGTCAGGAATACCGCAAACATGTTTTCCATCAATAAAATAAGGAATTGAGTGCTGAAAACAACCAAACATGTTTCGGATCAAGAAAATCAAGAACTGTGTCCGGAATACCGCAAACAAGTTTTGCATCAAGAAAATAAAGAATTTGAGTCCGGAATAGAAACAAACTTGTTTTTGAGATCAAGAAAATCAAGAACTGAGTCCGGAATACCGCAAACATGTTTTGCATCAAGAAAATGAGGAATTTGAGGCCGGAATACAAACAAACTTGTATTGGATGAAGTAAATCAAGAATTGTGTGCGGAATACAAACAAACTTATTTCGGATCAAGAAAATCAAGAACTGAGTCCGGAATACCGCAAACATGTTTTGCATCAAGAAAATGAGGAATTTGAGGCCGGAATACAAACAAACTTGTTTTGGATGAATAAAATCAAGAAATGAGTCTGGATTACCGCAAACAATTTTTGCATCAAGAAAATCAAGAATTGAGCGCGGAATAAAAACAAACTTGTGTGGGATCAAGAAAATAAAAAACCGAGTCAGGAATACCGCAAACATGTTTTGCACCAAGAAAATCATGAATTGAGTGCGGAATACAACCAAACTTGTTTCGTATCAAGAAAATCAAGACCTGAGTCCGGAATACCGCAAACAAGTTTTGCATCAAGAAAATCAAGAATTTGAGTCCGGAATACAAACAAACTTGTTATTGAGATCAAGAAAATCAAGAACTGAGTCCGAAATACCGCAAACATGTTTTGCATCAAGAAAATGAGGAATTTGAGGCCGGAATACAACCAAACTTGTTTCGTATCAAGAAAATCAAGAACTGAGTCCGGAATACCGCAAACAAGTTTTGCATCAAGAAAATCAAGAATTTGAGTCCGGAATACAAACAAACTTGTTTTTGAGATCAAGAAAATCAAGAACTGAGTCCGGAATACCGCAAACATGTTTTGCATCAAGAAAATGAGGAATTTGAGGCCGGAATACAAACAAACTTGTATTGGATGAAGAAAATCAAGAATTGTGTGCGGAATACAAACAAACTTATTTCGGATCAAGAAAATCAAGAACTGAGTCCGGAATACCGCACACAAGTTTTGCATCAAGAAAATCAAGAATTTGAGTCCGGAATACAAACAAACTAGTTTTTGAGATCAAGAAAATAAAAAACCGAGTCAGGAATACCGCAAATATGTTTTGCATCAAGAAAATGAGGAATTTGAGGCCGGAAGACAACCAAACTTGTTTCGTATTAAGAAAATCAAGAACTGAGTCCGGAATACCGCAAACAAGTTTTGCATCAAGAAAATCAAGAATTTGAGTCCTGAATACAAACAAACTTGTTTTTGAGATCAAGACCATCAAGAACTCAGTACGGAATACCGCAAACATGTTTTGCATCAAGAAAATGAGGAATTTGAGGCCGGAATACAAACAAACTTGTATTGGATGAAGAAAATCAAGAATTGTGTGCGGAATACAAACAAACTTATTTCGGATCAAGAAAATCAAGAACTGAGTCCGGAATACCGCAAACATGTTTTGCATCAAGAAAATGAGGAATTTGAGGCCGGAATACAAACAAACTTGTTTTGGATGAATAAAATCAAGAAATGAGTCTGGAATACCGCAAACAAGTTTTGCATCAAAAAAATCAAGAATTGAGCGCGGAATACAAACAAACTTGTTTGGGATCAAGAAAATAAAAAACCGAGTCAGGAATACAGCAACCATGTCTTGCACCATGAAAATCAGGAATTGAGTGCGGAATACAACCAAACTTGTTTCGTATCAAGAAAATCAAGAACTGAGTTCGGAATACCGCAAACAAGTTTTGCATCAAGAAAATCAAGAATTTGAGTCCGGAATACAAACAAACTTGTTTTTGAGATCAAGAAAATAAAAAACCGAGTCAGGAATACCGCAAACATGTTTTGCATCAAGAAAATGAGGAATTTGAGGCCGGAAGACAACCAAACTTGTTTCGTATCAAGAAAATCAAGAACTGAGTCCGGAATACCGCAAACAAGTTTTGCATCAAGAAAATCAAGAATTTGAGTCCGGAATAGAAACAAACTTGTTTTTGAGATCAAGAAAATCAAGAACTGAGTCCGGAATACCGCAAACATGTTTTGCATCAAGAAAATGAGGAATTTGAGGCCGGAATACAACCAAACTTGTTTCGGATCAAGAAAATCAAGAACTGAGTCCGGAATACCGCAAACAAGTTTTGCATCAAGAAAATCAAGAATTTGAGTCCGGAATACAAACAAACTAGTTTTTGCGATCAAGAAAATAAAAAACCGAGTCAGGAATACCGCAAACATGTTTTGCATCAAGAAAATGAGGAATTTGAGGCCGGAAGACAACCAAACTTGTTTCGTATCAAGAAAATCAAGAACTGAGTCCGGAATACCGCAAACAAGTTTTGCATCAAGAAAATCAAGAATTTGAGTCCGGAATACAAACAAACTTGTTTTTGAGATCAAGAAAATCAAGAACTGAGTCCGGAATACCGCAAACATGTTTTGCATCAAGAAAATGAGGAATTTGAGGCCGGAATACAAACAAGCTTGTATTGGATGAAGTAAATCAAGAATTGTGTGCGGAATACAAACAAACTTATTTCGGATCAAGAAAATCAAGAACTGAGTCCGGAATACCGCAAACATGTTTTGCATCAAGAAAATGAGGAATTTGAGGCCGGAATACAAACAAACTTGTTTTGGATGAATAAAATCAAGAAATGAGTCTGGATTACCGCAAACAATTTTTGCATCAAGAAAATCAAGAATTGAGCGCGGAATAAAAACAAATTGTGTGGGATCAAGAAAATAAAAAACCGAGTCAGGAATACCACAAACATGTTTTGCACCAAGAAAATCATGAATTGAGTGCGGAATACAACCAAACTTGTTTCGTATCAAGAAAATCAAGAACTGAGTCCGGAATACCGCAAACAAGTTTTGCATCAAGAAAATCAAGAATTTGAGTCCTGAATACAAACAAACTTGTTTTTGAGATCAAGAAAATCAAGAACTGAGTCCGGAATACCGCAAACATGTTTTGCATCAAGAAAATGAGGAATTTGAGGCCGGAATACAAACAAACTTGTATTGGATGAAGAAAATCAAGAATTGTGTGCGGAATACAAACAAACTTATTTCGGATCAAGAAAATCAAGAACTGAGTCCGGAATACCGCAAACATGTTTTGCATCAAGAAAATGAGGAATTTGAGGCCGGAATACAAACAAACTTGTATTGGATGAAGAAAATCAAGAATTGTGTGCGGAATACAAACAAACTTATTTCGGATCAAGAAAATCAAGACCTGAGTCCGGAATACCGCAAACAAGTTTTGCATCAAGAAAATCAAGAATTTGAGTCCGGAATACAAACAAACTTGTTATTGAGATCAAGAAAATCAAGAACTGAGTCCGGAATACCGCAAACATGTTTTGCATCAAGAAAATGAGGAATTTGAGGCCGGAATACAACCAAACTTGTTTCGTATCAAGAAAATCAAGAACTGAGTCCGGAATACCGCAAACAAGTTTTGCATCAAGAAAATCAAGAATTTGAGTCCGGAATACAAACAAACTTGTTTTTGAGATCAAGAAAATCAAGAACTGAGTCCGGAATACCGCAAACATGTTTTGCATCAAGAAAATGAGGAATTTGAGGCCGGAATACAAACAAACTTGTATTGGATGAAGAAAATCAAGAATTGTGTGCGGAATACAAACAAACTTATTTCGGATCAGGAAAATCAAGAACTGAGTCCGGAATACCGCACACAAGTTTTGCATCAAGAAAATCAAGAATTTGAGTCCGGAATACAAACAAACTAGTTTTTGAGATCAAGAAAATAAAAAACCGAGTCAGGAATACCGCAAATATGTTTTGCATCAAGAAAATGAGGAATTTGAGGCCGGAAGACAACCAAACTTGTTTCGTATCAAGAAAATCAAGAACTGAGTCCGGAATACCGCAAACAAGTTTTGCATCAAGAAAATCAAGAATTTGAGTCCTGAATACAAACAAACTTGTTTTTGAGATCAAGAACATCAAGAACTCAGTACGGAATACCGCAAACATGTTTTGCATCAAGAAAATGAGGAATTTGAGGCCGGAATACAAACAAACTTGTATTGGATGAAGAAAATCAAGAATTGTGTGCGGAATACAAACAAACTTATTTCGGATCAAGAAAATCAAGAACTGAGTCCGGAATACCGCAAACATGTTTTGCATCAAGAAAATGAGGAATTTGAGGCCGGAATACAAACAAACTTGTTTTGGATGAATAAAATCAAGAAATGAGTCTGGAATACCGCAAACAAGTTTTGCATCAAAAAAATCAAGAATTGAGCGCGGAATACAAACAAACTTGTTTGGGATCAAGAAAATAAAAAACCGAGTCAGGAATACAGCAACCATGTCTTGCACCATGAAAATCAGGAATTGAGTGCGGAATACAACCAAACTTGTTTCGTATCAAGAAAATCAAGAACTGAGTTCGGAATACCGCAAACAAGTTTTGCATCAAGAAAATCAAGAATTTGAGTCCGGAATACAAACAAACTTGTTTTTGAGATCAAGAAAATAAAAAACCGAGTCAGGAATACCGCAAACATGTTTTGCATCAAGAAAATGAGGAATTTGAGGCCGGAAGACAACCAAACTTGTTTCGTATCAAGAAAATCAAGAACTGAGTCCGGAATACCGCAAACAAGTTTTGCATCAAGAAAATCAAGAATTTGAGTCCGGAATACAAACAAACTAGTTTTTGCGATCAAGAAAATAAAAAACCGAGTCAGGAATACCGCAAACATGTTTTGCATCAAGAAAATGAGGAATTTGAGGCCGGAAGACAACCAAACTTGTTTCGTATCAAGAAAATCAAGAACTGAGTCCGGAATACCGCAAACAAGTTTTGCATCAAGAAAATCAAGAATTTGAGTCCGGAATACAAACAAACTTGTTTTTGAGATCAAGAAAATCAAGAACTGAGTCCGGAATACCGCAAACATGTTTTGCATCAAGAAAATGAGGAATTTGAGGCCGGAATACAAACAAACTTGTATTGGATGAAGTAAATCAAGAATTGTGTGCGGAATACAAACAAACTTATTTCGGATCAAGAAAATCAAGAACTGAGTCCGGAATACCGCAAACATGTTTTGCATCAAGAAAATGAGGAATTTGAGGCCGGAATACAAACAAACTTGTTTTGGATGAATAAAATCAAGAAATGAGTCTGGATTACCGCAAACAATTTTTGCATCAAGAAAATCAAGAATTGAGCGCGGAATAAAAACAAATTGTGTGGGATCAAGAAAATAAAAAACCGAGTCAGGAATACCGCAAACATGTTTTGCACCAAGAAAATCATGAATTGAGTGCGGAATACAACCAAACTTGTTTCGTATCAAGAAAATCAAGAACTGAGTCCGGAATACCGCAAACAAGTTTTGCATCAAGAAAATCAAGAATTTGAGTCCTGAATACAAACAAACTTGTTTTTGAGATCAAGAAAATCAAGAACTGAGTCCGGAATACCGCAAACATGTTTTGCATCAAGAAAATGAGGAATTTGAGGCCGGAATACAAACAAACTTGTATTGGATGAAGAAAATCAAGAATTGTGTGCGGAATACAAACAAACTTATTTCGGATCAAGAAAATCAAGAACTGAGTCCGGAATACCGCAAACATGTTTTGCATCAAGAAAATGAGGAATTTGAGGCCGGAATACAAACAAACTTGTTTTGGATGAATAAAATCAAGAAATGAGTCTGGAATACCGCAAACAAGTTTTGCATCAAAAAAATCAAGAATTGAGCGCGGAATACAAACAAACTTGTTTGGGATCAAGAAAATAAAAAACCGAGTCAGGAATACCGCAAACATGTTTTGCACCAAGAAAATCATGAATTGAGTGCGGAATACAACCAAACATGTTTCGTATCAAGAAAATCAAGAACTGAGTCCGGAATACCGCAAACAAGTTTTGCATCAAGAAAATCAAGAATTTGAGTCCGGAATACAAACAAACTTGTTATTGAGATCAAGAAAATCAAGAACTGAGTCCGGAATACCGCAAACATGTTTTGCATCAAGAAAATGAGGAAATTGAGGCCGGAATACAAACAAACTTGTATTGGATGAAGAAAATCAAGAATTGTGTGCGGAATACAAACAAACTTATTTCGGATCAAGAAAATCAAGAACTGAGTCCGGAATACCGCAAACAAGTTTTGCATCAAGAAAATCAAGAATTTGAGTCCGGAATACAAACAAACTAGTTTTTGAGATCAAGAAAATAAAAAACCGAGTCAGGAATATCGCAAATATGTTTTGCATCAAGAAAATGAGGAATTTGAGGCCGGAAGACAACCAAACTTGTTTCGTATCAAGAAAATCAAGAACTGAGTCCGGAATACCGCAAACAAGTTTTGCATCAAGAAAATCAAGAATTTGAGTCCTGAATACAAACAAACTTGTTTTTGAGATCAAGAACATCAAGAACTCAGTACGGAATACCGCAAACATGTTTTGCATCAAGAAAATGAGGAATTTGAGGCCGGAATACAAACAAACTTGTATTGGATGAAGTAAATCAAGAATTGTGTGCGGAATACAAACAAACTTATTTCGGATCAAGAAAATCAAGAACTGAGTCCGGAATACCGCAAACATGTTTTGCATCAAGAAAATGAGGAATTTGAGGCCGGAATACAAACAAACTTGTATTGGATGAAGAAAAATCAAGAATTGTGTGCGGAATACAAACAAACTTATTTCGGATCAAGAAAATCAAGAACTGAGTCCGGAATACCGCAAACATGTTTTGCATCAAGAAAATGAGGAATTTGAGGCCGGAATACAAACAAACTTGTTTTGGATGAATAAAATCAAGAAATGAGTCTGGAATACCGCAAATAAGTTTTGCATCAAGAAAATCAAGAATTGAGCGCGGAATAAAAACAAACTTGTGTGGGATCAAGAAAATAAAAAACCGACTCAGGAATACCGCAAACATGTTTTGCACCAAGAAAATCATGAATTGAGTGCGGAATACAACCAAACTTGTTTCGTATCAAGAAAATCAAGAACTGAGTCCGGAATACCGCAAACAAGTTTTGCATCAAGAAAATCAAGAATTTGAGTCCGGAATACAAACAAACTTGTTATTGAGATCAAGAAAATCAAGAACTGAGTCCGGAATACTGCAAACATGTTTTGCATCAAGAAAATGAGGAATTTGAGGCCGGAATACAACCAAACTTGTTTCGTATCAAGAAAATCAAGAATTGTGTGCGGAATACAAACAAACTTATTTCGGATCAAGAAAATCAAGAACTGAGTCCGGAATACCGCAAACATGTTTTGCATCAAGAAAATGAGGAATTTGAGGCCGGAATACAAACAAACTTGTTTTGGATGAATAAAATCAAGAAATGAGTCTGGAATACCGCAAATAAGTTTTGCATCAAGAAAATCAAGAATTGAGCGCGGAATAAAAACAAACTTGTGTGGGATCAAGAAAATAAAAAACCGAGTCAGGAATACCGCAAACATGTTTTGCACCAAGAAAATCATGAATTGAGTGCGGAATACAACCAAACTTGTTTCGTATCAAGAAAATCAAGAACTGAATCCGGAATACCGCAAACAAGTTTTGCATCAAGAAAATCAAGAATTTGAGTCCGGAATACAAACAAACTTGTTATTGAGATCAAGAAAATCAAGAACTGAGTCCGGAATACCGCAAACATGTTTTGCATCAAGAAAATGAGGAATTTGAGGCCGGAATACAAACAAACTTGTATTGGATGAAGAAAATCAAGAATTGTGTGCGGAATACAAACAAACTTATTTCGGATCAAGAAAATCAAGAACTGAGTCCGGAATACCGCAAACATGTTTTGCATCAAGAAAATGAGGAATTTGAGGCCGGAATACAAACAAACTTGTTTTGGATGAATAAAATCAAGAAATGAGTCTGGAATACCGCAAACAAGTTTTGCATCAAGAAAATCAAGAATTGAGCGCGAAATACAAACAAACTTGTTTAGGATCAAGAAAATAAAAAACCAAGTCAGGAATACCGCAAACATGTTTTCCATCAATAAAATCAAGAATTGAGTGCTGAAAACAACCAAACATGTTTCGGATCAAGAAAATCAAGAACTGTGTCCGGAATACCGCAAACAAGTTTTGCATCAAGAAAATCAAGAATTTGAGTGCGGAATAGAAACAAACTTGTTTTTGAGATCAAGAAAATCAAGAACTGAGTCCGGAATACCGCAAACATGTTTTGCATCAAGAAAATGAGGAATTTGAGGCCGGAATACAAACAAACTTGTATTGGATGAAGTAAATCAAGAATTGTGTGCGGAATACAAACAAACTTATTTCGGATCAAGAAAATCAAGAACTGAGTCCGGAATACCGCAAACAAGTTTTGCATCAAGAAAATCAAGAATTTGAGTCCGGAATACAAACAAACTAGTTTTTGAGATCAAGAAAATAAAAAACCGAGTCAGGAATATCGCAAATATGTTTTGCATCAAGAAAATGAGGAATTTGAGGCCGGAAGACAACCAAACTTGTTTCGTATCAAGAAAATCAAGAACTGAGTCCGGAATACCGCAAACAAGTTTTGCATCAAGAAAATCAAGAATTTGAGTCCTGAATACAAACAAACTTGTTTTTGAGATCAAGAACATCAAGAACTCAGTACGGAATACCGCAAACATGTTTTGCATCAAGAAAATGAGGAATTTGAGGCCGGAATACAAACAAACTTGTATTGGATGAAGTAAATCAAGAATTGTGTGCGGAATACAAACAAACTTATTTCGGATCAAGAAAATCAAGAACTGAGTCCGGAATACCGCAAACATGTTTTGCATCAAGAAAATGAGGAATTTGAGGCCGGAATACAAACAAACTTGTATTGGATGAAGAAAAATCAAGAATTGTGTGCGGAATACAAACAAACTTATTTCGGATCAAGAAAATCAAGAACTGAGTCCGGAATACCGCAAACATGTTTTGCATCAAGAAAATGAGGAATTTGAGGCCGGAATACAAACAAACTTGTTTTGGATGAATAAAATCAAGAAATGAGTCTGGAATACCGCAAATAAGTTTTGCATCAAGAAAATCAAGAATTGAGCGCGGAATAAAAACAAACTTGTGTGGGATCAAGAAAATAAAAAACCGACTCAGGAATACCGCAAACATGTTTTGCACCAAGAAAATCATGAATTGAGTGCGGAATACAACCAAACTTGTTTCGTATCAAGAAAATCAAGAACTGAGTCCGGAATACCGCAAACAAGTTTTGCATCAAGAAAATCAAGAATTTGAGTCCGGAATACAAACAAACTTGTTATTGAGATCAAGAAAATCAAGAACTGAGTCCGGAATACTGCAAACATGTTTTGCATCAAGAAAATGAGGAATTTGAGGCCGGAATACAACCAAACTTGTTTCGTATCAAGAAAATCAAGAATTGTGTGCGGAATACAAACAAACTTATTTCGGATCAAGAAAATCAAGAACTGAGTCCGGAATACCGCAAACATGTTTTGCATCAAGAAAATGAGGAATTTGAGGCCGGAATACAAACAAACTTGTTTTGGATGAATAAAATCAAGAAATGAGTCTGGAATACCGCAAATAAGTTTTGCATCAAGAAAATCAAGAATTGAGCGCGGAATAAAAACAAACTTGTGTGGGATCAAGAAAATAAAAAACCGAGTCAGGAATACCGCAAACATGTTTTGCACCAAGAAAATCATGAATTGAGTGCGGAATACAACCAAACTTGTTTCGTATCAAGAAAATCAAGAACTGAATCCGGAATACCGCAAACAAGTTTTGCATCAAGAAAATCAAGAATTTGAGTCCGGAATACAAACAAACTTGTTATTGAGATCAAGAAAATCAAGAACTGAGTCCGGAATACCGCAAACATGTTTTGCATCAAGAAAATGAGGAATTTGAGGCCGGAATACAACCAAACTTGTTTCGTATCAAGAAAATCAAGAATTGTGTGCGGAATACAAACAAACTTATTTCGGATCAAGAAAATCAAGAACTGAGTCCGGAATACCGCAAACATGTTTTGCATCAAGAAAATGAGGAATTTGAGGCCGGAATACAAACAAACTTGTTTTGGATGAATAAAATCAAGAAATGAGTCTGGAATACCGCAAACAAGTTTTGCATCAAGAAAATCAAGAATTGAGCGCGAAATACAAACAAACTTGTTTAGGATCAAGAAAATAAAAAACCAAGTCAGGAATACCGCAAACATGTTTTCCATCAATAAAATCAAGAATTGAGTGCTGAAAACAACCAAACATGTTTCGGATCAAGAAAATCAAGAACTGTGTCCGGAATACCGCAAACAAGTTTTGCATCAAGAAAATCAAGAATTTGAGTGCGGAATAGAAACAAACTTGTTTTTGAGATCAAGAAAATCAAGAACTGAGTCCGGAATACCGCAAACATGTTTTGCATCAAGAAAATGAGGAATTTGAGGCCGGAATACAAACAAACTTGTATTGGATGAAGTAAATCAAGAATTGTGTGCGGAATACAAACAAACTTATTTCGGATCAAGAAAATCAAGAACTGAGTCCGGAATACCGCAAACATGTTTTGCATCAAGAAAATGAGGATTTGAGGCTGGAATACAAACAAACTTGTTTTGGATGAATAAAATCAAGAAATGAGTCTGGATTACCGCAAACAATTTTTGCATCAAGAAAATCAAGAATTGAGCGCGGAATAAAAACAAACTTGTGTGGGATCAAGAAAATAAAAAACCGACTCAGGAATACCGCAAACATGTTTTGCACCAAGAAAATCATGAATTGAGTGCGGAATACAACCAAACTTGTTTCGTATCAAGAAAATCAAGAACTGAGTCCGGAATACCGCAAACAAGTTTTGCATCAAGAAAATCAAGAATTTGAGTCCGGAATACAAACAAACTTGTTATTGAGATCAAGAAAATCAAGAACTGAGTCCGGAATACCGCAAACATGTTTTGCATCAAGAAAATGAGGAATTTGAGGCCGGAATACAACCAAATTTGTTTCGTATCAAGAAAATCAAGAACAGAGTCCGGAATACCGCAAACAAGTTTTGCATCAAGAAAGTCAAGAATTTGAGTCCGGAATACAAACAAACTTGTTTTTGAGATCAAGAAAATCAAGAACTGAGTCCGGAATACCGCAAACATGTTTTGCATCAAGAAAATGAGGAATTTGAGGCCGGAATACAAACAAACTTGTATTGGATGAAGAAAATCAAGAATTGTGTGCGGAATACAAACAAACTTATTTCGGATCAAGAAAATCAAGAACTGAGTCCGGAATACCGCAAACAAGTTTTGCATCAAGAAAATCAAGAATTTGAGTCCGGAATACAAACAAACTAGTTTTTGAGATCAAGAAAATAAAAAACCGAGTCAGGAATACCGCAAACATGTTTTGCATCAAGAAAATGAGGAATTTGAGGCCGGAATACAACCAAACTTGTTTCGTATCAAGAAAATCAAGAACTGAGTCCGGAATACCGCAAACAAGTTTTGCATCAAGAAAATCAAGAATTTGAGTCCTGAATACAAACAAACTTGTTTTTGAGATCAAGAACATCAAGAACTCAGTACGGAATACCGCAAACATGTTTTGCATCAAGAAAATGAGGAATTTGAGGCCGGAATACAAACAAACTTGTATTGGATGAAGAAAATCAAGAATTGTGTGCGGAATACAAACAAACTTATTTCGGATCAAGAAAATCAAGAACTGAGTCCGGAATACCGCAAACATGTTTTGCATCAAGAAAATGAGGAATTTGAGGCCGGAATACAAACAAACTTGTTTTGGATGAATAAAATCAAGAAATGAGTCTGGAATACCGCAAACAAGTTTTGCATCAAAAAAATCAAGAATTGAGCGCGGAATACAAACAAACTTGTTTGGGATCAAGAAAATAAAAAACCGAGTCAGGAATACAGCAACCATGTCTTGCACCATGAAAATCAGGAATTGAGTGCGGAATACAACCAAACTTGTTTCGTATCAAGAAAATCAAGAACTGAGTTCGGAATACCGCAAACAAGTTTTGCATCAAGAAAATCAAGAATTTGAGTCCGGAATACAAACAAACTTGTTTTTGAGATCAAGAAAATAAAAAACCGAGTCAGGAATACCGCAAACATGTTTTGCATCAAGAAAATGAGGAATTTGAGGCCGGAAGACAACCAAACTTGTTTCGTATCAAGAAAATCAAGAACTGAGTCCGGAATACCGCAAACAAGTTTTGCATCAAGAAAATCAAGAATTTGAGTCCGGAATAGAAACAAACTTGTTTTTGAGATCAAGAAAATCAAGAACTGAGTCCGGAATACCGCAAACATGTTTTGCATCAAGAAAATGAGGAATTTGAGGCCGGAATACAACCAAACTTGTTTCGGATCAAGAAAATCAAGAACTGAGTCCGGAATACCGCAAACAAGTTTTGCATCAAGAAAATCAAGAATTTGAGTCCGGAATACAAACAAACTAGTTTTTGAGATCAAGAAAATAAAAAACCGAGTCAGGAATACCGCAAACATGTTTTGCATCAAGAAAATGAGGAATTTGAGGCCGGAAGACAACCAAACTTGTTTCGTATCAAGAAAATCAAGAACTGAGTCCGGAATACCGCAAACAAGTTTTGCATCAAGAAAATCAAGAATTTGAGTCCGGAATACAAACAAACTTGTTTTTGAGATCAAGAAAATCAAGAACTGAGTCCGGAATACCGCAAACATGTTTTGCATCAAGAAAATGAGGAATTTGAGGCCGGAATACAAACAAACTTGTATTGGATGAAGTAAATCAAGAATTGTGTGCGGAATACAAACAAACTTATTTCGGATCAAGAAAATCAAGAACTGAGTCCGGAATACCGCAAACATGTTTTGCATCAAGAAAATGAGGAATTTGAGGCCGGAATACAAACAAACTTGTTTTGGATGAATAAAATCAAGAAATGAGTCTGGATTACCGCAAACAATTTTTGCATCAAGAAAATCAAGAATTGAGCGCGGAATAAAAACAAATTGTGTGGGATCAAGAAAATAAAAAACCGAGTCAGGAATACCGCAAACATGTTTTGCACCAAGAAAATCATGAATTGAGTGCGGAATACAACCAAACTTGTTTCGTATCAAGAAAATCAAGAACTGAGTCCGGAATACCGCAAACAAGTTTTGCATCAAGAAAATCAAGAATTTGAGTCCTGAATACAAACAAACTTGTTTTTGAGATCAAGAAAATCAAGAACTGAGTCCGGAATACCGCAAACATGTTTTGCATCAAGAAAATGAGGAATTTGAGGCCGGAATACAAACAAACTTGTATTGGATGAAGAAAATCAAGAATTGTGTGCGGAATACAAACAAACTTATTTCGGATCAAGAAAATCAAGAACTGAGTCCGGAATACCGCAAACATGTTTTGCATCAAGAAAATGAGGAATTTGAGGCCGGAATACAAACAAACTTGTTTTGGATGAATAAAATCAAGAAATGAGTCTGGAATACCGCAAACAAGTTTTGCATCAAAAAAATCAAGAATTGAGCGCGGAATACAAACAAACTTGTTTGGGATCAAGAAAATAAAAAACCGAGTCAGGAATACAGCAACCATGTTTTGCACCATGAAAATCAGGAATTGAGTGCGGAATACAACCAAACTTGTTTCGTATCAAGAAAATCAAGAACTGAGTCCGGAATACCGCAAACAAGTTTTGCATCAAGAAAATCAAGAATTTGAGTCCGGAATACAAACAAACTAGTTTTTGAGATCAAGAAAAAATCAAGAACTGAGTCCGGAATACCGCAAACATGTTTTGCATCAAGAAAATGAGGAATTTGAGGCCGGAATACAAACAAACTTGTATTGGACGAAGAAAATCAAGAATTGTGTGCGGAATACAAACAAACTTATTTCGGATCAAGAAAATCAAGAACTGAGTCCGGAATACCGCAAACATGTTTTGCATGAAGAAAATGAGGAATTTAAGGCCGGAATACAAACAAACTTGTTTTGGATGAATAAAATCAAGAAATGAGTCTGGAATACCGCAAACAAGTTTTGCATCAAAAAAATCAAGAATTGAGCGCGGAATACAAACAAACTTGTTTGGGATCAAGAAAATAAAAAACCGAGTCAGGAATACCGCAAACATGTTTTGCACCAAGAAAATCATGAATTGAGTGCGGAATACAACCAAACATGTTTCGTATCAAGAAAATCAAGAACTGAGTCCGGAATACCGCAAACAAGTTTTGCATCAAGAAAATCAAGAATTTGAGTCCGGAATACAAACAAACTTGTTATTGAGATCAAGAAAATCAAGAACTGAGTCCGGAATACCGCAAACATGTTTTGCATCAAGAAAATGAGGAAATTGAGGCCGGAATACAAACAAACTTGTATTGGATGAAGAAAATCAAGAATTGTGTGCGGAATACAAACAAACTTATTTCGGATCAAGAAAATCAAGAACTGAGTCCGGAATACCGCAAACAAGTTTTGCATCAAGAAAATCAAGAATTTGAGTCCGGAATACAAACAAACTAGTTTTTGAGATCAAGAAAATAAAAAACCGAGTCAGGAATATCGCAAATATGTTTTGCATCAAGAAAATGAGGAATTTGAGGCCGGAAGACAACCAAACTTCTTTCGTATCAAGAAAATCAAGAACTGAGTCCGGAATACCGCAAACAAGTTTTGCATCAAGAAAATCAAGAATTTGAGTCCTGAATACAAACAAACTTGTTTTTGAGATCAAGAAAATCAAGAACTGAGTCCGGAATACCGCAAACATGTTTTGCATCAAGAAAATGAGGAATTTGAGGCCGGAATACAAACAAACTTGTATTGGATGAAGTAAATCAAGAATTGTGTGCGGAATACAAACAAACTTATTTCGGATCAAGAAAATCAAGAACTGAGTCCGGAATACCGCAAACATGTTTTGCATCAAGAAAATGAGGAATTTGAGGCCGGAATACAAACAAACTTGTTTTGGATGAATAAAATCAAGAAATGAGTCTGGATTACCGCAAACAATTTTTGCATCAAGAAAATCAAGAATTGAGCGCGGAATAAAAACAAATTGTGTGGGATCAAGAAAATAAAAAACCGAGTCAGGAATACCGCAAACATGTTTTGCACCAAAAAAATCATGAATTGAGTGCGGAATACAACCAAACTTGTTTCGTATCAAGAAAATCAAGAACTGAGTCCGGAATACCGCAAACAAGTTTTGCATCAAGAAAATCAAGAATTTGAGTCCTGAATACAAACAAACTTGTTTTTGAGATCAAGAAAATCAAGAACTGAGTCCGGAATACCGCAAACATGTTTTGCATCAAGAAAATGAGGAATTTGAGGCCGGAATACAAACAAACTTGTATTGGATGAAGTAAATCAAGAATTGTGTGCGGAATACAAACAAACTTATTTCGGATCAAGAAAATCAAGAACTGAGTCCGGAATACCGCAAACATGTTTTGCATCAAGAAAATGAGGAATTTGAGGCCGGAATACAAACAAACTTGTTTTGGATGAATAAAATCAAGAAATGAGTCTGGAATACCGCAAATAAGTTTTGCATCAAGAAAATCAAGAATTGAGCGCGGAATAAAAACAAACTTGTGTGGGATCAAGAAAATAAAAAACCGACTCAGGAATACCGCAAACATGTTTTGCACCAAGAAAATCATGAATTGAGTGCGGAATACAACCAAACTTGTTTCGTATCAAGAAAATCAAGAACTGAGTCCGGAATACCGCAAACAAGTTTTGCATCAAGAAAATCAAGAATTTGAGTCCGGAATACAAACAAACTTGTTATTGAGATCAAGAAAATCAAGAACTGAGTCCGGAATACTGCAAACATGTTTTGCATCAAGAAAATGAGGAATTTGAGGCCGGAATACAACCAAACTTGTTTCGTATCAAGAAAATCAAGAATTGTGTGCGGAATACAAACAAACTTATTTCGGATCAAGAAAATCAAGAACTGAGTCCGGAATACCGCAAACATGTTTTGCATCAAGAAAATGAGGAATTTGAGGCCGGAATACAAACAAACTTGTTTTGGATGAATAAAATCAAGAAATGAGTCTGGAATACCGCAAATAAGTTTTGCATCAAGAAAATCAAGAATTGAGCGCGGAATAAAAACAAACTTGTGTGGGATCAAGAAAATAAAAAACCGACTCAGGAATACCGCAAACATGTTTTGCACCAAGAAAATCATGAATTGAGTGCGGAATACAACCAAACTTGTTTCGTATCAAGAAAATCAAGAACTGAGTCCGGAATACCGCAAACAAGTTTTGCATCAAGAAAATCAAGAATTTGAGTCCGGAATACAAACAAACTTGTTATTGAGATCAAGAAAATCAAGAACTGAGTCCGGAATACCGCAAACATGTTTTGCATCAAGAAAATGAGGAATTTGAGGCCGGAATACAAACAAACTTGTTTTGGATGAATAAAATCAAGAAATGAGTCTGGATTACCGCAAACAATTTTTGCATCAAGAAAATCAAGAATTGAGCGCGGAATAAAAACAAATTGTGTGGGATCAAGAAAATAAAAAACCGAGTCAGGAATACCGCAAACATGTTTTGCACCAAGAAAATCATGAATTGAGTGCGGAATACAACCAAACTTGTTTCGTATCAAGAAAATCAAGAACTGAGTCCGGAATACCGCAAACAAGTTTTGCATCAAGAAAATCAAGAATTTGAGTCCTGAATACAAACAAACTTGTTTTTGAGATCAAGAAAATCAAGAACTGAGTCCGGAATACCGCAAACATGTTTTGCATCAAGAAAATGAGGAATTTGAGGCCGGAATACAAACAAACTTGTATTGGATGAAGTAAATCAAGAATTGTGTGCGGAATACAAACAAACTTATTTCGGATCAAGAAAATCAAGAACTGAGTCCGGAATACCGCAAACATGTTTTGCATCAAGAAAATGAGGAATTTGAGGCCGGAATACAAACAAACTTGTTTTGGATGAATAAAATCAAGAAATGAGTCTGGAATACCGCAAATAAGTTTTGCATCAAGAAAATCAAGAATTGAGCGCGGAATAAAAACAAACTTGTGTGGGATCAAGAAAATAAAAAACCGACTCAGGAATACCGCAAACATGTTTTGCACCAAGAAAATCATGAATTGAGTGCGGAATACAACCAAACTTGTTTCGTATCAAGAAAATCAAGAACTGAGTCCGGAATACCGCAAACAAGTTTTGCATCAAGAAAATCAAGAATTTGAGTCCGGAATACAAACAAACTTGTTATTGAGATCAAGAAAATCAAGAACTGAGTCCGGAATACTGCAAACATGTTTTGCATCAAGAAAATGAGGAATTTGAGGCCGGAATACAACCAAACTTGTTTCGTATCAAGAAAATCAAGAATTGTGTGCGGAATACAAACAAACTTATTTCGGATCAAGAAAATCAAGAACTGAGTCCGGAATACCGCAAACATGTTTTGCATCAAGAAAATGAGGAATTTGAGGCCGGAATACAAACAAACTTGTTTTGGATGAATAAAATCAAGAAATGAGTCTGGAATACCGCAAATAAGTTTTGCATCAAGAAAATCAAGAATTGAGCGCGGAATAAAAACAAACTTGTGTGGGATCAAGAAAATAAAAAACCGACTCAGGAATACCGCAAACATGTTTTGCACCAAGAAAATCATGAATTGAGTGCGGAATACAACCAAACTTGTTTCGTATCAAGAAAATCAAGAACTGAGTCCGGAATACCGCAAACAAGTTTTGCATCAAGAAAATCAAGAATTTGAGTCCGGAATACAAACAAACTTGTTATTGAGATCAAGAAAATCAAGAACTGAGTCCGGAATACCGCAAACATGTTTTGCATCAAGAAAATGAGGAATTTGAGGCCGGAATACAAACAAACTTGTTTTGGATGAATAAAATCAAGAAATGAGTCTGGATTACCGCAAACAATTTTTGCATCAAGAAAATCAAGAATTGAGCGCGGAATAAAAACAAATTGTGTGGGATCAAGAAAATAAAAAACCGAGTCAGGAATACCGCAAACATGTTTTGCACCAAGAAAATCATGAATTGAGTGCGGAATACAACCAAACTTGTTTCGTATCAAGAAAATCAAGAACTGAGTCCGGAATACCGCAAACAAGTTTTGCATCAAGAAAATCAAGAATTTGAGTCCGGAATACAAACAAACTTGTTATTGAGATCAAGAAAATCAAGAACTGAGTCCGGAATACCGCAAATATGTTTTGCATCAAGAAAATGAGGAATTTGAGGCCGGAATACAACCAAACTTGTTTCGTATCAAGAAAATCAAGAACAGAGTCCGGAATACCGCAAACAAGTTTTGCATCAAGAAAGTCAAGAATTTGAGTCCGGAATACAAACAAACTTGTTTTTGAGATCAAGAAAATCAAGAACTGAGTCCGGAATACCGCAAACATGTTTTGCATCAAGAAAATGAGGAATTTGAGGCCGGAATACAAACAAACTTGTATTGGATGAAGAAAATCAAGAATTGTGTGCGGAATACAAACAAACTTATTTCGGATCAAGAAAATCAAGAACTGAGTCCGGAATACCGCAAACAAGTTTTGCATCAAGAAAATCAAGAATTTGAGTCCGGAATACAAACAAACTTGTTTTTGAGATCAAGAAAATAAAAAACCGAGTCAGGAATACCGCAAACATGTTTTGCATCAAGAAAATGAGGAATTTGAGGCCGGAATACAACCAAACTTGTTTCGTATCAAGAAAATCAAGAACTGAGTCCGGAATACCGCAAACAAGTTTTGCATCAAGAAAATCAAGAATTTGAGTCCTGAATACAAACAAACTTGTTTTTGAGATCAAGAAAATCAAGAACTGAGTACGGAATACCGCAAACATGTTTTGCATCAAGAAAATGAGGAATTTGAGGCCGGAATACAAACAAACTTGTATTGGATGAAGAAAATCAAGAATTGTGTGCGGAATACAAACAAACTTATTTCGGATCAAGAAAATCAAGAACTGAGTCCGGAATACCGCAAACATGTTTTGCATCAAGAAAATGAGGAATTTGAGGCCGGAATACAAACAAACTTGTTTTGGATGAATAAAATCAAGAAATGAGTCTGGAATACCGCAAATAAGTTTTGCATCAAGAAAATCAAGAATTGAGCGCGAAATACAAACACACTTGTTTAGGATCAAGAAAATAAAAAACCAAGTCAGGAATACCGCAAACATATTTTCCATCAATAAAATAAGGAATTGAGTGCTGAAAACAACCAAACATGTTTCGGATCAAGAAAATCAAGAACTGTGTCCGGAATACCGCAAACAAGTTTTGCATCAAGAAAATCAAGAATTTGAGTCCGGAATAGAAACAAACTTGTTTTTGAGATCAAGAAAATCAAGAACTGAGTCCGGAATACCGCAAACATGTTTTGCATCAAGAAAATGAGGAATTTGAGGCCGGAATACAAACAAACTTGTATTGGATGAAGTAAATCAAGAATTGTGTGCGGAATACAAACAAACTTATTTCGGATCAAGAAAATCAAGAACTGAGTCCGGAATACCGCAAACATGTTTTGCATCAAGAAAATGAGGAATTTGAGGCCGGAATACAAACAAACTTGTTTTGGATGAATAAAATCAAGAAATGAGTCTGGATTACCGCAAACAATTTTTGCATCAAGAAAATCAAGAATTGAGCGCGGAATAAAAACAAACTTGTGTGGGATCAAGAAAATAAAAAACCGAGTCAGGAATACCGCAAACATGTTTTGCACCAAGAAAATCATGAATCGAGTGCGGAATACAACCAAACTTGTTTCGTATCAAAAAAATCAAGACCTGAGTCCGGAATACCGCAAACAAGTTTTGCATCAAGAAAATCAAGAATTTGAGTCCGGAATACAAACAAACTTGTTATTGAGATCAAGAAAATCAAGAACTGAGTCCGAAATACCGCAAACAAGTTTTGCATCAAGAAAATGAGGAATTTGAGGCCGGAATACAAACAAACTTGTATTGGATGAAGAAAATCAAGAATTGTGTGCGGAATACAAACAAACTTATTTCGGATCAAGAAAATCAAGAACTGAGTCCGGAATACCGCACACAAGTTTTGCATCAAGAAAATCAAGAATTTGAGTCCGGAATACAAACAAACTAGTTTTTGAGATCAAGAAAATAAAAAACCGAGTCAGGAATACCGCAAATATGTTTTGCATCAAGAAAATGAGGAATTTGAGGCCGGAAGACAACCAAACTTGTTTCGTATCAAGAAAATCAAGAACTGAGTCCGGAATACCGCAAACAAGTTTTGCATCAAGAAAATCAAGAATTTGAGTCCTGAATACAAACAAACTTGTTTTTGAGATCAAGAACATCAAGAACTCAGTACGGAATACCGCAAACATGTTTTGCATCAAGAAAATGAGGAATTTGAGGCCGGAATACAAACAAACTTGTATTGGATGAAGAAAATCAAGAATTGTGTGCGGAATACAAACAAACTTATTTCGGATCAAGAAAATCAAGAACTGAGTCCGGAATACCGCAAACATGTTTTGCATCAAGAAAATGAGGAATTTGAGGCCGGAATACAAACAAACTTGTTTTGGATGAATAAAATCAAGAAATGAGTCTGGAATACCGCAAACAAGTTTTGCATCAAAAAAATCAAGAATTGAGCGCGGAATACAAACAAACTTGTTTGGGATCAAGAAAATAAAAAACCGAGTCAGGAATACAGCAACCATGTCTTGCACCATGAAAATCAGGAATTGAGTGCGGAATACAACCAAACTTGTTTCGTATCAAGAAAATCAAGAACTGAGTTCGGAATACCGCAAACAAGTTTTGCATCAAGAAAATCAAGAATTTGAGTCCGGAATACAAACAAACTTGTTTTTGAGATCAAGAAAATAAAAAACCGAGTCAGGAATACCGCAAACATGTTTTGCATCAAGAAAATGAGGAATTTGAGGCCGGAAGACAACCAAACTTGTTTCGAATCAAGAAAATCAAGAACTGAGTCCGGAATACCGCAAACAAGTTTTGCATCAAGAAAATCAAGAATTTGAGTCCGGAATAGAAACAAACTTGTTTTTGAGATCAAGAAAATCAAGAACTGAGTCCGGAATACCGCAAACATGTTTTGCATCAAGAAAATGAGGAATTTGAGGCCGGAATACAAACAAACTTGTATTGGATGAAGTAAATCAAGAATTGTGTGCGGAATACAAACAAACTTATTTCGGATCAAGAAAATCAAGAACTGAGTCCGGAATACCGCAAACATGTTTTGCATCAAGAAAATGAGGAATTTGAGGCCGGAATACAAACAAACTTGTTTTGGATGAATATAATCAAGAAATGAGTCTGGATTACCGCAAACAATTTTTGCATCAAGAAAATCAAGAATTGAGCGCGGAATAAAAACAAATTGTGTGGGATCAAGAAAATAAAAAACCGAGTCAGGAATACCGCAAACATGTTTTGCACCAAGAAAATCATGAATTGAGTGCGGAATACAACCAAACTTGTTTCGTATCAAGAAAATCAAGAACTGAGTCCGGAATACCGCAAACAAGTTTTGCATCAAGAAAATCAAGAATTTGAGTCCTGAATACAAACAAACTTGTTTTTGAGATCAAGAAAATCAAGAACTGAGTCCGGAATACCGCAAACATGTTTTGCATCAAGAAAATGAGGAATTTGAGGCCGGAATACAAACAAACTTGTATTGGATGAAGAAAATCAAGAATTGTGTGCGGAATACAAACAAACTTATTTCGGATCAAGAAAATCAAGAACTGAGTCCGGAATACCGCAAACATGTTTTGCATCAAGAAAATGAGGAATTTGAGGCCGGAATACAAACAAACTTGTTTTGGATGAATAAAATCAAGAAATGAGTCTGGAATACCGCAAACAAGTTTTGCATCAAAAAAATCAAGAATTGAGCGCGGAATACAAACAAACTTGTTTGGGATCAAGAAAATAAAAAACCGAGTCAGGAATACAGCAACCATGTTTTGCACCATGAAAATCAGGAATTGAGTGCGGAATACAACCAAACTTGTTTCGTATCAAGAAAATCAAGAACTGAGTCCGGAATACCGCAAACAAGTTTTGCATCAAGAAAATCAAGAATTTGAGTCCGGAATACAAACAAACTAGTTTTTGAGATCAAGAAAAAATCAAGAACTGAGTCCGGAATACCGCAAACATGTTTTGCATCAAGAAAATGAGGAATTTGAGGCCGGAATACAAACAAACTTGTATTGGATGAAGAAAATCAAGAATTGTGTGCGGAATACAAACAAACTTATTTCGGATCAAGAAAATCAAGAACTGAGTCCGGAATACCGCAAACATGTTTTGCATGAAGAAAATGAGGAATTTAAGGCCGGAATACAAACAAACTTGTTTTGGATGAATAAAATCAAGAAATGAGTCTGGAATACCGCAAACAAGTTTTGCATCAAAAAAATCAAGAATTGAGCGCGGAATACAAACAAACTTGTTTGGGATCAAGAAAATAAAAAACCGAGTCAGGAATACCGCAAACATGTTTTGCACCAAGAAAATCATGAATTGAGTGCGGAATACAACCAAACATGTTTCGTATCAAGAAAATCAAGAACTGAGTCCGGAATACCGCAAACAAGTTTTGCATCAAGAAAATCAAGAATTTGAGTCCGGAATACAAACAAACTTGTTATTGAGATCAAGAAAATCAAGAACTGAGTCCGGAATACCGCAAACATGTTTTGCATCAAGAAAATGAGGAAATTGAGGCCGGAATACAAACAAACTTGTATTGGATGAAGAAAATCAAGAATTGTGTGCGGAATACAAACAAACTTATTTCGGATCAAGAAAATCAAGAACTGAGTCCGGAATACCGCAAACAAGTTTTGCATCAAGAAAATCAAGAATTTGAGTCCGGAATACAAACAAACTAGTTTTTGAGATCAAGAAAATAAAAAACCGAGTCAGGAATATCGCAAATATGTTTTGCATCAAGAAAATGAGGAATTTGAGGCCGGAAGACAACCAAACTTGTTTCGTATCAAGAAAATCAAGAACTGAGTCCGGAATACCGCAAACAAGTTTTGCATCAAGAAAATCAAGAATTTGAGTCCTGAATACAAACAAACTTGTTTTTGAGATCAAGAAAATCAAGAACTGAGTCCGGAATACCGCAAACATGTTTTGCATCAAGAAAATGAGGAATTTGAGGCCGGAATACAAACAAACTTGTATTGGATGAAGAAAAATCAAGAATTGTGTGCGGAATACAAACAAACTTATTTCGGATCAAGAAAATCAAGAACTGAGTCCGGAATACCGCAAACATGTTTTGCATCAAGAAAATGAGGAATTTGAGGCCGGAATACAAACAAACTTGTTTTGGATGAATAAAATCAAGAAATGAGTCTGGATTACCGCAAACAATTTTTGCATCAAGAAAATCAAGAATTGAGCGCGGAATAAAAACAAATTGTGTGGGATCAAGAAAATAAAAAACCGAGTCAGGAATACCGCAAACATGTTTTGCACCAAGAAAATCATGAATTGAGTGCGGAATACAACCAAACTTGTTTCGTATCAAGAAAATCAAGAACTGAGTCCGAAATACCGCAAACAAGTTTTGCATCAAGAAAATCAAGAATTTGAGTCCTGAATACAAACAAACTTGTTTTTGAGATCAAGAAAATCAAGAACTGAGTCCGGAATACCGCAAACATGTTTTGCATCAAGAAAATGAGGAATTTGAGGCCGGAATACAAACAAACTTGTATTGGATGAAGAAAATCAAGAATTGTGTGCGGAATACAAACAAACTTATTTCGGATCAAGAAAATCAAGAACTGAGTCCGGAATACCGCAAACATGTTTTGCATCAAGAAAATGAGGAATTTGAGGCCGGAATACAAACAAACTTGTTTTGGATGAATAAAATCAAGAAATGAGTCTGGAATACCGCAAACAAGTTTTGCATCAAAAAAATCAAGAATTGAGCGCGGAATACAAACAAACTTGTTTGGGATCAAGAAAATAAAAAACCGAGTCAGGAATACAGCAACCATGTTTTGCACCATGAAAATCAGGAATTGAGTGCGGAATACAACCAAACTTGTTTCGTATCAAGAAAATCAAGAACTGAGTCCGGAATACCGCAAACAAGTTTTGCATCAAGAAAATCAAGAATTTGAGTCCGGAATACAAACAAACTAGTTTTTGAGATCAAGAAAAAATCAAGAACTGAGTCCGGAATACCGCAAACATGTTTTGCATCAAGAAAATGAGGAATTTGAGGCCGGAATACAAACAAACTTGTATTGGATGAAGAAAATCAAGAATTGTGTGCGGAATACAAACAAACTTATTTCGGATCAAGAAAATCAAGAACTGAGTCCGGAATACCGCAAACATGTTTTGCATGAAGAAAATGAGGAATTTAAGGCCGGAATACAAACAAACTTGTTTTGGATGAATAAAATCAAGAAATGAGTCTGGAATACCGCAAACAAGTTTTGCATCAAAAAAATCAAGAATTGAGCGCGGAATACAAACAAACTTGTTTGGGATCAAGAAAATAAAAAACCGAGTCAGGAATACCGCAAACATGTTTTGCACCAAGAAAATCATGAATTGAGTGCGGAATACAACCAAACATGTTTCGTATCAAGAAAATCAAGAACTGAGTCCGGAATACCGCAAACAAGTTTTGCATCAAGAAAATCAAGAATTTGAGTCCGGAATACAAACAAACTTGTTATTGAGATCAAGAAAATCAAGAACTGAGTCCGGAATACCGCAAACATGTTTTGCATCAAGAAAATGAGGAAATTGAGGCCGGAATACAAACAAACTTGTATTGGATGAAGAAAATCAAGAATTGTGTGCGGAATACAAACAAACTTATTTCGGATCAAGAAAATCAAGAACTGAGTCCGGAATACCGCAAACAAGTTTTGCATCAAGAAAATCAAGAATTTGAGTCCGGAATACAAACAAACTAGTTTTTGAGATCAAGAAAATAAAAAACCGAGTCAGGAATATCGCAAATATGTTTTGCATCAAGAAAATGAGGAATTTGAGGCCGGAAGACAACCAAACTTGTTTCGTATCAAGAAAATCAAGAACTGAGTCCGGAATACCGCAAACAAGTTTTGCATCAAGAAAATCAAGAATTTGAGTCCTGAATACAAACAAACTTGTTTTTGAGATCAAGAAAATCAAGAACTGAGTCCGGAATACCGCAAACATGTTTTGCATCAAGAAAATGACGAATTTGAGGCCGGAATACAAACAAACTTGTATTGGATGAAGAAAAATCAAGAATTGTGTGCGGAATACAAACAAACTTATTTCGGATCAAGAAAATCAAGAACTGAGTCCGGAATACCGCAAACATGTTTTGCATCAAGAAAATGAGGAATTTGAGGCCGGAATACAAACAAACTTGTTTTGGATGAATAAAATCAAGAAATGAGTCTGGAATACCGCAAATAAGTTTTGCATCAAGAAAATCAAGAATTGAGCGCGGAATAAAAACAAACTTGTGTGGGATCAAGAAAATAAAAAACCGAGTCAGGAATACCGCAAACATGTTTTGCACCAAGAAAATCATGAATTGAGTGCGGAATACAACCAAACTTGTTTCGTATCAAGAAAATCAAGAACTGAGTCCGGAATACCGCAAACAAGTTTTGCATCAAGAAAATCAAGAATTTGAGTCCTGAATACAAACAAACTTGTTTTTGAGATCAAGAAAATCAAGAACTGAGTCCGGAATACCGCAAACATGTTTTGCATCAAGAAAATGAGGAATTTGAGGCCGGAATACAAACAAACTTGTATTGGATGAAGAAAATCAAGAATTGTGTGCGGAATACAAACAAACTTATTTCGGATCAAGAAAATCAAGAACTGAGTCCGGAATACCGCAAACATGTTTTGCATCAAGAAAATGAGGAATTTGAGGCCGGAATACAAACAAACTTGTTTTGGATGAATAAAATCAAGAAATGAGTCTGGAATACCGCAAACAAGTTTTGCATCAAAAAAATCAAGAATTGAGCGCGGAATACAAACAAACTTGTTTGGGATCAAGAAAATAAAAAACCGAGTCAGGAATACAGCAACCATGTTTTGCACCATGAAAATCAGGAATTGAGTGCGGAATACAACCAAACTTGTTTCGTATCAAGAAAATCAAGAACTGAGTCCGGAATACCGCAAACAAGTTTTGCATCAAGAAAATCAAGAATTTGAGTCCGGAATACAAACAAACTAGTTTTTGAGATCAAGAAAAAATCAAGAACTGAGTCCGGAATACCGCAAACATGTTTTGCATCAAGAAAATGAGGAATTTGAGGCCGGAATACAAACAAACTTGTATTGGATGAAGAAAATCAAGAATTGTGTGCGGAATACAAACAAACTTATTTCGGATCAAGAAAATCAAGAACTGAGTCCGGAATACCGCAAACATGTTTTGCATGAAGAAAATGAGGAATTTAAGGCCGGAATACAAACAAACTTGTTTTGGATGAATAAAATCAAGAAATGAGTCTGGAATACCGCAAACAAGTTTTGCATCAAAAAAATCAAGAATTGAGCGCGGAATACAAACAAACTTGTTTGGGATCAAGAAAATAAAAAACCGAGTCAGGAATACCGCAAACATGTTTTGCACCAAGAAAATCATGAATTGAGTGCGGAATACAACCAAACATGTTTCGTATCAAGAAAATCAAGAACTGAGTCCGGAATACCGCAAACAAGTTTTGCATCAAGAAAATCAAGAATTTGAGTCCGGAATACAAACAAACTTGTTATTGAGATCAAGAAAATCAAGAACTGAGTCCGGAATACCGCAAACATGTTTTGCATCAAGAAAATGAGGAAATTGAGGCCGGAATACAAACAAACTTGTATTGGATGAAGAAAATCAAGAATTGTGTGCGGAATACAAACAAACTTATTTCGGATCAAGAAAATCAAGAACTGAGTC
This sequence comes from x Bolboschoenoplectus mariqueter, assembly GCA_037678475.1. NCBI lineage: Eukaryota > Viridiplantae > Streptophyta > Magnoliopsida > Poales > Cyperaceae > x Bolboschoenoplectus > x Bolboschoenoplectus mariqueter. The sequence continues at coordinate 3,035,783 of CM075234.1, read as the reverse complement.
CGGAATACCGCAAACAAGTTTTGCATCAAGAAAATGAGGAATTTGAGGCCGGAATACAAACAAACTTGTTTTGGATGAATAAAATCAAGAAATGAGTCTGGAATACCGCAAATAAGTTTTGCATCAAGAAAATCAAGAATTGAGCGCGGAATAAAAACAAACTTGTGTGGGATCAAGAAAATAAAAAACCGAGTCAGGAATACCGCAAACATGTTTTGCACCAAGAAAATCATGAATTGAGTGCGGAATACAACCAAACTTGTTTCGTATCAAGAAAATCAAGAACTGAGTCCGGAATACCGCAAACAAGTTTTGCATCAAGAAAATCAAGAATTTGAGTCCTGAATACAAACAAACTTGTTTTTGAGATCAAGAAAATCAAGAACTGAGTCCGGAATACCGCAAACATGTTTTGCATCAAGAAAATGAGGAATTTGAGGCCGGAATACAAACAAACTTGTATTGGATGAAGAAAATCAAGAATTGTGTGCGGAATACAAACAAACTTATTTCGGATCAAGAAAATCAAGAACTGAGTCCGGAATACCGCAAACATGTTTTGCATCAAGAAAATGAGGAATTTGAGGCCGGAATACAAACAAACTTGTTTTGGATGAATAAAATCAAGAAATGAGTCTGGAATACCGCAAACAAGTTTTGCATCAAAAAAATCAAGAATTGAGCGCGGAATACAAACAAACTTGTTTGGGATCAAGAAAATAAAAAACCGAGTCAGGAATACAGCAACCATGTTTTGCACCATGAAAATCAGGAATTGAGTGCGGAATACAACCAAACTTGTTTCGTATCAAGAAAATCAAGAACTGAGTCCGGAATACCGCAAACAAGTTTTGCATCAAGAAAATCAAGAATTTGAGTCCGGAATACAAACAAACTTGTTATTGAGATCAAGAAAATCAAGAACTGAGTCCGGAATACCGCAAACATGTTTTGCATCAAGAAAATGAGGAATTTGAGGCCGGAATACAAACAAACTTGTATTGGATGAAGAAAATCAAGAATTGTGTGCGGAATACAAACAAACTTATTTCGGATCAAGAAAATCAAGAACTGAGTCCGGAATACCGCAAACATGTTTTGCATGAAGAAAATGAGGAATTTAAGGCCGGAATACAAACAAACTTGTTTTGGATGAATAAAATCAAGAAATGAGTCTGGAATACCGCAAACAAGTTTTGCATCAAAAAAATCAAGAATTGAGCGCGGAATACAAACAAACTTGTTTGGGATCAAGAAAATAAAAAACCGAGTCAGGAATACCGCAAACATGTTTTGCACCAAGAAAATCATGAATTGAGTGCGGAATACAACCAAACATGTTTCGTATCAAGAAAATCAAGAACTGAGTCCGGAATACCGCAAACAAGTTTTGCATCAAGAAAATCAAGAATTTGAGTCCGGAATACAAACAAACTTGTTATTGAGATCAAGAAAATCAAGAACTGAGTCCGGAATACCGCAAACATGTTTTGCATCAAGAAAATGAGGAAATTGAGGCCGGAATACAAACAAACTTGTATTGGATGAAGAAAATCAAGAATTGTGTGCGGAATACAAACAAACTTATTTCGGATCAAGAAAATCAAGAACTGAGTCCGGAATACCGCAAACAAGTTTTGCATCAAGAAAATCAAGAATTTGAGTCCGGAATACAAACAAACTAGTTTTTGAGATCAAGAAAATAAAAAACCGAGTCAGGAATATCGCAAATATGTTTTGCATCAAGAAAATGAGGAATTTGAGGCCGGAAGACAACCAAACTTGTTTCGTATCAAGAAAATCAAGAACTGAGTCCGGAATACCGCAAACAAGTTTTGCATCAAGAAAATCAAGAATTTGAGTCCTGAATACAAACAAACTTGTTTTTGAGATCAAGAAAATCAAGAACTGAGTCCGGAATACCGCAAACATGTTTTGCATCAAGAAAATGAGGAATTTGAGGCCGGAATACAAACAAACTTGTATTGGATGAAGAAAAATCAAGAATTGTGTGCGGAATACAAACAAACTTATTTCGGATCAAGAAAATCAAGAACTGAGTCCGGAATACCGCAAACATGTTTTGCATCAAGAAAATGAGGAATTTGAGGCCGGAATACAAACAAACTTGTTTTGGATGAATAAAATCAAGAAATGAGTCTGGATTACCGCAAACAATTTTTGCATCAAGAAAATCAAGAATTGAGCGCGGAATAAAAACAAATTGTGTGGGATCAAGAAAATAAAAAACCGAGTCAGGAATACCGCAAACATGTTTTGCACCAAGAAAATCATGAATTGAGTGCGGAATACAACCAAACTTGTTTCGTATCAAGAAAATCAAGAACTGAGTCCGAAATACCGCAAACAAGTTTTGCATCAAGAAAATCAAGAATTTGAGTCCTGAATACAAACAAACTTGTTTTTGAGATCAAGAAAATCAAGAACTGAGTCCGGAATACCGCAAACATGTTTTGCATCAAGAAAATGAGGAATTTGAGGCCGGAATACAAACAAACTTGTATTGGATGAAGAAAATCAAGAATTGTGTGCGGAATACAAACAAACTTATTTCGGATCAAGAAAATCAAGAACTGAGTCCGGAATACCGCAAACATGTTTTGCATCAAGAAAATGAGGAATTTGAGGCCGGAATACAAACAAACTTGTTTTGGATGAATAAAATCAAGAAATGAGTCTGGAATACCGCAAACAAGTTTTGCATCAAAAAAATCAAGAATTGAGCGCGGAATACAAACAAACTTGTTTGGGATCAAGAAAATAAAAAACCGAGTCAGGAATACAGCAACCATGTTTTGCACCATGAAAATCAGGAATTGAGTGCGGAATACAACCAAACTTGTTTCGTATCAAGAAAATCAAGAACTGAGTCCGGAATACCGCAAACAAGTTTTGCATCAAGAAAATCAAGAATTTGAGTCCGGAATACAAACAAACTAGTTTTTTAGATCAAGAAAAAATCAAGAACTGAGTCCGGAATACCGCAAACATGTTTTGCATCAAGAAAATGAGGAATTTGAGGCCGGAATACAAACAAACTTGTATTGGATGAAGAAAATCAAGAATTGTGTGCGGAATACAAACAAACTTATTTCGGATCAAGAAAATCAAGAACTGAGTCCGGAATACCGCAAACATGTTTTGCATGAAGAAAATGAGGAATTTAAGGCCGGAATACAAACAAACTTGTTTTGGATGAATAAAATCAAGAAATGAGTCTGGAATACCGCAAACAAGTTTTGCATCAAAAAAATCAAGAATTGAGCGCGGAATACAAACAAACTTGTTTGGGATCAAGAAAATAAAAAACCGAGTCAGGAATACCGCAAACATGTTTTGCACCAAGAAAATCATGAATTGAGTGCGGAATACAACCAAACATGTTTCGTATCAAGAAAATCAAGAACTGAGTCCGGAATACCGCAAACAAGTTTTGCATCAAGAAAATCAAGAATTTGAGTCCGGAATACAAACAAACTTGTTATTGAGATCAAGAAAATCAAGAACTGAGTCCGGAATACCGCAAACATGTTTTGCATCAAGAAAATGAGGAAATTGAGGCCGGAATACAAACAAACTTGTATTGGATGAAGAAAATCAAGAATTGTGTGCGGAATACAAACAAACTTATTTCGGATCAAGAAAATCAAGAACTGAGTCCGGAATACCGCAAACAAGTTTTGCATCAAGAAAATCAAGAATTTGAGTCCGGAATACAAACAAACTAGTTTTTGAGATCAAGAAAATAAAAAACCGAGTCAGGAATATCGCAAATATGTTTTGCATCAAGAAAATGAGGAATTTGAGGCCGGAAGACAACCAAACTTGTTTCGTATCAAGAAAATCAAGAACTGAGTCCGGAATACCGCAAACAAGTTTTGCATCAAGAAAATCAAGAATTTGAGTCCTGAATACAAACAAACTTGTTTTTGAGATCAAGAAAATCAAGAACTGAGTCCGGAATACCGCAAACATGTTTTGCATCAAGAAAATGAGGAATTTGAGGCCGGAATACAAACAAACTTGTATTGGATGAAGAAAATCAAGAATTGTGTGCGGAACACAAACAAACTTATTTCGGATCAAGAAAATCAAGAACTGAGTCCGGAATACCGCAAACATGTTTTGCATCAAGAAAATGAGGAATTTGAGGCCGGAATACAAACAAACTTGTTTTGGATGAATAAAATCAAGAAATGAGTCTGGAATACCGCAAACAAGTTTTGCATCAAAAAAATCAAGAATTGAGCGCGGAATACAAACAAACTTGTTTGGGATCAAGAAAATAAAAAACCGAGTCAGGAATACAGCAACCATGTTTTGCACCATGAAAATCAGGAATTGATTGCGGAATACAACCAAACTTGTTTCGTATCAAGAAAATCAAGAACTGAGTCCGGAATACCGCAAACAAGTTTTGCATAAAGAAAATCAAGAATTTGAGTCCGGAATACAAACAAAGTAGTTTTTGAGATCAAGAAAAAATCAAGAACTGAGTCCGGAATACCGCAAACATGTTTTGCATCAAGAAAATGAGGAATTTGAGGCCGGAATACAAACAAACTTGTATTGGATGAAGAAAATCAAGAATTGTGTGCGGAATACAAACAAACTTATTTCGGATCAAGAAAATCAAGAACTGAGTCCGGAATACCGCAAACAAGTTTTGCATCAAGAAAATCAAGAATTTGAGTCCGGAATACAAACAAACTAGTTTTTGAGATCAAGAAAATCAAGAACTGAGTCCGGAATACCGCAAACATGTTTTGTATCAAGAAAATGAGGAATTTGAGGCTGGAATACAAACAAACTTGTTTTGGATGAATAAAATCAAGAAATGAGTCTGGAATACCGCAAACAAGTTTTGCATCAAGAAAATCAAGAATTGAGCGCGAAATACAAACAAACTTGTTTGGGATCAAGAAAATAAAAAACCGAGTCAGTAATACCGCAAACATGTTTTCCATCAATAAAATCAAGAATTGAGTGCTGAAAACAACCAAACATGTTTCGGATCAAGAAAATCAAGAACTGTGTCCGGAATACCGCAAACATGTTTTGCATCAAGAAAATGAGGAATTTGAGGCCGGAATACAAACAAACTTGTATTGGATGAAGAAAATCAAGAATTGTGTGCGGAATACAAACAAACTTATTTCGGATCAAGAAAATCAAGAACTGAGTCCGGAATACCGCAAACAAGTTTTGCATCAAGAAAATCAAGAATTTGAGTCCGGAATACAAACAAACTAGTTTTTGAGATCAAGAAAATAAAAAACCGAGTCAGGAATACCGCAAATATGTTTTGCATCAAGAAAATGAGGAATTTGAGGCCGGAAGACAACCAAACTTGTTTCGTATCAAGAAAATCAAGAACTGAGTCCGGAATACCGCAAACAAGTTTTGCATCAAGAAAATCAAGAATTTTAGTCCTGAATACAAACAAACTTGTTTTTGAGATCAAGAAAATCAAGAACTGAGTCCGGAATACCGAAAACATGTTTTGCATCAAGAAAATGAGGAATTTGAGGCCGGAATACAAACAAACTTGTTTTGGATGAATAAAATCAAGAAATGAGTCTGGAATACCGCAAACAAGTTTTGCATCAAAAAAATCAAGAATTGAGCGCGGAATACAAACAAACTTGTTTGGGATCAAGAAAATAAAAAACCGAGTCAGGAATACAGCAACCATGTTTTGCACCATGAAAATCAGGAATTGAGTGCGGAATACAACCAAACTTGTTTCGTATCAAGAAAATCAAGAACTGAGTCCGGAATACCGCAAACAAGTTTTGCATCAAGAAAATCAAGAATTTGAGTCCGGAATACAAACAAACTAGTTTTTGAGATCAAGAAAAAATCAAGAACTGAGTCCGGAATACCGCAAACATGTTTTGCATCAAGAAAATGAGGAATTTGAGGCCGGAATACAAACAAACTTGTATTGGATGAAGAAAATCAAGAATTGTGTGCGGAATACAAACAAACTTATTTCGGATCAAGAAAATCAAGAACTGAGTCCGGAATACCGCAAACATGTTTTGCATCAAGAAAATGAGGAATTTAAGGCCGGAATACAAGCAAACTTGTTTTGGATGAATAAAATCAAGAAATGAGTCTGGAATACCGCAAACAAGTTTTTCATCAAAAAAATCAAGAATTGAGCGCGGAATACAAACAAACTTGTTTGGGATCAAGAAAATAAAAAACCGAGTCAGGAATACCGCAAACATGTTTTGCACCATGAAAATCAGGAATTGAGTGCGGAATACAACCAAACTTGTTTCGTATCAAGAAAATCAAGAACTGAGTCCGGAATACCGCAAACAAGTTTTGCATAAAGAAAATCAAGAATTTGAGTCCGGAATACAAACAAAGTAGTTTTTGAGATCAAGAAAAAATCAAGAACTGAGTCCGGAATACCGCAAACATGTTTTGCATCAAGAAAATGAGGAATTTGAGGCCGGAATACAAACAAACTTGTATTGGATGAAGAAAATCAAGAATTGTGTGCGGAATACAAACAAACTTATTTCGGATCAAGAAAATCAAGAACTAAGTCCGGAATACCGCAAACAAGTTTTGCATCAAGAAAATCAAGAATTTGAGTCCGGAATACAAAAAAACTAGTTTTTGAGATCAAGAAAATCAAGAACTGAGTCCGGAATACCGCAAACATGTTTTGTATCAAGAAAATGAGGAATTTGAGGCTGGAATACAAACAAACTTGTTTTGGATGAATAAAATCAAGAAATGAGTCTGGAATACCGCAAACAAGTTTTGCATCAAGAAAATCAAGAATTGAGCGCGAAATACAAACAAACTTGTTTGGGATCAAGAAAATAAAAAACCGAGTCAGGAATACCGCAAACATGTTTTCCATCAATAAAATCAAGAATTGAGTGCTGAAAACAACCAAACATGTTTCGGATCAAGAAAATCAAGAACTGTGTCCGGAATAACGCAAACAAGTTTTGCATCAAGAAAATCAAGAATTTGAGTCCGGAATACAAACAAACTTGTTTTTGAGATCAAGAAAATCAAGAACTGAGTCCGGAATACCGCAAACATGTTTTGCATCAAGAAAATGAGGAATTTGAGGCCGGAATACAAACAAACTTGTATTGGATGAAGAAAATCAAGAATTGTGTGCGGAATACAAACAAACTTATTTCGGATCAAGAAAATCAAGAACTGAGTCCGGAATACCGCAAACAAGTTTTGCATCAAGAAAATCAAGAATTTGAGTCCGGAATACAAACAAACTAGTTTTTGAGATCAAGAAAATAAAAAACCGAGTCAGGAATACCGCAAACATGTTTTGCATCAAGAAAATGAGGAATTTGAGGCCGGAAGACAACCAAACTTGTTTCGTATCAAGAAAATCAAGAACTGAGTCCGGAATACCGCAAACAAGTTTTGCATCAAGAAAATCAAGAATTTGAGTCCTGAATACAAACAAACTTGTTTTTGAGATCAAGAAAATCAAGAACTGAGTCCGGAATACCGCAAACATGTTTTGCATCAAGAAAATGAGGAATTTGAGGCCGGAATACAAACAAACTTGTATTGGATGAAGAAAATCAAGAATTGTGTGCGGAATACAAACAAACTTATTTCGGATCAAGAAAATCAAGAACTGAGTCCGGAATACCGCAAACATGTTTTGCATCAAGAAAATGAGGAATTTGAGGCCGGAATACAAACAAACTTGTTTTGGATGAATAAAATCATGAAATGAGTCTGGAATACCGCAAACAAGTTTTGCATCAAAAAAATCAAGAATTGAGCGCGGAATACAAACAAACTTGTTTGGGATCAAGAAAATAAAAAACCGAGTCAGGAATACCGCAAACATGTTTTGCACCATGAAAATCAGGAATTGAGTGCGGAATACAACCAAACTTGTTTCGTATCAAGAAAATCAAGAACTGAGTCCGGAATACCGCAAATAAGTTTTGCATAAAGAAAATCAAGAATTTGAGTCCGGAATACAAACAAAGTAGTTTTTGAGATCAAGAAAAAATCAAGAACTGAGTCCGGAATACCGCAAACATGTTTTGCATCAAGAAAATGAGGAATTTGAGGCCGGAATACAAACAAACTTGTATTGGATGAAGAAAATCAAGAATTGTGTGCGGAATACAAACAAACTTATTTCGGATCAAGAAAATCAAGAACTGAGTCCGGAATACCGCAAACAAGTTTTGCATCAAGAAAATTAAGAATTTGAGTCCGGAATACAAACAAACTAGTTTTTGAGATCAAGAAAATCAAGAACTGAGTCCGGAATACCGCAAACATGTTTTGTATCAAGAAAATGAGGAATTTGAGGCTGGAATACAAGCAAACTTGTTTTGGATGAATAAAATCAAGAAATGAGTCTGGAATACCGCAAACAAGTTTTGCATCAAGAAAATCAAGAATTGAGCGCGAAATACAAACAAACTTGTTTGGGATCAAGAAAATAAAAAACCGAGTCAGGAATACCGCAAACATGTTTTCCATCAATAAAATCAAGAATTGAGTGCTGAAAACAACCAAACATGTTTCGGATCAAGAAAATCAAGAACTGTGTCCGGAATACCGCAAACAAGTTTTGCATCAAGAAAATCAAGGATTTGAGTCCGGAATACAAACAAACTTGTTTTTGAGATCAAGAAAATCAAGAACTGAGTCCGGAATACCGCAAACATGTTTTGCATCAAGAAAATGAGGAATTTGAGGCCGGAATACAAACAAACTTGTATTGGATGAAGAAAATCAAGAATTGTGTGCGGAATACAAACAAACTTATTTCGGATCAAGAAAATCAAGAACTGAGTCCGGAATACCGCAAACATGTTTTGCATCAAGAAAATCAAGAATTTGAGGCCGGAATACAAACAAACTAGTTTTTGAGATCAAGAAAATCAAGAACTGAGTCCGGAATACCGCAAACAAGTTTTGCATCAAGAAAATGAGGAATTTGAGGCTGGAATACAAACAAACTAGTTTTGGATGAATAAAATCAAGAAATGAGTCCGGAATACCGCAAACAAGTTTTGCATCAAGAAAATCAAGAATTGAGCGCGAAATACAAACAAACTTGTTTGGGATCAAGAAAATAAAAAAACGAGTCAGGAATACCGCAAACATGTTTTGCATCAAGAAAATGAGGAATTTGAGGCCGGAATACAAACAAACTTGTTTCGGATCAAGAAAATCAAGAACTGTGTCCGGAATACCGCAAACAAGTTTTGCATCAAGAAAATCAAGAATTTGAGGCCGGAATACAAACAAACTAGTTTTTGAGATCAAGAAAATCAAGAACTGAGTCCGGAATACCGCAAACAAGTTTTGCATCAAGAAAATGAGGAATTTGAGGCTGGAATACAAACAAACTTGTTTTGGATGAATAAAATCAAGAAATGAGTCCGGAATACCGCAAACAAGTTTTGCATCAAGAAAATCAAGAATTGAGCGCGAAATACAAACAAACTTGTTTGGGATCAAGAAAATAAAAAACCGAGTCAGGAATACCGCAAACATGTTTTGCATCAAGAAAATGAGGAATTTGAGGCTGGAATACAAACAAACTTGTTTCGGATCAAGAAAATCAAGAACTGTGTCCGGAATACCGCAAACATGTTTTGCATCAAGAAAATCAAGAATTTGAGTCCGGAATACAAACAAACTTGTTTTTGAGATCAAGAAAATCAAGAACTGAGTCCGGAATACCGCAAACATGTTTTGCTTCAAGAAAATGAGGAATTTGAGGCCGGAATACAAAGAAACTTGTATTGGATGAAGAAAATCAAGAATTGTGTGCGGAATACAAACAAACTTATTTCGGATCAAGAAAATCAAGAACTGAGTCCGGAATACCGCAAACATGTTTTGCATCAAGAAAATGAGGAATTTGAGGCCGGAATACAAACAAACTTGTTTTGGATGAATAAAATCAAGAAATGAGTCTGGAATACCGCAAACAAGTTTTGCATCAAGAAAATCAAGAATTGAGTGTTGAAAACAACCAAACATGTTTCGGATCAAGAAAATCAAAAACTGTGTCCGGAATACCGCAAACAAGTTTTGCATCAAGAAAATCAAGAATTTGAGTCCGGAATACAAACAAACTTGTTTTTGAGATCAAGAAAATCAAGAACTGAGTCCGGAATACCGCAAACATGTTTTGCATTAAGAAAATGAGGAATTTGAGGCCGGAATACATACAAACTTGTATTGGATGAAGAAAATCAAGAATTGTGTGCGGAATACAAACAAACTTATTTCGGATCAAGAAAATCAAGAACTGAGTCCGGAATACCGCAAACAAGTTTTGCATCAAGAAAATCAAGAATTTGAGTCCGGAATACAAACAAACTAGTTTTTGAGATCAAGAAAATCAAGAACTGAGTCCGGAATACCGCAAACATGTTTTGCATCAAGAAAATGAGGAATTTGAGGCTGGAATACAAACAAACTTGTTTTGGATGAATAAAATCAAGAAATGAGTCTGGAATACCGCAAACAAGTTTTGCATCAAGAAAATCAAGAATTGAGCGCGCAATACAAACAAACTTGTTAGGGATCAAGAAAATAAAAAACCGAGTAAGGAATACCGCAAACATGTTTTCCATCAATAAAATCAAGAATTGAGTGCTGAAAACAACCAAACATGTTTCGGATCAAGAAAATCAAGAACTGCGTCCGGAATACCGCAAACAAGTTTTGCATCAAGAAAATCAAGAATTTGAGTCCGGAATACAAACAAACTTGTTTTTGAGATCAAGAAAATCAAGAACTGAGTCCGGAATACCGCAAACATGTTTTGCATCAAGAAAATTAGGAATTTGAGGCCGGAATACAAACAAACTTGTATTGGATGAAGAAAATCAAGAATTGTGTGCGGAATACAAACAAACTTATTTCGGATCAAGAAAATCAAGAACTGAGTCCGGAATACCGCAAACATGTTTTGCATCAAGAAAATCAAGAATTTGAGGCCGGAATACAAACAAACTAGTTTTTGAGATCAAGAAAATCAAGAACTGAGTCCGGAATACCGCAAACAAGTTTTGCATCAAGAAAATGAGGAATTTGAGGCTGGAATACAAACAAACTAGTTTTGGATGAATAAAATCAAGAAATGAGTCCGGAATACCGCAAACATGTTTTGTATCAAGAAAATCAAGAATTGAGCGCGAAATACAAACAAACTTGTTTGGGATCAAGAAAATAAAAAACCGAGTCAGGAATACCGCAAACATGTTTTGCATCAAGAAAATGAGGAATTTGAGGCCGGAATACAAACAAACTTGTTTCGGATCAAGAAAATCAAGAACTGTGTCCGGAATACCGCAAACAAGTTTTGCATCAAGAAAATCAAGAATTTGAGTCCGGAATACAAACAAACTTGTTTTTGAGATCAAGAAAATCAAGAACTGAGTCCGGAATACCGCAAACAAGTTTTGCATCAAGAAAATGAGGAATTTGAGGCCGGAATACAAACAAACTTGTATTGGATGAAGAAAATCAAGAATTGTGTGCGGAATACAAACAAACTTATTTCGGATCAAGAAAATCAAGAACTGAGTCCGGAATACCGCAAACATGTTTTGCATCAAGAAAATGAGGAATTTGAGGCCGGAATACAAACAAACTTGTTTTGGATGAATAAAATCAAGAAATGAGTCTGGAATACCGCAAACAAGTTTTGCATCAAGAAAATCAAGAATTGAGTGCTGAAAACAACCAAACATGTTTCGGATCAAGAAAATCAAGAACTGTGTCCGGAATACCGCAAACAAGTTTTGCATCAAGAAAATCAAGAATTTGAGTCCGGAATACAAACAAACTTGTTTTTGAGATCAAGAAAATCAAGAACTGAGTCCGGAATACCGCAAACATGTTTTGCATCAAGAAAATGAGGAATTTGAGGCCGGAATACATACAAACTTGTATTGGATGAAGAAAATCAAGAATTGTGTGCGGAATACAAACAAACTTATTTCGGATCAAGAAAATCAAGAACTGAGTCCGGAATACCGCAAACAAGTTTTGCATCAAGAAAATCAAGAATTTGAGTCCGGAATACAAACAAACTAGTTTTTGAGATCAAGAAAATCAAGAACTGAGTCCGGAATACCGCAAACATGTTTTGCATCAAGAAAATGAGGAATTTGAGGCTGGAATACAAACAAACTTGTTTTGGATGAATAAAATCAAGAAATGAGTCTGGAATACCGCAAATAAGTTTTGCATCAAGAGAATCAAGAATTGAGCGCGAAATACAAACAAACTTGTTTGGGATCAAGAAAATAAAAAACCTAGTCAGGAATACCGCAAACATGTTTTCCATCCATAAAATCAAGAATTGAGTGCTGAAAACAACCAAACATGTTTCGGATCAAGAAAATCAAGAACTGTGTCCGGAATACCGCAAACAAGTTTTGCATCAAGAAAATCAAGAATTTGAGTCCGGAATACAAACAAACTTATTTTGCATCAAGAAAATCAAGAATTGAGTCCCGAATAGAAACAAACTTTTTTTGGATCAAGAAAATCAAGATCTGAGTCCGGAATACCGCAAACAAGTTTTGCATGAAGAAAATCAAGAACTGAGTCCGGAATACCGCAAACAAGTTTTGCATCAAGAAAATCAAGAATTTGAGTCCGGAATACAAACAAACTAGTTTTTGAGATCAAGAAAATCAAGAACTAAGTCCGGAATACCGCAAACATGTTTTGCATCGAGAAAATGAGGAATTTGAGGCTGGAATACAAACAAACTTGTTTTGGATGAATAAAATCAAGAAATGAGTCTGGAATACCGCAAACAAGTTTTGCATCAAGAAAATCAAGAATTGAGCGCGAAATACAAACAAACTTGTTTGGGATCAAGAAAATAAAAAACCAAGTCAGGAATATCGCAAACATGTTTTCTATCAATAAAATAATGAATTGAGTGCTGAAAACAACCAAACATGTTTCGGATCAACAAAATCAAGAACTATGTCCGGAATACCGCAAACAAGTTTTGCATCAAGAAAATCAAGAATTTGAGTCCGGAATACAAACAAACTTGTTTTTGAGATCAAGAAAATCAAGAACTGAGTCCGGAATACCGCAAACATGTTTTGCATCAAGAAAATGAGGAATTTGAGGCCGGAATACAAACAAACTTGTATTGGATGAAGAAAATCAAGAACTGTGTGCGGAATACAAACAAACTTATTTCGGATCAATCAAATCAAAAACTGTGTCCGGAATACCGCAAACAAGTTTTGCATCAAGAAAATCAAGAATTTGAGTCCGGAATACAAACAAACTAGTTTTTGAGATCAAGAAAATCAAGAACTGAGTCCGGAATACCGCAAACATGTTTTGCATCAAGAAAATGAGGAATTTGAGGCTGGAATACAAACAAACTTATTTTGCATCAAGAAAATCAAGAATTGAGTCCAGAATAGAAACAAACTTTTTTTGGATCAAGAAAATCAAGATCTGAGTCCGGAATACCGCAAACAAGTTTTGCATGAAGAAAATCAAGAACTGAGTCCGGAATACCGCAAACAAGTTTTGCATCAAGAAAAATCAAGAATTTGAGGGCGGAATACAGACAAACTTGTTTTGGATCAAGAAAATCAAGAACTGAGTCCGAAATACCGCAAACTTATTTTGGATCAAAAAAATCAAGAACTGAGTCCGGAATACCGCAAACAAGTTTTGCATCAAGAAAATCAAGAATTGAGTCCGGAATACAAACAAACTTATTTTGCATCAAGAAAATCAAGAATTGAGTCCGGAATAGAAACAAACTATGTTTGGATCAAGAAAATGAAGATCTGAGTCCGGAATACCGCAAACAAGTTTCGCATTAAGCAAATCAAGAATTTGAGGGCGGAATATACCGAGAACTTGTTTTGGATCAAGACAATCAAGAACTGAGTCCGGAATACCGCAAACAAGTTTGCATCAAGAAAATCAAGAATTTGAGGGCGGAATATAGACAAACATGTTTTGCATCAAGAAAATCAAGAACTGAGTCCGGAATACCGCAAACAACTTTGCATCAAAAAAATCAAGAATTTGAGGGCGGAATACAGACAAACTTGTTTTGGATCAAGAAAATCAAGAACTGAGTCCGGAATACCGCAAACAACTTTTGCATAAAAAAAAATCAAGAATTTGAGGCCGGAATAGAAAATAACTTCTTTTAGGGCAAGAAAATAATGAACTGAGTCCGGAATACCGCAAACAAGTTTTGCATCAAGAAAATCAAGAATTTGAGGGCGGAATACAGAGAAACTTGTTTTGGATCAAGAAAATTAAGAACTGAGTCCGGAATACTGCAAACTTATTTTGGATTAAGAATTTCAAGAACTGAATCCGGAATACCGCAAACAAGTTTTGCATCAAGAAAATCAAGAATTTGAGGGCGGAATACAGACAAACTTATTTTGGATCAAGAAAAATCAAGAACTGAGTCCGGAATGCCGCAAACAAGTTTTGCATCAAGAAAATCAAGAATTAAGTCCGAAATAGAAACAAACTTCTTTTGGATCAAGAAAATCTAGAACTGAGTCCGGAATACCGCAAACAAGTTTTGCATCAAGAAAAATCAAGAATTTGAGGGCAGAATACAGACAAACTTGTTTTGGATCAAGGAAATCAAAAACTGAGTCCGAAATACCGCAAACATGTTTTGGATCAAGAAAATCAAGAACTGAGTCCGGAATACCGCAAACAAGTTTTGCATCAAGAAAATCAAGAATTGAGTCCGGAATACAAACAAACTTATTTTGCATAAAGAAAAATCAAGAATTGAGTCCAGAATAGAAACAAACTTTTTCTGGATCAAGAACATCAAGATCCGAGTCCGGAATACCGCAAACAAGTTTCCCATTAAGCAAATCAAGAATTTGAGGGCGGAATATACAGAGAACTTGTTTTGGATCAAGACAATCAAGAACTGAGTTCGGAATACCGCAAACAAGTTTGCATCAAGAAAATCAAGAATTTGAGGGCGGAATATAGACAAACAAGTTTTGCATCAAGAAAATCAAGAACTGAGTCCGGAATACCGCAAACAAGTTTTGCATCAAGAAAATCAAGAATTTGAGGGCGGAATACAGAGAAACTTGTTTTGGATCAAGAAAATTAAGAACTGAGTCCGGAATACTGCAAACTTATTTTGGATTAAGAATTTCAAGAACTGAGTCCGGAATACCGCAAACAAGTTTTGCATCAAGAAAATCAAGAATTTGAGGGCGGAATACAGACAAACTTATTTTGGATCAAGAAAATCAAGAACTGAGTCCGGAATGCCGCAAACAAGTTTTGCATCAAGAAAATCAAGAATTAAGTCCGAAATAGAAACAAACTTCTTTTGGATCAAGAAAATCAAGAACTGAGTCCGGAATACCGCAAACAAGTTTTGCATCAAGAAAAATCAAGAATTTGAGAGCAGAATACAGACAAACTTGTTTTGGATCAAGAAAATCAAAAACTGAGTCCGAAATACCGCAAACAAGTTTTGTAACAAGAAAATCAAGAATTGAGTCCGGAATACAAACAAACTTATTTTGCATCAAGAAAATCAAGAATTGAGTCTGGAATAGAAACAAACTTTTTTTGGATCAAGAAAATCCAGAACTGAATCCGGAATACCGTAGACAAGTTTTGCATCAAGAAAATCAAGAATTTGAGGCCGGAATAGAAACAAACTTCTTTTGGGTCAAGAAAATCATGAACTGAGTCCGAAATACCGCAAACAAGTTTGCATCAAGAAAATCAAGAATTTGAGGGCGGACAATAGAGAAACTTGTTTTGGATCAAGAAAATTAAGAACTGAGTCCGGAATACAGCAAACAAGTTTTGCATCAAGAAAATCAAGAATTTGCGGGCGGAATACAGTGAAACTTGTTTTGGATCAAGAAAATCAAGAACTGAATACGGAATACTACAAAAAAGTTTTGCGTCAAAAAAATCAAGAATTTGAGGGCGGAATACAGACAAACTTATTTTGGATCAAGAAAATCAAGAACTGAGTCCGGAATGCCGCAAACAAGTTTTGCATCAAGAAAATCAAGAATTAAGTCCGGAATAGAAACAAACTTCTTTTGGATCAAGAAAATCAAGAACTGAGTCCGGAATACCGCAAACAAGTTTTGCATCAAAAAAAATCAAGAATTTGAGGCCGGAATAGAAAATAACTTCTTTTGGGGCAAGAAAATCATGAACTGAGTCCGGAATACCGCAAACATGTTTTGCATCAAGAAAATCAAGAATTTGAGGGCGGACTACAGAGAAACTTGTTTTGGATCAAGAAAATTAAGAACTGAGTCCGGAATACTGCAAACAAGTTCGCATCAAGAAAATCAAGAATTTGAAGGCGGAATAGAGACAAACTTGTTTTGGATCAAGAAAATCAAGAACTGAGTCCGGAATACCGCAAACATGTTTTGCGTCAAGAAAATCAAGAATTTGAGGGCGGAATACAGACAAACTTATTTTGGATCAAGAAAATCAAGAACTGAGTCCGGAATGCCGCAAACAAGTTTTGCATCAAGAAAATCAAGAATTAAGTCCGGAATAGAAACAAACTTTTTTTGGATCAAGAAAATCAAGAACTGAGTCCGGAATACCGCAAATAAGTTTTGCATCAAGAAAAATCAAGAATTTGAGGGCGGAATACAGACAAACTTGTTTTGGATCAAGAAAATCAAGAACTGAGTCCGAAATACCGCAAACTTGTTTTGGATCAAGAAAATCAAGAATTAAGTCCGGAATAGAAACAAACTTCTTTTGGATCAACAAAATCAAGAACTGAGTCCGGAATACCGCAAACAAGTTTTGCATCAAGAAAAATCAAGAATTTGAGGGCGGAATACAGACAAACTTATTTTGGATCAAGCAAATCAAGAACTGAGTCCGAAATACCGAAAACTTGTTTTGGATCAAGAAAATCAATAACTTAGTCCGGAATACCGCAAACAAGTTTTGCATCAAAAAAAATCAAGAATTTGAGGCCGGAATAGAAAATAACTTCTTTTGGGGCAAGAAAATCATGAACTGAGTCCGGAATACCGCAAACATGTTTTGCATCAAGAAAATCAAGAATTTTAGGGCGGACTACAGAGAAACTTGTTTTGGATCAAGAAAATTAAGAACTGAGTCCGGAATACAGCAAACAAGTTTTGCATCAAGAAAATCAAGAATTTGCGGGCGGAATACAGTGAAACTTGTTTTGGATCAAGAAAATCAAGAACTGAGTACGGAATACTACAAAAAAGTTTGCATCAAGAAAATCAAGAATTTGAGGGCGGAATACAGAG
The DNA here is from genome assembly GCA_037678475.1 of x Bolboschoenoplectus mariqueter. NCBI lineage: Eukaryota > Viridiplantae > Streptophyta > Magnoliopsida > Poales > Cyperaceae > x Bolboschoenoplectus > x Bolboschoenoplectus mariqueter. The sequence goes on along the minus strand of CM075234.1, from coordinate 3,018,438 downwards.
AAACTTGTTTTGGATCAAGAAAATTAAGAACTGAGTCCGGAATACTGCAAACTTATTTTGGATTAAGAATTTCAAGAACTGAATCCGGAATACCGCAAACAAGTTTTGCATCAAGAAAATCAAGAATTTGAGAGCGGAATACAGACAAACTTATTTTGGATCAAGAAAATCAAGAACTGAGTCCGGAATGCCGCAAACAAGTTTTGCATCAAGAAAATCAAAAATTAAGTCCGAAATAGAAACAAACTTCTTATGGATCATGAAAATCTAGAACTAAGTCCGGAATACCGCAAACAAGTTTTGCATCATGAAAAATCAAGAATTTGAGGGCAGAATACAGACAAACTTGTTTTGGATCAAGAAAATCAAAAACTGAGTCCGAAATACCGCAAACATGTTTTGGATCAAGAAAATCAAGAACTGAGTCCGGAATACCGCAAACAAGTTTTGCATCAAGAAAATCAAGAATTGAGTCCGGAATACAAACAAACTTATTTTGCATAAAGAAAATCAAGAATTGAGTCCCGAATAGAAACAAACTTTTTCTGGATCAAGAACATCAAGATCTGAGTCCGGAATACCGCAAACAAGTTTTGTAACAAGAAAATCAAGAATTGAGTCCGGAATACAAACAAACTTATTTTGCATCAAGAAAATCAAGAATTGAGTCTGGAATAGAAACAAACTTTTTATGGATCAAGAACATCAAGATCCGAGTCCGGAATACCGCAAACAAGTTTCCCATTAAGCAAATCAAGAATTTGAGGGCGGAATAGAAACAAACTTCTTTTGGGTCAAGAAAATCATGAACTGAGTCCGAAATACCGCAAACAAGTTTGCATCAAGAAAATCAAGAATTTGAGGGCGGAATACAGACAAACTTATTTTGGATCAAGAAAATCAAGAACTGAGTCCGGAATGCCGCAAACAAGTTTTGCATCAAGAAAATCAAGAATTGAGTCCGGAATAGAAAGAAACTTTTTTTGGATCAAGAAAATCAAGAACTGAGTCCGGAATACCGCAAATAAGTTTTGCATCAAGAAAAATCAAGAATTTGAGGGCGGAATACAGACAAACTTGTTTTGGATCAAGAAAATCAAGAACTGAGTCCGAAATACCGCAAACTTGTTTTGGATCAAGAAAAAATCAAGAATTAAGTCCGGAATAGAAACAAACTTCTTTTGGATCAAGAAAATCAAGAACTGAGTCCGGAATACCGCAAACAAGTTTTGCATGAAGAAAAATCAAGAATTTGAGGGCGGAATACAGACAAACTTATTTTGGATCAAGCAAATCAAGAACTGAGTCCGAAATACCGCAAACTTGTTTTGGATCAAGAAAATCAATAACTTAGTCCGGAATACCGCAAACAAGTTTTGCATCAAAAAAAATCAAGAATTTGAGGCCGGAATAGAAAATAACTTCTTTTGAGGCAAGAAAATCATGAACTGAGTCCGGAATACCGCAAACATGTTTTGCATCAAGAAAATCAAGAATTTGAGGGCGGACAATAGAGAAACTTGTTTTGGATCAAGAAAATTAAGAACTGAGTCCGGAATACAGCAAACAAGTTTTGCATCAAGAAAATCAAGAATTTGCGGGCGGAATACAGTGAAACTTGTTTTGGATCAAGAAAATCAAGAACTGAATACGGAATACTACAAAAAAGTTTTGCGTCAAAAAAATCAAGAATTTGAGGGCGGAATACAGACAAACTTATTTTGGATCAAGAAAATCAAGAACTGAGTCCGGAATGCCGCAAACAAGTTTTGCATCAAGAAAATCAAGAATTAAGTCCGGAATAGAAACAAACTTCTTTTGGATCAAGAAAATCAAGAACTGAGTCCGGAATACCGCAAACAAGTTTTGCATCAAAAAAAATCAAGAATTTGAGGCCGGAATAGAAAATAACTTCTTTTGGGGCAAGAAAATCATGAACTGAGTCCGGAATACCGCAAACATGTTTTGCATCAAGAAAATCAAGAATTTGAGGGCGGACTACAGAGAAACTTGTTTTGGATCAAGAAAATTAAGAACTGAGTCCGGAATACTGCAAACAAGTTCGCATCAAGAAAATCAAGAATTTGAAGGCGGAATAGAGACAAACTTGTTTTGGATCAAGAAAATCAAGAACTGAGTCCGGAATACCGCAAACATGTTTTGCGTCAAGAAAATCAAGAATTTGAGGGCGGAATACAGACAAACTTATTTTGGATCAAGAAAATCAAGAACTGAGTCCGGAATGCCGCAAACAAGTTTTGCATCAAGAAAATCAAGAATTAAGTCCGGAATAGAAACAAACTTTTTTTGGATCAAGAAAATCAAGAACTGAGTCCGGAATACCGCAAATAAGTTTTGCATCAAGAAAAATCAAGAATTTGAGGGCGGAATACAGACAAACTTGTTTTGGATCAAGAAAATCAAGAACTGAGTCCGAAATACCGCAAACTTGTTTTGGATCAAGAAAATCAAGAATTAAGTCCGGAATAGAAACAAACTTCTTTTGGATCAACAAAATCAAGAACTGAGTCCGGAATACCGCAAACAAGTTTTGCATCAAGAAAAATCAAGAATTTGAGGGCGGAATACAGACAAACTTATTTTGGATCAAGCAAATCAAGAACTGAGTCCGAAATACCGAAAACTTGTTTTGGATCAAGAAAATCAATAACTTAGTCCGGAATACCGCAAACAAGTTTTGCATCAAAAAAAATCAAGAATTTGAGGCCGGAATAGAAAATAACTTCTTTTGGGGCAAGAAAATCATGAACTGAGTCCGGAATACCGCAAACATGTTTTGCATCAAGAAAATCAAGAATTTTAGGGCGGACTACAGAGAAACTTGTTTTGGATCAAGAAAATTAAGAACTGAGTCCGGAATACAGCAAACAAGTTTTGCATCAAGAAAATCAAGAATTTGCGGGCGGAATACAGTGAAACTTGTTTTGGATCAAGAAAATCAAGAACTGAGTACGGAATACTACAAAAAAGTTTGCATCAAGAAAATCAAGAATTTGAGGGCGGAATACAGAGAAACTTGTTTTGGATCAAGAAAATTAAGAACTGAGTCCGGAATACTGCAAACTTATTTTGGATTAAGAATTTCAAGAACTGAATCCGGAATACCGCAAACAAGTTTTGCATCAAGAAAATCAAGAATTTGAGAGCGGAATACAGACAAACTTATTTTGGATCAAGAAAATCAAGAACTGAGTCCGGAATGCCGCAAACAAGTTTTGCATCAAGAAAATCAAGAATTAAGTCCGAAATAGAAACAAACTTCTTATGGATCATGAAAATCTAGAACTAAGTCCGGAATACCGCAAACAAGTTTTGCATCATGAAAAATCAAGAATTTGAGGGCAGAATACAGACAAACTTGTTTTGGATCAAGAAAATCAAAAACTGAGTCCGAAATACCGCAAACATGTTTTGGATCAAGAAAATCAAGAACTGAGTCCGGAATACCGCAAACAAGTTTTGCATCAAGAAAATCAAGAATTGAGTCCGGAATACAAACAAACTTATTTTGCATAAAGAAAATCAAGAATTGAGTCCCGAATAGAAACAAACTTTTTCTGGATCAAGAACATCAAGATCTGAGTCCGGAATACCGCAAACAAGTTTTGTAACAAGAAAATCAAGAATTGAGTCCGGAATACAAACAAACTTATTTTGCATCAAGAAAATCAAGAATTGAGTCTGGAATAGAAACAAACTTTTTATGGATCAAGAACATCAAGATCCGAGTCCGGAATACCGCAAACAAGTTTCCCATTAAGCAAATCAAGAATTTGAGGGCGGAATAGAAACAAACTTCTTTTGGGTCAAGAAAATCATGAACTGAGTCCGAAATACCGCAAACAAGTTTGCATCAAGAAAATCAAGAATTTGAGGGCGGAATACAGACAAACTTATTTTGGATCAAGAAAATCAAGAACTGAGTCCGGAATGCCGCAAACAAGTTTTGCATCAAGAAAATCAAGAATTGAGTCCGGAATAGAAAGAAACTTTTTTTGGATCAAGAAAATCAAGAACTGAGTCCGGAATACCGCAAATAAGTTTTGCATCAAGAAAAATCAAGAATTTGAGGGCGGAATACAGACAAACTTGTTTTGGATCAAGAAAATCAAGAACTGAGTCCGAAATACCGCAAACTTGTTTTGGATCAAGAAAAAATCAAGAATTAAGTCCGGAATAGAAACAAACTTCTTTTGGATCAAGAAAATCAAGAACTGAGTCCGGAATACCGCAAACAAGTTTTGCATGAAGAAAAATCAAGAATTTGAGGGCGGAATACAGACAAACTTATTTTGGATCAAGCAAATCAAGAACTGAGTCCGAAATACCGCAAACTTGTTTTGGATCAAGAAAATCAATAACTTAGTCCGGAATACCGCAAACAAGTTTTGCATCAAAAAAAATCAAGAATTTGAGACCGGAATAGAAAATAACTTCTTTTGAGGCAAGAAAATCATGAACTGAGTCCGGAATACCGCAAACATGTTTTGCATCAAGAAAATCAAGAATTTGAGGGCGGACAATAGAGAAACTTGTTTTGGATCAAGAAAATTAAGAACTGAGTCCGGAATACAGCAAACAAGTTTTGCATCAAGAAAATCAAGAATTTGCGGGCGGAATACAGTGAAACTTGTTTTGGATCAAGAAAATCAAGAACTGAATACGGAATACTACAAAAAAGTTTTGCGTCAAGAAAATCAAGAATTTGAGGGCGGAATACAGACAAACTTATTTTGGATCAAGAAAATCAAGAACTGAGTCCGGAATGCCGCAAACAAGTTTTGCATCAAGAAAATCAAGAATTAAGTCCGGAATAGAAACAAACTTCTTTTGGATCAAGAAAATCAAGAACTGAGTCCGGAATACCGCAAACAAGTTTTGCATCAAAAAAAATCAAGAATTTGAGGCCGGAATAGAAAATAACTTCTTTTGGGGCAAGAAAATCATGAATTGAGTCCGGAATACCGCAAACATGTTTTGCATCAAGAAAATCAAGAATTTGAGGGCGGACTACAGAGAAACTTGTTTTGGATCAAGAAAATTAAGAACTGAGTCCGGAATACTGCAAACAAGTTCGCATCAAGAAAATCAAGAATTTGAAGGCGGAATAGAGACAAACTTGTTTTGGATCAAGAAAATCAAGAACTGAGTCCGGAATACCGCAAACATGTTTTGCGTCAAGAAAATCAAGAATTTGAGGGCGGAATACAGACAAACTTATTTTGGATCAAGAAAATCAAGAACTGAGTCCGGAATGCCGCAAACAAGTTTTGCATCAAGAAAATCAAGAATTAAGTCCGGAATAGAAACAAACTTTTTTTGGATCAAGAAAATCAAGAACTGAGTCCGGAATACCGCAAATAAGTTTTGCATCAAGAAAAATCAAGAATTTGAGGCCGGAATAGAAAATAACTTCTTTTGGGGCAAGAAAATCATGAACTGAGTCCGGAATACCGCAAACATGTTTTGCATCAAGAAAATCAAGAATTTTAGGGCGGACTACAGAGAAACTTGTTTTGGATCAAGAAAATTAAGAACTGAGTCCGGAATACAGCAAACAAGTTTTGCATCAAGAAAATCAAGAATTTGCGGGCGGAATACAGTGAAACTTGTTTTGGATCAAGAAAATCAAGAACTGAGTACGGAATACTACAAAAAAGTTTGCATCAAGAAAATCAAGAATTTGAGGGCGGAATACAGAGAAACTTGTTTTGGATCAAGAAAATTAAGAACTGAGTCCGGAATACTGCAAACTTATTTTGGATTAAGAATTTCAAGAACTGAATCCGGAATACCGCAAACAAGTTTTGCATCAAGAAAATCAAGAATTTGAGAGAGGAATACAGACAAACTTATTTTGGATCAAGAAAATCAAGAACTGAGTCCGGAATGCCGCAAACAAGTTTTTCATCAAGAAAATCAAGAATTAAGTCCGAAATAGAAACAAACTTCTTATGGATCATGAAAATCTAGAACTGAGTCCGGAATACCGCAAACAAGTTTTGCATCATGAAAAATCAAGAATTTGAGGGCAGAATACAGACAAACTTGTTTTGGATCAAGAAAATCAAAAACTGAGTCCGAAATACCGCAAACATGTTTTGGATCAAGAAAATCAAGAACTGAGTCCGGAATACCGCAAACAAGTTTTGCATCAAGAAAATCAAGAATTGAGTCCGGAATACAAACAAACTTATTTTGCACAAAGAAAATCAAGAATTGAGTCCCGAATAGAAACAAACTTTTTCTGGATCAAGAACATCAAGATCTGAGTCCGGAATACCGCAAACAAGTTTCCCATTAAGCAAATCAAGAATTTGAGGGCGGAATATACAGAGAACTTGTTTTGGATCAAAACAATCAAGAACTGAGTTCGGAATACCGCAAACAAGTTTGCATCAAGAAAATCAAGAATTTGAGGGCGGAATATAGACAAACAAGTTTTGCATCAAGAAAATCAAGAACTGAGTCCGGAATACCGCAAACAAGTTTTGCATCAAGAAAATCAAGAATTTGAGGGCGGAATACAGAGAAACTTGTTTTGGATCAAGAAAATTAAGAACTGAGTCCGGAATACTGCAAACTTATTTTGGATTAAGAATTTCAAGAACTGAGTCCGGAATACCGCAAACAAGTTTTGCATCAAGAAAATCAAGAATTTGAGGGCGGAATACAGACAAACTTATTTTGGATCAAGAAAATCAAAAACTGAGTCCGGAATGCCGCAAACAAGTTTTGCATCAAGAAAATCAAGAATTAAGTCCGAAATAGAAACAAACTTCTTTTGGATCAAGAAAATCAAGAACTGAGTCCGGAATATCGCAAACAAGTTTTGCATCAAGAAAAATCAAGAATTTGAGAGCAGAATACAGACAAACTTGTTTTGGATCAAGAAAATCAAAAACTGAGTCCGAAATACCGCAAACAAGTTTTGTAACAAGAAAATCAAGAATTGAGTCCGGAATACAAACAAACTTATTTTGCATAAAGAAAATCAAGAATTGAGTCCAGAATAGAAACAAACTTTTTCTGGATCAAGAACATCAAGATCTGAGTCCGGAATACCGCAAACAAGTTTCCCATTAAGCAAATCAAGAATTTGAGGGCGGAATATACAGAGAACTTGTTTTGGATCAAAACAATCAAGAACTGAGTTCGGAATACCGCAAAACAAGTTTGCATCAAGAAAATCAAGAATTTGAGGGCGGAATATAGACAAACAAGTTTTGCATCAAGAAAATCAAGAACTGAGTCCGGAATACCGCAAACAAGTTTTGCATCAAGAAAATCAAGAATTTGAGGGCGGAATACAGAGAAACTTGTTTTGGATCAAGAAAATTAAGAACTGAGTCCGGAATACTGCAAACTTAGTTTGGATGAAGAATTTCAAGAACTGAGTCCGGAATACCGCAAACAAGTTTTGCATCAAGAAAATCAAGAATTTGAGGGCGGAATACAGACAAACTTATTTTGGATCAAGAAAATCAAGAACTGAGTCCGGAATGCCGCAAACAAGTTTTGCATCAAGAAAATCAAGAATTAAGTCCGAAATAGAAACAAACTTCTTTTGGATCAAGAAAATCAAGAACTGATTCCGGAATACCGCAAACAAGTTTTGCATCAAGAAAAATCAAGAATTTGAGAGCAGAATACAGACAAACTTGTTTTGGATCAAGAAAATCAATAACTGAGTCCGAAATACCGCAAACAAGTTTTGTAACAAGAAAATCAAGAATTGAGTCCGGAATACAAACAAACTTATTTTGCATCAAGAAAATCAAGAATTGAGTCTGGAATAGAAACAAACTTTTTCTGGATCAAGAACATCAAGATCCGAGTCCAGAATAGAAACAAACTTTTTCTGGATCAAGAACATCAAGATCTGAGTCCGGAATACCGCAAACAAGTTTCCCATTAAGCAAATCAAGAATTTGAGGGCGGAATATACAGAGAACTTGTTTTGGATCAAAACAATCAAGAACTGAGTTCGGAATACCGCAAACAAGTTTGCATCAAGAAAATCAAGAATTTGAGGGCGGAATATAGACAAACAAGTTTTGCATCAAGAAAATCAAGAATTTGAGGGCGGAATACAAAGAAACTTGTTTTGGATCAAGAAAATTAAGAACCGAGTCCGGAATACTGCAAACTTATTTTGGATTAAGAATTTCAAGAACTGAGTCCGGAATACCGCAAACAAGTTTTGCATCAAGAAAATCAAGAATTTGAGGGCGGAATACAGACAAACTTATTTTGGATCAAGAAAATCAAGAACTGAGTCCGGAATGCCGCAAACAAGTTTTGCATCAAGAAAATCAAGAATTAAGTCCGAAATAGAAACAAACTTCTTTTGGATCAAGAAAATCAAGAACTGAGTCCGGAATACCGCAAACAAGTTTTGCAACAAGAAAAATCAAGAATTTGAGAGCAGAATACAGACAAACTTGTTTTGGATCAAGAAAATCAAAAACTGAGTCCGAAATACCGCAAACAAGTTTTGTAACAAGAAAATCAAGAATTGAGTCCGGAATACAAACAAACTTATTTTGCATCAAGAAAATCAAGAATTGAGTCTGGAATAGAAACAAACTTTTTCTGGATCAAGAACATCAAGATCCGAGTCCGGAATACCGCAAACAAGTTTCCCATTAAGCAAATCAAGAATTTGAGGGCGGAATAGAAACAAACTTCTTTTGGGTCAAGAAAATAATGAACTGAGTCCGAAATACCGCAAACAAGTTTGCATCAAGAAAATCAAGAATTTGAGGGCGGAATACAGACAAACTTATTTTGGATCAAGAAAATCAAGAACTGAGTCCGGAATGCCGCAAACAAGTTTTGCATCAAGAAAATCAAGAATTTGAGGCCGGAATAGAAACAAACTTGTTTTGGGTCAAGAAAATCATGAACTGAGTCCGAAATACCGCAAACAAGTTTTGATTCTAGAAAATGAAGAATTTGAGGGCGGAATATAGAGAAACTTGTTTTTCATCAAGCAAATCAAGAACTGAGTCCGAAATACCGCAAACTTGTTTTGGATCAAGAAAATCAAGAATTAAGTCCGGAATAGAAACAAACTTCTTTTGGATCAAGAAAATCAAGAACTGAGTCCGGAATACCGCAAACAAGTTTTGCATCAAGAAAAATCAAGAATTTGAGGGCGGAATACAGACAAACTTATTTTGGATCAAGCAAATCAAGAACTGAGTCCGAAATACCGCAAACTTGTTTTGGATCAAGAAAATCAATACCTTAGTCCGGAATACCGCAAACAAGTTTTGCATCAAAAAAATCAAGAATTTGAGGCCGGAATAGAAAATAACTTCTTTTGGGGCAAGAAAATCATGAACTGAGTCCGGAATACGGCAAACATGTTTTGCATCAAGAAAATCAAGAATTTGAGGGCGGACTACAGAGAAACTTGTTTTGGATCAAGAAAATTAAGAACTGAGTCCGGAATACAGCAAACAAGTTTTGCATCAAGAAAATCAAGAATTTGCGGGCGGAATACAGTGAAAATTGTTTTGGATCAAGAAAATCAAAAACTGAATACGGAATACTACACAAAAGTTTTGCGTCAAGAAAATCAAGAATTTGAGGGCGGAATACAGACAAACTTATTTTGGATCAAGAAAATCAAGAACTGAGTTCGGAATGCCGCAAACAAGTTTTGCATCAAGAAAATCAAGAATTAAGTCCGGAATAGAAACAAACTTCTTTTGGATCAAGAAAATCAAGAACTGAGTCCGGAATACCGCAAACAAGTTTTGCATCAAAAAAAATCAAGAATTTGAGGCCGGAATAGAAAATAACTTCTTTTGGGGCAAGAAAATCATGAACTGAGTCCGGAATACCGCAAACAAGTTTTGTAACAAGAAAATCAAGAATTGAGTCCGGAATACAAACAAACTTATTTTGCATCAAGAAAATCAAGAATTGAGTCTGGAATAGAAACAAACTTTTTTTGGATCAACAAAATCCAGAACTGAATCCGGAATACCGCAAACAAGTTTTGCATCAAGAAAATCAAGAATTTGAGGCCGGAATAGAAACAAACTTCTTTTGGGTCAAGAAAATCATGAACTGAGTCCGAAATACCGCAAACAAGTTTGCATCAAGAAAATCAAGAATTTGAGGGCGGAATACAGACAAACTTATTTTGGATCAAGAAAATCAAGAACTGAGTCCGGAATGCCGCAAACAAGTTTTGCATCAAGAAAATCAAGAATTTGAGGCCGGAATAGAAACAAACTTGTTTTGGGTCAAGAAAATCATGAACTGAGTCCGAAATACCGCAAACAAGTTTTGATTCTAGAAAATGAAGAATTTGAGGGCGGAATATAGAGAAACTTGTTTTTCATCAAGCAAATCAAGAACTGAGTCCGAAATACCGCAAACTTGTTTTGGATCAAGAAAATCAAGAATTAAGTCCGGAATAGAAACAAACTTCTTTTGGATCAAGAAAATCAAGAACTGAGTCCGGAATACCGCAAACAAGTTTTGCATCAAGAAAATCAAGAATTTGCGGGCGGAATACAGTGAAAATTGTTTTGGATCAAGAAAATCAAAAACTGAATACGGAATACTACACAAAAGTTTTGCGTCAAGAAAATCAAGAATTTGAGGGCGGAATACAGACAAACTTATTTTGGATCAAGAAAATCAAGAACTGAGTTCGGAATGCCGCAAACAAGTTTTGCATCAAGAAAATCAAGAATTAAGTCCGGAATAGAAACAAACTTCTTTTGGATCAAGAAAATCAAGAACTGAGTCCGGAATACCGCAAACAAGTTTTGCATCAAAAAAAATCAAGAATTTGAGGCCGGAATAGAAAATAACTTCTTTTGGGGCAAGAAAATCATGAACTGAGTCCGGAATACCGCAAACAAGTTTTGTAACAAGAAAATCAAGAATTGAGTCCGGAATACAAACAAACTTATTTTGCATCAAGAAAATCAAGAATTGAGTCTGGAATAGAAACAAACTTTTTTTGGATCAACAAAATCCAGAACTGAATCCGGAATACCGCAAACAAGTTTTGCATCAAGAAAATCAAGAATTTGAGGCCGGAATAGAAACAAACTTCTTTTGGGTCAAGAAAATCATGAACTGAGTCCGAAATACCGCAAACAAGTTTGCATCAAGAAAATCAAGAATTTGAGGGCGGAATACAGACAAACTTATTTTGGATCAAGAAAATCAAGAACTGAGTCCGGAATGCCGCAAACAAGTTTTGCATCAAGAAAATCAAGAATTTGAGGCCGGAATAGAAACAAACTTGTTTTGGGTCAAGAAAATCATGAACTGAGTCCGAAATACCGCAAACAAGTTTTGATTCTAGAAAATGAAGAATTTGAGGGCGGAATATAGAGAAACTTGTTTTTCATCAAGCAAATCAAGAACTGAGTCCGAAATACCGCAAACTTGTTTTGGATCAAGAAAATCAAGAATTAAGTCCGGAATAGAAACAAACTTCTTTTGGATCAAGAAAATCAAGAACTGAGTCCGGAATACCGCAAACAAGTTTTGCATCAAGAAAATCAAGAATTTGCGGGCGGAATACAGTGAAAATTGTTTTGGATCAAGAAAATCAAAAACTGAATACGGAATACTACACAAAAGTTTTGCGTCAAGAAAATCAAGAATTTGAGGGCGGAATACAGACAAACTTATTTTGGATCAAGAAAATCAAGAACTGAGTTCGGAATGCCGCAAACAAGTTTTGCATCAAGAAAATCAAGAATTAAGTCCGGAATAGAAACAAACTTCTTTTGGATCAAGAAAATCAAGAACTGAGTCCGGAATACCGCAAACAAGTTTTGCATCAAAAAAAATCAAGAATTTGAGGCCGGAATAGAAAATAACTTCTTTTGGGGCAAGAAAATCAAGAACTGAGTCCGGAATACCGCAAACAAGTTTTGTAACAAGAAAATCAAGAATTGAGTCCGGAATACAAACAAACTTATTTTGCATCAAGAAAATCAAGAATTGAGTCTGGAATAGAAACAAACTTTTTTTGGATCAACAAAATCCAGAACTGAATCCGGAATACCGCAAACAAGTTTTGCATCAAGAAAATCAAGAATTTGAGGCCGGAATAGAAACAAACTTCTTTTGGGTCAAGAAAATCATGAACTGAGTCCGAAATACCGCAAACAAGTTTGCATCAAGAAAATCAAGAATTTGAGGGCGGAATACAGACAAACTTATTTTGGATCAAGAAAATCAAGAACTGAGTCCGGAATGCCGCAAACAAGTTTTGCATCAAGAAAATCAAGAATTTGAGGCCGGAATAGAAACAAACTTGTTTTGGGTCAAGAAAATCATGAACTGAGTCCGAAATACCGCAAACAAGTTTTGATTCTAGAAAATGAAGAATTTGAGGGCGGAATATAGAGAAACTTGTTTTTCATCAAGCAAATCAAGAACTGAGTCCGAAATACCGCAAACTTGTTTTGGATCAAGAAAATCAAGAATTAAGTCCGGAATAGAAATAAACTTCTTTTGGATCAAGAAAATCAAGAACTGAGTCCGGAATACCGCAAACAAGTTTTGCATCAAGAAAAATCAAGAATTTGAGGGCGGAATACAGACAAACTTATTTTGGATCAAGCGAATCAAGAACTGAGTCCGAAATACCGCAAACTTGTTTTGGATCAAGAAAATCAATAACTTAGTCCGGAATACCGCAAACAAGTTTTGCATCAAAAAAATCAAGAATTTGAGGCCGGAATAGAAAATAACTTCTTTTGGGGCAAGAAAATCATGAACTGAGTCCGGAATACGGCAAACATGTTTTGCATCAAGAAAATCAAGAATTTGAGGGCGGACTACAGAGAAACTTGTTTTGGATCAAGAAAATTAAGAACTGAGTCCGGAATAAAGCAAACAAGTTTTGCATCAAGAAAATCAAGAATTTGCGGGCGGAATACAGTGAAACTTGTTTTGGATCAAGAAAATCAAGAACTGAATACGGAATACTACACAAAAGTTTTGCGTCAAGAAAATCAAGAATTTGAGGGCGGAATACAGACAAACTTATTTTGGATCAAGAAAATCAAGAACTGAGTCCGGAATGCCGCAAACAAGTTTTGCATCAAGAAAATCAAGAATTAAGTCCGGAATAGAAACAAACTTCTTTTGGATCAAGAAAATCAAGAACTGAGTCCGGAATACCGCAAACAAGTTTTGCATCAAAAAAAATCAAGAATTTGAGGCTGGAATAGAAAATAACTTCTTTTGGGGCAAGAAAATCATGAACTGAGTCCGGAATACCGCAAACATGTTTTGCATCAAGAAAATCAAGAATTTGAGGGCGGACTACAGAGAATCTTGTTTTGGATCAAGAAAATTAAGAACTGAGTCCGGAATACTGCAAACAAGTTCGCATCAAGAAAATCAAGAATTTGAAGGCGGA
>CM075233.1:7102500-7105000 GCA_037678475.1 x Bolboschoenoplectus mariqueter | reverse complement strand
CATGGACGCCTGAGCGGCATGGGGCGTATGGCTGAACGGCATGGAATGGACGCCTGAGCGGCATGGGGCGCATGGCTGAACGGCATGGCCTCCCCGCCTGAACGGCATGCGGTGCATGGCTGAACGTCAGGGGGTGGGCGCCTGTGACCCAGAACATCATGCCTGAACGGCATGGCATGGACGCCTGAGCGGCAAGGGGCGCATCGCTGAACGGCATGGCATGGACGCCTGAGCGGCATGGGGCGCATGGCTGAACGGCATGGCATGGACGCCTGAGCGGCATGGAGCGCATGGCTGAACGGCATGGCATCCCCGCCTGAACAGCATGTGGTGCATGGCTGAATGTCAGGGGGTGGGCGCCTGTGACCCTGAACATCATGCCTGAACGGCATGGCATGGACGCCTGAGCGGCATGGGGCGCATGGCTGAACGGCATGGCATGGACGCCTGAGCGGCATGGGGCGCATGGCTGAACGGCATGGCATGGACTCCTGAGCGGCAAGGGGCGCATGGCTGAACGGCATGGCATGGACGCCTGAGCGGCATGGGGCGCATGGCTGAACGGCATGGCATGGACGCCTGAGCGGCATGGGGCGCATGGCTGAACGGCATGGCATCCCCGCCTGAACAGCATGTGGTGCATGGCTGAATGTCAGGGGGTGGGCGCCTGTGACCCTGAACATCATGCCTGAACGGCATGGCATGGACGCCTGAGCGGCATGTGGGGCGAGGCTGAACGGCATGGGGTGCATGTCTGAACGTCATGGGGTGGGCGCCTGTGACCCTGAACATCATGCCTGAACGGCATGGCATGGACGCCTGAGCGGCATGGGGCGCATGGCTGAACGGCATGGCATGGACGCCTGAGCGGCATGGGGCGCATGGCTGAACGGCATGGCATGGACTCCTGAGCGGCAAGGGGCGCATGGCTGAACGGCATGGCATGGACGCCTGAGCGGCATGGGGCGCATGGCTGAACGGCATGGCATGGACGCCTGAGCGGCATGGGGCGCATGGCTGAACGTCATGGGGTGGGCGCCTGTGACCCTGAACATCATGGCTGAACGGTATGGCATGGACGCCTGAGCGGCATGTCGTGCATGGCCGAACGGCAAGGGGTGGGCGTCTGAACGTCATGGGGTGGGTGCCTGTGACCCTGAACATCATGGCTGAACGGTATGGCATGGACGCCTGAACGGCATGTGGTGCGTGGCTGAACGTCATGGGGTGGGCGCCTGTGACCCTGAACATCATGGCTGAACGGTATGGCATGGACGCCTGAGCGGCATGTGGTGCACGCCTGAGCGGCATGGGGCGCATGGCTGAACGTCATGGGGTGGGCGCCTGTGACCCTGAACATCATGGCTGAACGGCATGGGGTGCATGTCTGAACGTCATGGGGTGGGCGCCTGTGACCCTGAACACCATGGCTGAACGGCATGGCATCCACGCCTGAACGGCATGTGGTGCATGGCTGAACGTCATGGGGTGCATGTCTGAACGTCGTGGGGTGGGCGCCTGTGACCCTGAACATCATGCCTGAACGGCATTGCATGGACGCCTCAGCGTCATGGGGCGCATGGCTGAAGGGCATGGCATCCACGCCTGAACGTCATGTGGTGCATGGCTGAACGTCATGGGGTGGGCGCCTGTGACCCCGAACATCATGCCTGAACGGCAGGGCAGGGACGCCTCAGCGGCATGGGGTGCATTCCTGAACGTCATGGGGTGGGCGCCTGTGACCCTGAACATCATGGCTGAACGGCATGGCAGGGACGCCTGAGCGGCATGTGGTGCATGGCTGGACGGCATGGCACCCACGTCCGAACGGCTTCACGGGGGTGTTTTCCCCCCCTTGGGCGGGGGGGGGGGGGGATTGGGTGGTTTTGGTAATAACAGCACCCAAAAAAATGAAAAAATCAATATCCCCTATTAGGGGGGGGAGGTTTTTGAAAATTTGGGGCGTTGGCTGAGGCTGGATGGGGGGTGTCACGGGGGTGTTTTCCCCCCCAGGGGCAGGGGGGATTGGGTGGTGTGGGTATTAACAGCCCCGAAAAAAATGAAAAAATCAATATCCCCTATTAGGGGGGGGAGGTTTTTGAAAATTTTGGGCGTTGGCTGAGGCTGGATGGGGGGTGTCACGGGGGTGTTTTGCCCCCCTCTGGCAGGGGGGATTGGGTGGTGTGGGTATTAACAGCCCCGAAAATAATGAAAAAATCAATATCCCCTATTAGGGGGGGCAGGTTTTTGAAAATTTGGGGCGTTGGCTGAGGCTGGATGGGGGGTGTCACGGGGGTGTTTGCCCCCCCTGGGGGAGGGGGGATTGGGTGGTGTGGGTATTAACAGCCCCGAAAAAAATGAAAAAATCAATATCCCCTATTAGGGGGGGGAGGTTTTTGAAAATTTTGGGCGTTGGCTGAGGCTGAATGGGGGGTGTCACGGGGGTGTTCTGCCCCCCTCGGGCGGGGGGGAATGGGTGGTGTGGGTATTAACAGCCCCG
>CM075233.1:7090000-7092500 GCA_037678475.1 x Bolboschoenoplectus mariqueter | reverse complement strand
CGCATGGCTGAACGGTATGGCATGGACGCCTGAGCGGCAAGGGGCGCATGGCTGAACGGCATGGCATGGACGCCTGAGCGGCATGGGGCGCATGGCTGAACGGCATGGCATGGACGCCTGAGCGGCATGGGGCGCATGGCTGAACGGCATGGCATGGACGCCTGAGCGGCATGGGGCGCATGGCTGAACGGCATGGCCTCCCCGCCTGAACGGCATGCGGTGCATGGCTGAACGTCAGGGGGTGGGCGCCTGTGACCCAGAACATCATGCCTGAACGGCATGGCATGGACGCCTGAGCGGCAAGGGGCGCATGGCTGAACGGCATGGCATGGACGCCTGAGCGGCATGGGGCGCATGGCTGAACGGCATGGAATGGACGCCTGAGCGGCATGGGGCGCATGGCTGAACGGCATGGCCTCCCCGCCTGAACGGCATTCGGTGCATGGCTGAACGTCAGGGGGTGGGCGCCTGTGACCCAGAACATCATGCCTGAACGGCATGGCATGGACGCCTGAGCGGCAAGGGGCGCATCGCTGAACGGCATGGCATGGACGCCTGAGCGGCATGGGGCGCATGGCTGAACGGCATGGCATGGACGCCTGAGCGGCATGGGGCGCATGGCTGAACGGCATGGCATGGACGCCTGAGCGGCATGGGGCGCATGGCTGAACGGCATGGCCTCCCCGCCTGAACGGCATGCGGTGCATGGCTGAACGTCAGGGGGGGGGCGCCTGTGACCCTGAACATCATGCCTGAACGGCATGGCATGGACGCCTGAGTGGCATGGGGCGCATGGCTGAACGGCAAGGCATGGACGCCTGAGCGGCATGTGGGGCGAGGCTGAACGGCATGGGGTGCATGTCTGAACGTCATGGGGTGGGCGCCTGTGACCCTGAACATCATGCCTGAACTTCATGGCATGGACGCCTGAGCGGCATGGGGCGCATGGCCGAACGGCATGGCATGGACGCCTGAGCGGCATGGGGCGCATGGCTGAACGGTATGGCATGGACGCCTGAGCGGCAAGGGGCGCATGGCTGAACGGCATGGCATGGACGCCTGAGCGGCATGGGGCGCATGGCTGAACGGCATGGCATGGACGCCTGAGCGGCATGGGGCGCATGGCTGAACGGCATGGCATGGACGCCTGAGCGGCATGGGGCGCATGGCTGAACGGCATGGCCTCCCCGCCTGAACGGCATGCGGTGCATGGCTGAACGTCAGGGGGTGGGCGCCTGTGACCCAGAACATCATGCCTGAACGGCATGGCATGGACGCCTGAGCGGCAAGGGGCGCATGGCTGAACGGCATGGCATGGACGCCTGAGCGGCATGGGGCGCATGGCTGAACGGCATGGAATGGACGCCTGAGCGGCATGGGGCGCATGGCTGAACGGCATGGCCTCCCCGCCTGAACGGCATTCGGTGCATGGCTGAACGTCAGGGGGTGGGCGCCTGTGACCCAGAACATCATGCCTGAACGGCATGGCATGGACGCCTGAGCGGCAAGGGGCGCATCGCTGAACGGCATGGCATGGACGCCTGAGCGGCATGGGGCGCATGGCTGAACGGCATGGCATGGACGCCTGAGCGGCATGGGGCGCATGGCTGAACGGCATGGCATCCCCGCCTGAACAGCATGTGGTGCATGGCTGAATGTCAGGGGGTGGGCGCCTGTGAACCTGAACATCATGCCTGAACGGCATGGCATGGACGCCTGAGCGGCATGTGGGGCGAGGCTGAACGGCATGGGGTGCATGTCTGAACGTCATGGGGTGGGCGCCTGTGACCCTGAACATCATGCCTGAACGGCATGGCATGGACGCCTGAGCGGCATGGGGCGCATGGCTGAACGGCATGGCATGGACGCCTGAGCGGCATGGGGCGCATGGCTGAACGGCATGGCATGGACTCCTGAGCGGCAAGGGGCGCATGGCTGAACGGCATGGCATGGACGCCTGAGCGGCATGGGGCGCATGGCTGAACGGCATGGCATGGACGCCTGAGCGGCATGGGGCGCATGGCTGAACGGCATGGCATCCCCGCCTGAACAGCATGTGGTGCATGGCTGAATGTCAGGGGGTGGGCGCCTGTGACCCTGAACATCATGCCTGAACGGCATGGCATGGACGCCTGAGCGGCATGTGGGGCGAGGCTGAACGGCATGGGGTGCATGTCTGAACGTCATGGGGTGGGCGCCTGTGACCCTGAACATCATGCCTGAACGGCATGGCATGGACGCCTGAGCGGCATGGGGCGCATGGCTGAACGGCATGGCATGGACGCCTGAGCGGCATGGGGCGCATGGCTGAACGGCATGGCATGGACTCCTGAGCGGCAAGGGGCGCATGGCTGAACGGCATGGCATGGACGCCTGAGCGGCATGGGGCGCATGGCTGAACGGCATGGCATGGACGCCTGAGCGGCATGGGGCGCATGGCTGAACGGCATGGCATGGACGCCTGTGACCCTGAACATCATGGCTGAACGGTATGGCATGG